>CM076583.1:599144584-599315076 GCA_034641835.2 Pinus albicaulis
AATTACCGCGACTTTCGTTCTGGGAGAATCTTCAATGTCATAGGCTGTTACCTAATCGACATTGGAAAACAATATGCCTGTCTTTATGCATCTGTTTGTTTCTCGTTTGCCTTTCTTTTGCTGCAAGTTTATGACTCGGGGCTTCAAGTCCGTCATATTAAATTGAGTTTGTTGCACATATCATTGTACAAAATTAACAAGTGTTTACTGCAACCAACATTCAATTTAAAACTCAGGAAATAAAGCTATGAACCATTGACTCAGCAAATGCTAATATGGTAAGTAAATTAAGATCATTATATATTTTTATATGAATTATCAACATATTTTCTATATTTAACAAGTAATGCAGTCCATATCTGCCTGCTGGTAACATGATAAATTAGTTTTCATCCGATAGGATTATTTCTATGAGAATTTGTCTCTATGAAATAAGAAGCCATGGGTGAATGGAAGTTCAAGAGAATGCACTTATCGTGGAGACGTGAAGGGAAGTATTAATGTGGAAAGAATAATGGACTGAAGCATCACAAAGCAAATCGAGGCATTGGGAACAAACACCACAATCACACAGCGATACTAGATATTAATAAGAGACCAGAAGCAAACCTCCACCATGTAAACCCAAAAATTACCATTAGCTTCTTCTAACTTGGCAGAGACCATGCATGAATTTTAATGACGTGCAAAGTAGACTACGTATCACCACTAACAATAGCACTCGATGCCAGCTAGGGAGCGACATTTAGATTTTTTTTTACAATTGAACTTACCAACTGAGGGTTTTTTTTTTTAATTATAAGATTTTTTTACAATTGAACTTACCAACTCAGGGCCCTTTTTTTTTTTTTTAATTACTACCATTTGCCAATGGTGACGTGCATGCATGAATCTCGTGAATCCATTCGTTTTTTAAAATAAATGTATCGATCTGTGTCACATACAATTTGGGTCAGTGAGAACAAGTTTGAGTTAGTGGTTCTGCCTGTTATGCGATCATTATTTGTGTTATGAGTGCGAACAAGTTTAAAAAATGAGTGTTATGCGATCATTATTTGTTTGCAGTTATACAAATTAAATGATTAAATTTAAGAAAATATCAAAATTTAAAATTAGCATACAACATTAATTAATAAAGGTAGGTGATACAAGACCATAAACAACATTTTCCACGTTTTATAAATTAATAAATTTATGAAAATAAAATTAAGTTACCAAAGAAACTCTTAACCGGTAGATTAAATGGTGGTTATTGCCGCCTCCTTTACTGAGAAACAAGAGAAAACACCCACAAAATAACAGAAATAGAGAAACAACAATCTTTGACACACTGAATTATTTTGGAAACAACTGCATCTAGTTCTTGAGGAAAGCAAAATCACTTCAAGAGAGAAGAAAATATCTAGAAGAATCAAAACTCTGCATATCGAAGGCTTACATCTTTCAAAGTTTTGTATAGCCAATCAGCTTCAAGGACTTATAGTCGCCTATTTGATTTAAAAGAAGCCAAGACAGTGTGAATCCTGCAATTTCTCTTCAATCTAATCATTTTTAATGGCTCCTCATATCACATAAATTGAGAGTGGTAATGGGTTTAGGCTTCAAACTGGGGATTTGACCCGACTTTCCGGACCAGAAAATTAACAGAAGATATCAATAGGAGTTGCAAGAACATGAACTCATTGTCATTTATTATTATTTACATAGAATTACCACATCAATGCATAAAACAAAAACACCATAATTAGACTATATTCCAGATTTGTTTAAGGAAAGTAACTTACAATTCCAGACCTTGGGACGCTCGCAGAATCAAATTTGACACACATAATTTTGATTTGCACAAAAAGTCAAGGTGAAGACTAAAGGTGACTCTCGTTCAAATTTGTTTCAATATGTAAGCTAAAAAATTTCTAACAAAAAGTTAAATCCTTCGAAGGGGATGTGGAAGCCAGTGTTGGAATTTCTGATAATTCTAAAACAATATAGAGAGAATAATACTCTCCTTCTAACACAGAGAATAACTGGACAAAGATTGCAGAATAAAACTTTTCTTTCTATTTCATTAACAAAACAAAAGCTCTTACAAAATGATAGATTTCTTCCTCACTGGAGGGATTCACAAAATATGATTAAGACAGCTACAGACGTAGTGCTCTCAAATCTCTCTCTGTCTCTCAAAATGCACAAATAGTGCTCTCTGGACTTTACTATGTTTTTCACAGCCTGCGGGCTTACACAACAAATAAAACTTACATTCAATAATCAATACAAAATGATATGAAATACACTTTTTATATGGCGCGGTGTAATAAAACATAAAACAAAATAGAAAATGAAAATACACTGCCGAAACATAACTTTAACCTGAAAACTTCGTTGGCCTGATATACGAGTGGAGTCCACTTCGCAATCGGCGATCGGCGATCGGCAGAGCAAAAAAGAACTTGGCAGAATGAACTTTGCAATTGCGATTTACGATTTGAGATTAGCAATGTTGCGATTGCGCGATGTGCGATGTGCGACTGTGGTGGGCCCACATCGCATTGCACCATCGGCATTAGCGGAAAAACATATGTGGAACGATTGAACAAAAAAATTGCGATGTTGCGATTGCGATTGAGATCGCATCGCACCATCGGCATTAGTGGAAAACATAAGCGGAATGAACTTTGCGATATTGCGATTGTGATTGCGACAATCGAATAGCAAACATTACAATGAAACACAACATATGGCGGATGTCATTTGGAATTGGCGATTGCGATATTCGATTGTGGTGGGACCACATCGCATCGCATCGCAAATTTTCAATCGACGGAACACATTGCGATGGTGGAATGTTACAATGTTCCTTTTGCGATTTGCGATTGCGATTGTGATCGCATCGCATCGCATCGGAACACTCCATATCAACAAGACATTTAACATAAAACTTGCGATTGCGATTGGCAATGAAGTGGTGGGGACCACTATCACGTGTCTCATTCAAAACTTAAAAGACTTTTCCATTTAAACAAAATTTCTTCATATTTGGTTGTTGAGGGCTTAAAAGCCCGAAAATACTGTTTTCATTAAAGCTCTACTGTTGCGTGGTTGAACCACGAAAGTGTTCATTTCTTCTCTGCAAATGCAGCTATGCCCATCAAACATAATTTCATCTTTGCAAACTCGGCTGTTGCCCATCAACATTAAATTCCATCCTTACGGTTTTCTCCATTCCTCTTGAATGCATTGTGCTATGCACGCAAGCTCTCTACCCCTTTGTACTATGTTTCTACCTGCACAGGGTACGCAGGTGACTTTAAAATTTTCAACATTCCCCCTTAAAGTCAGTTGCTGGGTTATCAGTCATACCGAAGAATTTTATTAAGTATTCAAAAGTCTTCTGCCCTAATGGCTTTGTCAATATGTCTGTAAACTGCTCCTCTGTTCTACAATGCTGTAAAACAATTTCTTCATTGTTCACCAATTCTCCGATATAGTGAAACTTGGCATCTATGTGCTTCGTTCTTTTTTGAAACATAGAATTCTTTGATAATGCAATAGCTGAGCTATTGTCATAATAAATCACTGTGCCCTTTACTTGTTCTTGACACAAAATTCTCAACATCCTTCTCATCCATACTGCTTGACACGCTGCTACTGTAGCTACCACATACTCTGCCTCTGCTGTAGATAATGCTACAATAGGCTGTTTCTTAGAAGCCCATGAAATGGCTCCTGAACCCATATGAAAAACATAACCGGATGTGCTTTTCCGATCATCTACACTTCCAGCCCAATCACTGTCAGTGTAGCCAATTAACTTAGAATTTTCTGAAGTAGTATATAAAATACCATACCTTTTAGTTCCTTTAACATACCTCAAAATTCTCTTCACTGCTTGCCAATGTGCTTCTTTTGGCCTCTCCATAAATCTGGAAATCAAACTAATAGCATGCATAATATCTGGCCTAGTTGCATTCAAATACATGAGGCTGCCAACTATGATTTTATACAAACTTGGATCAAAGTCCTTACTGCTTTCATCTTTACTCAACTTCAATCCCATTACTGTGTGAGTAATTGCTGCTTTTCATTCCTACATATTAAATCTTTCCAAAACTTGATTCACATACTTTGATTTTGAGATAAAAATCCCATTTTCATTTTGTTCTACTTCTATTCCTAAGAAGTATCTCAACAATCCCATGTCAGTCATTTCAAATTCTTCTTTCATGACTGTTTTAAAATTTTCACTGAGGCAATCACCATTACCTATGAATATTACATCATCAACATATAACACAACAATGAGCATCTTACCATATTTTTCTTTGATGTACAATGTGGGTTCTCCATCACATTTTTCAAACCCATTTTCCAGTAGATAGGAATCTATCCTACTGTACCATGCTCTTGGCGCTTGCTTCAGTCCATAAAGAGCTTTCTTCACCTTGCACACTTTGTATTCTTGGCCCTTTTTCTCATAGCTGAGAGGTTGTTCCACATAAACCTATTCCATTAAAAATCCATTTAAAAATGTGGATTTTACATCCATTTGGTATACTTTCCATTGGTTTTGTGCTGCTATGGACAACACTGCCGTCAGGGTTTCCATTCTTGCAACTGGTGCAAAAGTTTCTTCATAATCTCTTCCATGTTGCTACTTATATCCCTTGACAACAAGTCTAGCCTTATGTCTTTCTATCTTACCTTCAGCATTACTTTTGGTCTTGTAGACACATTTTACTCCAATGACTTCTTTACCTTCAAGGAGATCAACTAAATCCCATGTTTTGTTCTTCTCTATGGCATTAATTTCTTCATCCATAGCTTCTATCCATTTTCTATATTTTATGGCATCTTCAAAATGAATAGGATCATCAACATGACAATACAAAGCAAATAAGGAGTTCATACCTTCATTTGCCGCTTCCTGCTCATAAATCTCATTTAAATTTCATAATTGGGTTCCTCTTTCATTTGGTGTAGTTGTGCTTGAAGAAGCACTCAATTCTGCTCCATGTGGTGTGCTTGGAGAAGCACTCTCATTTCTTCTCAAGGGAATTCTTACTCCTGCTTGAGGTGTCCCTTGCTATCCTTGTGTTGGTGGAGGTTGTGCTACCGATGAGGTGTTATTTTCGGCCATATCTTCCTCATCTTCATCATGAGATAAAAAACTTTTAACATTGATTGTTTTCTCAATGCTTCCATCCCATGCTTCCTCTTCAATGAACTGCACATATCTGCATATCAAAAATTTCTTTGTCGATGGGTTATACAATATATATCCTTTGGAATCTTCACAATATCCAAGGAAGATGCACTTCTCCCCCTTACTATCCAACTTCTTCCTCAACTGATTTGGAATGTGTGCATAAGCTACACATCCAAAAACTCTCATGTGGGTGACTCCTTGTTTTATGCCACTACACGCTTCTTATGGAGCTCTGTTCATTACATATTTTGTTGGGCATCTATTCAAGATGTACACATCACAATTTTCTACTTCGGCCCAATACTCATTTGGAAAATGTTTTGCCTTCAGCATACTTCTCACCATTTCCATTATGGTTTGATTCTTCCTTTCAACAACTCCATTTTTTTGCGGTGTGTACCTTGTAGTAAACTGTTTGTGTATGCCATTCTCTTTGCAAAAACGCAGGAATTATTTTGAGATGTACTCACCTCCTCTATAATTTCTAAGAACTTTGATATGCTTCCCACTATGTTTCTCTACAAGAGCTTTAAAGTGGAAAAATTTCTCAAAGACTTCACTCTTATATTTCAGAAAATAAACCCACACTTTCCTTGTGAAATCATCAATGAAGGTCAACTGTAATTGATTCCTAAAATTGATGCTATTTTCATCGACCCACATAAATATGAATGAATGATTTCTAAGGGTGCTTTCGCCCTTATGCTTTTCCCTGATGGAAAATTTTCTCTATGTTTTTTTCCCAAGATGCAGCCTTCACATAGGCTATCTAGTTTCTCAATCAATGGTAGACCTCTTACCATTCCTTTTATGTGCAACAAATTCAATCCTCCAAGATTGAGATGTCCAAATCTCAAGTGCCATAACCAATTCTCATCTTTCACTTCCTTCTGAAAGACATCTTGAGTTACAGCTGCTACGCTCTTTCCTTGTCCCTTCAAGTCAATGTTGAGCTTGAGTGGAAACATTCTATTGCTGGTCATTTGTATTTCAGCAATAATCTTCTTGCTTAGATGTATATCCATTATTGTGCACACATCATTCTTAAACAATACTTTGTAACCTTTGTTTATGAGCTGCCCAATGCTCAAAATATTACACTTCAAGCTACGAACATAATATACATCTAGAACAAACTTATGCTCACCATTTCTTGCACGTATACTAACTCTTCCTTTTCCCTTTACAGAGATCTTAGTATCAGTTCCTGTTGTTACTTCTAATTTAACTTCTTCATCAAGATTGGCAAACATTGCTATGTTTCTAGTCATGTGATTACTGCAGCCTGAATCTAAGAACCATACATCATCTTGTCTATCTTGTGCTACATTACATGTTAACAACACATTCTTTGGGTTCTTTTCTTCTTTTGCTACATTAGCATTCTGCCTATTATTCATGTCATTTTGCTTTTTCCTACATTCATTGGCATAGTGCCCATATTTCTTGCAATAATGACATTGGACATTGGATTTGTCATACCTTTGTCCATGAGAATGTTGGTTTCCACCTTGTTGGCTGTTGCATTGGCCATGGCTTTGATTCTCATTGTTGCTCCTTCCATGTGAATGTGAAGGGATATTCCTTCCTCCTCTGTTTTGGCTTCTGCCTCTTCCTCTTCCTCTGCCTTGACTTCTTCCTCTTCCAAAACGCATCTGGGTCTTGAAGGAATTGCTCTAGAGATGGGTTTACAGTTCTTTCAAATCTCTGTTCATGAGTCACGAGCGATGCATGAAGTTCATCTACCGTGAACTTTGAGAGATATTTTGTCTCTTCAATAGTGGTTACAATAACATCAAACCTTGAGGATAGGCTCCTCAATAGTTTCTCCACAATCCTTCTTTCTTCAACAGTTTCTCCATGCGACCTTATCTGTGTGACCATCCCAATCACATGTGTGAAGAATGATTCTATGTTATCAGACTCTTTCATACAGTGAGTTTCAAAATCTTTCCTCAGCAATTGTAGTTTTACTGTCTTCACTTTCTCCATACCTTGATAGGATATCTTAAGAGTTTCCCATGAATCCTTGAATCTCTTAGCTGCTGGTATCCTTGGAAACACACTCTCATGTACTACTTGATATAAATAGAAGAGGGCTTTAGAGTCCTTCTTCCTATTGCTCTTCAATAAATCCTTCTCTACCTGAGTTAAGGCATTAAGGGCCTGCTCATCAGTTGGTTCATAAAAACCATCTTCTACAAATTCTCATAGGTCCTGTGAGGAAAACAAGGCTCTCATAGTAATGGCCCAATAATCATAGTTCTTTCCATTAAATTGTGGAAGATGATCATTTCCAATACTCATATTAGTGCTTGCTCCAGCCATTACTTATAAACCGAACTCTGAACTAAAATTAACTGTGTTTCTCAAACAAAATGTCTTTCCTTCTTTAAAAGAAAAACTCTGTCTCTAAGGTCTTCTCTTTTAGATAAATAAAAATCTCTGTTTTTTTGAGAAATACCTAGATTTTAACTTCTGCTGAGCCTTCACGCTGCAAGAGAACTGCTGCAACAAATATTCTTCTTCCTTCAACTTCTTTGATACCTTTAAAGAGCCTAGATAAGCTCTGATACCATGTTGGCATTTATGATAATTCCAGAACAATATAGAGAGAATAATACTCTCCTTCTAACACAGCGAATAACTGGATAGAGATTGTAGAATAAAAATTTTCTTTCTATTTAATTAACAAAACAAAAGCTATTACAATATGATAGATTTCTTTCTCACTGGAGGGATTCACAAAACATGATTAAGACTGCTACAGACACAGTGCTCTCAAATCTCTCTCTATCTCTCAAAATGCACAAACAGTGCTCTATGGTCTTTACTATGTTTTTCACAGTCTGCGTGCTTACACAACAAATACAAATTACATTCAATAATCAATATAAAATGATATGCAATATAATTTTTATATGGCGCGGTGTAATAAAACATAAAACAAAACAGAAAATGAAAATACACTACCGAAACATAACTTTAATCTAAAAACTTCTTTGGCGCGATATATGAGTGGAGCCCACTTCGCAATTGGTGATCGGCGATCGGCGAAACAAAAAAGAACTTAGGAGAATGAAATTTGCAATTGCGATTTGTGATTTGGGATTAGCGATGTTGCGATTGCACGATGTGCGATGTGCGATGTGCGACTGTGGTGGGACCACATCACATCGCACCATTGGAATCGGCAGAAAAACATATGCAGAATGGTTGAACAAACAAATTGCGATGTTGTGATTACGATTGAGATCGCATCACACCATCGGCATCGGCGGAAAACATACGCGGAATGAACTTTGTGATATTACGATTGCGATTACGACAATCACATCGCAAACATTACAATGAAACACAACATTCGGAATTGGTGATTGCGATATGCGATTGTGGTGGGACCACATCGCATCACATCGCAAACTCTCAATCGAAAAAACACATTGCGATGGCGGAATGTTACAACGTTCCTTTTGCGATTTGCGATTACTATTGTGATCGCATCGCATCGCATCGGAACACTCCATATCAACAAGACACTTAACATAAAACTTGCCATTGTGATCGACAATGAAGAGGTGGGGACCACTATCATGTGTCTCATTCAAAACTTAAAAGAATTTGCTGTTTAAACAAAATTTCTTCATATTTGGTTGTTGAGGGCTTAAAATCCTGAAAATATTGTTTTCATTAAAGCTCTGCTATTGCGTGGTTGAACCACGAAAGTCTTCATTTCTTCTCCGCAAGTGCGGCTATGCCCATCAAACATAATTTCATCTTTGCAAACTCGGCTACTGCCCATCAAAATTAAATTCCATCCTTATGGTTTTCTCCATTCCTCTTGAATGCACTGTGCTATGCATGCAAGCTCTCTGCCCCTT
This sequence comes from Pinus albicaulis, assembly GCA_034641835.2. Classification (NCBI taxonomy): domain Eukaryota; kingdom Viridiplantae; phylum Streptophyta; class Pinopsida; order Pinales; family Pinaceae; genus Pinus; species Pinus albicaulis. Next base: position 599,153,669 of record CM076583.1, read on the forward strand.
TGTACTTTGTTTCTACATGCACAGGGTACGTAGGTGACTTTAATATTTTCAACAGCTAGAATTGAGCTTAGATTTGGACTGAACTATGTTTATGTTCCATAAGAATTACGAATATTGTGAGTATTTGGGTTCTAAAATCCATATAGTTGCAGCAGAGATTTTGCAGTTATTCATTTGAAATTAAGAATTACGAATATTGCGAGTATTTGGGTTCTAAAATCCGTATAGTTGCAGCAGAGCTTTTGAAGTTATTCATTTGAAATTAATTCAAGTTTTCTTGTCATATATTATGTATTAATGAAGACCAAATTGACACAGTAATATGTGTGCCTACCATGGATATACACGTTTAGTCCCACGAGACCACTTTCGTATCCATTTGTCCTTATATTTATAAAAATATCCAATCTAATCTACTGGTGAGAATCATGTTGGATGAGTAACTTTATCCAACAAAGTCCCATACATTTAGTGTTGATTTATTACTACTTGAGCCAAGAGATAAGCCTCATATCCCTCAACCTTCTCGATATATATGATGAGTCTCTACAATGAAAAAGAGCTTGGGGCTCTACTTGCATAGAAAATGCCTAAGTTATAGCTCGAGAAGCATCAAAACTACCATGAAATATCTTTCACGAATTCTTATGTGGAACCCATATTGGATTGGATTGACAAGATAATATCAGCCTCTACCCATATGTTGTTCGACAAGTGTTTGTGTAGAAAGAGAATAATGAAAAGAACAAAACCTTTGCTAGGATGAAAATTTATCAATAATTATGTTAATGATGGAGGCTTCATATGATCCTTCACAACCACACTTTAAAAAAAATTAAGTCCATGATCTTATCTTGGACTCATGGTTCACAGTTTTAATATTTTGTACATAACAAGATAATAATAATAGTGGAGTTACCAATGAGAGAATATCACCAAAAATACTCGCCTCTTTCAATTGTAATAGTTGGATTTTGAAAATTGAATGGAAGAACATCAAATAATTTTCAGCACATCATTTCACATGCTTATTGCTTATAGTTCAAACTTATCTCTGCCCCTTTAATCTTTTTACATACACATAATTATTATTCAAATTTCTAAGATAAAAAAAATGGATAGTTAAACTAGATGAAATTAGATGAAATTTCATAGTAGTCCAATTATGTCAAACTTAAAAGCAATAAAAAAGTTCCATTATCTCTGTCAATAGATTACCATAGTTAAGTGTCAAGTGTGTATGGTAGTCAGATGTGCATGTGCATCTCCTTCTAGTTATGCTTCTAATTATTACTACCTAGTTGGACCTAATTAAAATATGTCAAGTTGGAAATGTATAGTGTATAAATTATGTTGAGAATTGATTTTGTTAGCTTCATTATATAACTCTGTTTATGTCACTTCAGTTTTTTTTCCAATACATACTTAATATTACCTTGATAGACCCTATATAACTCCGCTTATATCACTTTGATATTTTGGCCAGGGCATATTTACTATTCCTTCGATAGAACATATATTTTGTAACATAGAATAAATCCATATTAACACTATAATTAACCCTCAAATTATTAAAAGTATAGGCTTAAGCACAAACCCTTTCTCATCACCCCTACGTAGGATATAGAACATATCGCTTCTGTCAACCTAATTAATCCACACACCATGAAAAATTATCCATTCTCTTTGATATTAAACGATCAGTTAATTAATATATCATTACAAATTTTTTTCTTTGATAATTTATCGATATTTTCTCTATATACACTTAGAAACTTTTCTTTGATTTTGATCAATTAGTCCTCGAATTATAAAATCTACTCACACTAACCCTTGCGTGTAGTGATCATAGTTTCTAAATTATGAAACCTACCCACACATACCCTTTCTTGTAGCGATCATGCCCATGCATAAGCTATGTTGAAAGTGTGTTAGTTTGAACCAATTGGGGCCAAGAGTAAGCCTTGTGTAACTTTCAAAAAATATATACCTTCTGACACATAGAAATGGGAAGAGTAGTTACAAAGGAAATTGAATTTTTTCTATGAGATCTTGAAGCTCCAAAACAAGTAACAATTTTGTTCTAACAACAAATTTTAAGAAAAGACAAATTAAAAAAAAAAAAAAAACTATTGGAAAAAATATTGAACAATTTGGTCAAGGAAATCAATGCCTAAATCTATATGATTAGCAAGTTTAAGTAAGAAAATCCCAAGTTTCTAAGATAAAATAACCGACAGTTAAACTAGATGCAATTTCATATTAGTCCAATGATGTCAAAATTCAAAGCAATAAAAAAGTTCCATTATCTATGTGAAGACAATATCATAGTTAAAGAAGTTTCAGGTGTGGATGGCTAATAGGTACATGTGCATGTGCATCTCCTTCTAGTTATGCTTCTAATTGTTATTACCTAGTTGGACCTAGTTAAAATATGTCAAGCTGGAAATGTATAGTGTATAAGTTATAACGAGAATTGATTTTCTTAGCATCATGATATAACTCACTTTATTTCACTTCGATGTTTTTTCCAATACATATTTACTATTCCTTGGATACACCCTACTTAGATTATGTCACTTTGATATTTTGGCCAATACATATTTACCATTATTTGAATAGACCATATATACTTTAACATAACATAAATCCATATTAGCCCTATAATTAACCCTCAAATTATTAAAAGTGTACGCTTCTCTAAACATAATTGATCCACTGAACATGAAAAAAAATAATTCTCTTATATATTCAATGATCAATTAATTAATATATCATTACAAAATGTTTTCTTTGATAATTTTTCGACATCTTGACTGTATACACTTAGAAAATTTTCTTTGATATTGATCTAGGTTCTCAAATTATGAAATTTACCCACACTAACCCTTTCTTGTAGTGATCATATGCATGCATAATATATGTGGAAAGTGGGTTAGCTTGAACCAATTGGGGCCAAGAATAAGCCCTGGGTAACTTTGGAAAAATAGATACCCTCTCACCCATATAAATGGGAAGAGTAGTTACAAAGGGAACTGAAGTTTCTCTATAAGATCCTAAAGCTCCAAAAAAAGTAACAATTTCGTTCTAACAATAAATGTGGAGAAAAGGAAACTTAAAAAAAAAAAATATTGGAACAAATATTGAAAAAATTGTTCAAGGAGCTCAATGCCTGAATCTATATGATTATCAAGTTGAAGGAAGAAAATATCAAGTTGCTAAGATAGAAAAAACTAGATACAATTTCATAGTAGTCCTATGATGCCAAAATTCAAAGAAATAAAAAAAAATTGTCATCTTTGTTAAGACAATATCATAGTTAAATAAGTGTCAAGTGTGTCTGGCTAGTAGTTACATGTGCATCTCTTTCTAGTTATGATTCTAATTATTATCACCTAGTTGGACCTAAATAAAATATGTCAAGTTGGAAATGTATGGTGCATAAGTTATGATGAGAACTGGTTTTCTTAGCTTCACCATATAACTCAGTTTATGTCACTTCGATGTTTTGGCAAATAAATATTTACTATTCCGTGGATAAACTCTATATAACTCACTCTATATAACTCAGTTTATGTCACTTTGATATTTTTTCCAATGCATATTTACTATTATTTGGATAGACCATATATACTATAAGAAATGTCAAGAAAAGAAAAAAAAAAAAAAAACTATTGGAAAAAATAAGGAAAAAATAAGGAAAAAATTGGTCAAAGAAATCAATGCCTAAATCATATTATTAGAAAGTTTAAGGAAGCGAATCCCAATTTGCTAAGAAAAAAAACTAAGAGTTAAACTAGATGCAATTTCATAGTAGTCCAATTATGTCAAACTTCAAAGCAATCTAAAATTCCAATTATCTATGTCAAGACAATATCATAGTTAAATAAGTGTGTGTGTATGGCTAGTAGTTACATGTGCATGGGAATCTCCTTCTAGTTATGCTTATAATTATTATCACGTAGTTGGACCTAATTAAATATATGTAAAATTGGAAATGTATAGTGTATACGTTATAATGAGAACTAATTTTCTTAGCATCATGATATAACTCACTTTATGTCACTTCAATGTTTTGGCCAATACATATTAACTATTCCTTGGATACACCCTACTGATTTTATGTCGCTTTGATATTTTGGCCAATACATATTTAATATTATTTGGATAGACCATATATATTTTAAAATAGCATAAATCAATCTTAAACCTATAATTAACCCTCAAATTATCAAAGGTTTAGGCTTAAGTAAAAACATGTGCACATCACCCGTAATTGGGTGATAGAAGATCTCTCTTCTCTCAACATAATTAAGCCACAGACCGTGAAAAAATATTCATTTTATTATATATTCAATGATCAATTAATTAATATATCATTACAAAATGTTTTGTTTGATAATATGCCGATATCTTTTCTATATACACTTGCAAACTTTTCTTTGATGTTGATCAATAGGTTCTCAAATTATGAAATCTACCGAAGTTTGTAGTGATCAAGTCCATGCATAAGCTATGTGGAATGTGGGATAGCTTGAACCAATTGGGGCCAAGGGTAAGCCCTAGGTATCTTTGGAAAAATATATACCCTCCCACACATAGAAATGGGAAGAATAGTTACAAAGGGAATTGAATTTTTTTTCTATGAGATCCTAAAGCTCCAAAAAAAAAGTAACAGACTTGTTCTAACAATAAATGTGGAGAAAATGACACTTGAGAAAAAAAATCTAATGGAACAAATCTTGAAATAATTGGTAAAGGAGCTCAATTCCTGAATATATATGATTAGAAATTTGGAGGAAGAAAATACTAAAGATAAGGAATGAATTAGGTTATTGGATTTATTTTCAATAGTAGAAGGATCAAGCACACAAAATTGTAAACCCTTAAATAGATGGAATTGTGTATATCTAGCAAGCACGATATTGTATATCAAGGAGTATATAACAAACCAATCAATATTGTAGGTACCAATAACCCAAGAAAACCAATGGATAAATTCCTAATAAGAAATGCATACTATTCTCTATATAACATCACCTTTTTCATTTCAACTTTGGTATTATCAATTATGAAGTCATATTTGTTTTAAATATAAAATAAATACAAGTATTGGTATTATTCTAGCCACTCATTCATCAATGAATTCCACGGTTACATTCTCACTAAGGTCCTTGTGACCTTCCCGACATGAATTTTAATGGGAAGAGAAACTAGGTGCAAGCATTAGCGAGATTTGGAAAAATAGCATCGCTTTCATTTACCATGTAAGCCGAAAAGAAATCTGTTATTTTTGGTGCAGTCTACAAGTAACATCTCTTGAGTCATTAAAAAAATGCCGAAGCATTATTTCTTTGATTTGGGCTTTCTTGTGGTTTTCGTACTCATTGATGCTTCATATTCACTTTCTTTAGTAATTTTAATATTATTTATCAGAAGACCTCATAGAAATAGGCCACCAATAGTGATAGGATAAGATAATTTTAATAAAATTCCTAGGAGATAACCACATAAGTAGTTTATTATTCTTTCTATTCATAGAACATTATCCGGGGATTGCAAAGTTATTCATCACATCTAAAGAATGACCTAGAAAATAAATTCAATGGGATTACAAGAGGATAGCTAACCATTCCATCTATTCATGGTAAATCATCTGGAAATTACACCTAACCTCACCTATTTGACCATACAAGTTAGGTAGACTTCTAGGAGAATGGAGAATCCATTTGTGAGGAAAAATTTAAGTTGAGGATACAACCATAGGAATGGACCATCCATTGACCTCACCAACAAATAAATCCTAAATGGAAATGCATTATTATTATTTTATACCAGCTAGTTTAGACCAGATATGGACAAATGATTACAATACATATGGAGGAAAAATATTACACATAAGTTCTATGATGGTCAGCTTAAAAATAACCAATTCATCATAAAATAAAAAAACTGATAATGTTTTACAGAAACAAACCTGACACTTTCTCTATAACTAGGAAATCACCATAGAACTTTGGAACTCTCCTGCCCCATGATACTACAAGTACAAGCTTGAAAATATCATCTTTTACAAACTCAACCGCAATGCTAAAAGTAGCTATTACCTGCAAGAATTCCTGGACCTCTAATGGTTTGGAAGAATTGGAAGAATCCACATCGACATCGATCCTCGACTTCCACTCATTTGTGATAACCTTCACCTAGTCCTTCATACTTTTAGACACAAAGAATAACTCATATCCCATTGTGGCATTCTCTAGGAGGCGATGCAACGATTCCAGCAAAAAAGAACAAAACCATCTCTCATTTTCTAGCCCGGAGTCCTTAACTATTTTCCCGAAACCCTTGTTGTAAAAACCCTGAAGGGCATATAAATGTAGTCAAGTGGGATTAATAACACTCTCCATCAATGAGTGCAGCACATCCCTAGGCATAGAAACACCTTTTCTATGCTCCACGATGAATTTCAAGAGACCCTCTAAGTACAATGTTTCATAGAGGAACTTTATACCATTTTCACTCTTTCCACTTTCAATGGCTACGAGGGTGTCTTCCTTCTTCGCAGAAGATCTTGAGACCATTTTAACTCTTTCCACTTTCAATGGCCATCACTATGGCTTTATTCTAATCTTCTAAGCAAGTCAGATACATTCCATCGTTTGATTCGATTAATTGGAATCTTTTGTCCAATAATTCTTCTGTTTCTTTAGTTTTAAGCTCCAAATTTTTTTCCTTCTTTGTAAGTTCTTCGAATTTATTCTTGAGAAAAATCTCTAGTGAAGCATAGTGGTATGTGATTTCCTTCCATTGGAGAGTAAATTTATCTAGAAGGACTCTTTGGGTACCTATAACTGTAAATGATTCTTCCAACCATTGTTTGTTCGCCTCAATTGAACCCATATGTTCAGTGCTAAACCATAAACCCCAGGGTGGCCTAATGTTATATGTAGAGTAGAAAGGATGTAATTCCTCTAGGCTAATAATTTTTCATTATCAATTTTTTTTTATAACATTTTTTTGAAAACAGATAAATATTAAAAAACATTGTGAGGGCCTACTCAAGTCAACATAAATGAGAAACAATGTGAGGGCCTACTCAAGTCAAAGTCTGTTGATTTGTGGTTTAACCATAATGTAGGTGCATGATTTTTTTAATAATATTTTTATTTAATTTAAAAATCTAAATATAATTAAAAAAATATTTTTCCTAATTAAAATAAAAATTATTATATTATTATAAATAAAAATATGGGCTTAAGATAATTTGTAATTTTTGATATATATTTTCAAGTTTTGGTTCAAGGGTTGTGAGAATTCCTTTCTCATGGGTATTTAAACTAACCCTCATCTTTGAAGTATAATCAAGATAATAGTAAATTAGTGATATTGTGTTGGATCCACACTCACATTTATTGTGGATTCTATCTAACCCTATGCATTAGAGCCCCCCAAGGCTTCTCATTAAATGTTAAGCCCCTATATTAATAGTGTAGTCCCTTATTATGTTAGTATAACCCCAATATTGTTATTATTGTGCCCTTACATTATTATTTTTAGGTCGGCTAGGATTACATTATGGCCCACTAGGATTACATTGTGGCCCCATGGACTCCTATATATAGAAAGGAGGTTTTGTCATTTGTATCATCCAAGAATTGTTCATTTATGTAATGTATTTGAGGTTTCCCCCTCGAAGTGGCTCATTTCTAAGGCATTGATATCTCTTTTCTTCTCTTTTTTGGAGTCAAGTTATTAAACATTTGGTATCGTAGCTGGATTCTAGGGTTTCCATCCCTCCAACAAAGCCATCGTGGAAATCGTGGCATTTTCGCTATAAATTTTTTTCTACGAAGTTTTAGAAGATGAATTTTTTAGGGTGCGAAGACGAAATCTTGAGGAAGAGTTTCTAAAAATTTCAGAGCTTGGTTCACAATATTTTCGGAGATATGATCTGTGGAAGTTAGGTCTTTTTTCGAGCTGCTAAACAGGTCATCGTGGAATTTGCACTATAACTTTTTTTCTACGAAGGTTCAAAATCTGAAATTCATATGGTGCGAAGCTCAAATCGTGAGGAAAGTCGTCAAAAAATTTTATATCTTGGTTTGCAATATTTTTGGAGATATGATCTGTGGAATGTAGTGATTTTTCAAGCTCCTAAATTTCATCTCAAAGTGGTGATCGTGGGAAAATTTCAATAACTCTCTCTCTGGGCATCGGATTGGAATGCCGTAAAAAGTGGTCGCAAGTACATAGACTGTAGTTTCTTGGGTATAAATTTCAGAGACAAAGGATGAAACAGTGACACGTGGCTAGTCGTACAAGCTCACTCTACTGAACCAGTCCATAATTAGGTCATTGTGGGAGATTGGACACAACTTTCTCTTGGAGAATCCAAATCAGGTCAAACCTGTGGCATTCGAAAGATAATTCAGAGGGCTACATTGGTACTGAAAATAAAATATTTAAGTGCTGAAATAACATATATAATACAATTTAAATATTGAGCTCCTCAAAAGCAAGTAACAGGTGTGTATTGTTTTTCCCGAATTGCATAATTCTTGTTTGAAAAATCAGTTTGAAGTGATTCCTAGGGCCTATTGAGCATATATTTCAGTATTGCATTCTGAAATGCCTCCTAAAAAGAATTCAACACCCATTAAGCCCTCATAAAGCTATACTATGATGCATGAGGAGGAAGAATTGCAATATGAGATATCAAAATTACGGTACCAAGTGCAACAAATTTCGATCTTATGAAGAGCAACCGAAGATGACATAGATGGTTTAAAAGAAAAAATGGAGGCTAATTTGGATGGTTTGAAGGATCAAATAAAATCTATTATGGATGATAAATTAGTGGAATATCACAATGAGCATCAACAACAAGTTCTCCAACTCTCAAAGGATAACCTAACTTTGGTGCAAAATCAAATGAAACAACCGGAAGATCAATATCACATCAAAAGAAGTTCTGAAGCAGTCACAGAAACAAGAACTCGACAAGTACAATCAATTTCAAATTATCTCAGCAAGTGGAAGAACTTTCCTGTAGAAGATTCCACATGGGACGATGAGAATTTTATACAGAATCATCAAGAAATAATCAACCGTTGAGGACAACACTTGTTTGAAGGAGAGGGGCATGTTAAGCCCCTATATTAATAGTGTAGTCCCTTATTATGTTAGTTCAACTCCATTGCTATTATTAAACTTTATATTATTAACAATAGGCCTATTAGATTACATCATGGCTCACCAGATTACATCAGGTTCTGAAGTGGACTCTTATATATAGAAAGGAGGTTTTGTCATTTGTATCATCCAAGAATTGTTCATTTATGTAATGTATTGGAGGTTGCCCCCTCGAAGTGGCTCATTTCTAAGGTGTTGATATCTCTTTTCTTCTCTTTTGGGAGCTGGTTACACAACATTAAATTCCCTTATCCATGACACTTAGCATGTGAGCCTCATCCATGCATTTGATGAGCGTTGTAAACATAATCAATGTCAACGAAGGGGAGTATCGTCACTCCAAGGTGTTATTCTCAATGTCTATGTGCCTAAGTTTTTGTTCAACCACACTCCGCTCCTCTCTCCTTTACTTCTTGTTATATCCCTCATAACAAAATTTTATTACATAAACATTGAAGATAAATGCAACATCTGCCCACTTGCATTCCCTTTTTCATTTCAACCCTCCATGCATTCAACTTGGCTCTCCAACACAAACTTATTTTATATAACCAACGCTATCTTTTAACCCCTTTTATATTAGATTGATGTTGGCGGAAATAGAAATCATCGGTATTCAAGGTTGTTTTATTGAACTAGAAAATGTGGCTTATTGCCCAATATATTACCTAAAGACAACCCTTTCTCGCTATTATATTTCAATACTTTGGAATTCATCTGAGGCTAGCTGATTTCTACTAAGGATAGTTCCTTCATCAGAGCACCCATTTAGTGTTCAAAGGAAAAAATTAGCAATAGTTTATGTTGTCATTTTGAGACCTTTGGTTTCAAAACCATAGGTTACCATTCATTGGGGCTTGTTTTCCTTTCTTTTCCTTTTTATTATATCTAGGACCTAGGGAATGAGGTTTTCATCAATTTGGAAAAACTAATATATATAAATATATATATATATATATATATATATATATATATATATATATATATATATATATATATATATATTACATGAATTTTCACTTCAAATTTAGTGTTTATACTTAGATACATCATTCTAGTGTCTCTTTAATGATTTGGCTTTCAATTTTTTCTTTTCTTTCATCAAAAATGAGAAAATGGAAACTAATTTTCCACTAATTGATTTAATGCTGATTCATAAAGGTGTACCTTGATGAAAATGAATTAATATGCTATGGAATGACATGGGATAAAATTTTACTAACTGAAATAAGGGGTATAATAAGGATGATGTGTAGCACCTACTTAAATCATAGATTATTTTCCCATAAAATCAAGATGACATGCTTCTTTGAGTAAAATTATGACACACCATGGAATAGTCTAGCTTAGAACTTATAGCCAAAGTATAAAGAGTTAAGATAGAGTGCTTGTGTGATAACAATGGAAATAATACACCCTGAAGATAGCATATGCACATGAAGCATGCATATCAAGCTAAATGTGGTAGCTAAAAAAACCTCTTCCTACACCCAGGGCCATAGATTGCCAAGGAAATGTGTGATCAAACCAAAGATACATCCATGAGTTAGATATAGATGAATATAACTCAGTAAGAAAACAATCAATGTGACAATAATCCTAGAGGCTGAGATGGCATTGAAAATTTATAAATTTACTCTAAAAGCCTATATATAAAGTGAGGTAATAGGTCCTATGACATCCAACCTAAAATTTACAATGGGAAATCCTTAAAAGTCTCTTTGAGGAAATATGTACCATTGAGGGCCAGGATGAGGTATGATGCCTCACCAATTTTATCGTTGAAGGAGTTTGAATCTTGGTTTGTCAATTCTGGCCCTACGTGGGAAAGGAAACATTGAATGAGGTGACCCCCTTAAACGAGTTAAAATGGGGAAGGGAACGTAAGGCCTTATATAAAGATCTAAATTGAAGGAAATCCACCATAAAATGAGCTAGAAATGTAAAAAAATAATGTAGACTATGACCCATCCACATTTTAATAAAGACAATATAATGTCCCTTAAATATCATAAAAAATAGCGCTTTTATATATGAGGTGACCCTCTAACTCTATCTTGTGTATATGGAAAAGCTAGTAGATGTTATTGGGAAGAGGAATATCATTATGATTAGTTTCAACTCGATGCCAATGTAAACCCACTTCTAACATAGAAAGGGAAATATAAGGGCAACGTCCAATTCTCTTGTGTGTATGTGTGTTAAAGAATAATACCCCCTCTCATTTGCATGAAGTGTTCCTAGTACAAATCCATCTTAGAGTTGAGGTCATGAAAATATGAAGTTCAAGTACACTGAATGTATTTTCTAGAATAACCTCTCTAACAACCTCACAAAAATATATAATAATTTCATTTACAATGGAGGTGTATATCACTTGAACTGTGTTACAACTTTAATCGCTCCCCCACAAAAATGTGTCATTCTCCCTTGCGATGACGCATCAACCTTACTAGATAACAACCTCATGATGTAAAAGGATATTAAACATGATATAAATTTAATTCACCCCCCAATTCACCCCCCAAATCATCACTCATGGCCAATGTGAGGATATTTAAGGAAATTATATGCATAATATCATTTTATTTTACCTTATGTGTGGTGTTTTACATTGACATAATTGAGTTTTTTTAGCAAAAAAAATAATTTTATCAAGTGTTCACTCCTTAAGCATTAAGTCTAGAGAGGACTTTTATTTATGATTATCTACTCATTTCCAAATCCTTATGTGGGAGATAACGACAAGATCCATCTCAACATGAAGTGTATATATTGTGAGAAATTCAAAACAAGGCTTTAGAAATTGTCCAATGAGCGGATTAAGGTGTTAGGGGTTAAGGTGTTTAAGGCTTAGGGGTTAGGGGTTTGATGGTAGGACTACCTCGCTAACCCACAATCTTCAATATCTTGTGCATATAAAACTACATCCCAAAAATTTTCCCCAAATAATTTTAAATCTGGAAATTTCACAATAATAATGCGGAAGCTTTAAAATATCTGTTTAATTTTAAAACCTAGATTTCCATATCACTTGTGGAGCTTTAATTTTTAAACAATGGTTATAAAACCCCTCTCAAGAATATGTGAAACGATATTCCACCTCATACCTGAATATATAAAATTCGCCTTCACCTCATGGTTTTTAAACCATCATTCGAGCTTAAAAAAAACTCAATATATCATAAGCCCAAAGCTTACCTTTCGCATATAACTATAATATGCCCCCAGCATACAATTCATTCATACAAGGTTTGGCTTTATCGTCAAACACAATATCAACATATATTATGACCCCAATTCAAATGTTAAGAAACATTTAATAAGCCCCAACATTAAATTCATTGGTCCCACGTCATTTCTTACCTACCTCTTCATTAATTTTTGCGTTGACTACTTATGTGAACGTCGTTGGATCATTTGATCCCAAAATCCTATGGATATCACACAATAAACTTGCACCTGCTTTGGACTTCAAAAATCACGCGATATAACTGGTTTCAAGATACCACTAAAAAAAACGTGTCTTATGTTGGATGCTATCGCGTTCCAATTTCAAAAACAACTTGCCAGTCTAAGAGTTGCCCGAGATCACCCACTGGGTTCTTTAAACCCGTCATTACTGTTACCATACTGGTTTCACCTCTTTCTTCATAACCCCTCCTTCCACTACGTGACTCAAGGTTCCAAGAATTCCAATTGACCACAGTTCAATTCTGTGAAATTAATGCACCTCTATTCTCAATGTGATTTCTCAATTCCACTGACAGTTACAACCTTGCGCTTCACATTCAACTTTAACGCAAGGTTCACACCACAAATCCTATACAATAGGATTCTCAAATCAATTCAACCCTGTGGTATCGCTTCAACCTAACAGAGGTTTCTTTACACGGTTTAACCATACCCAAAATCAAAGATTAATATTGCCTGTGTTCTTCATCAAAATGATCAAAACCTCATCATTTTGTATTGACCTTTCACATAGAACAAGGCCGCATGCAATTCATAACAAAGAACAAGGATTCAAATGTTTTTAAGTTAATGTGAGTGTATATCACAACCGTTCTCTGCTATTATAACCAAAGAAATATGAATCGAATTTGTCGATTTCAACAAAGGAACAGGGTTCGATCCTTAACAAACTTCTATGCAGAATTTAACATGCTTGAGTAAATAGAGATTTATTAATTCTATGCTCAATGAAAAAAATTAGCTTCTTTGACCTCTTTTGAGTTCCTATATAGAAAACATTTCAATTTATTTCACCACAGTGTATACAAAACCCAATAAATAACGAAGGTGTAATCCTCCGGGGATTTCCAACATAACAAAAAATTATGAAACACTGCAATTTTTATTGAAACAAAGGTAAAACCTCTCAATCCCAGTCTTCTACTACAAAATCCCCTTTCATATAGTAAACACAGAAATTCGATTCACCCCCAATCTCTTACACAGGAATTCTTCCTTCTTAAAATCGATCCATTCTGTGATCGATTTGTCCAAATTCACAATCACAATCAATCAATATTGTAGCCCATTTCATTCACACAACATATACCTCAGGAATGAACCATAATCTTCAGAAAATTAAATTGTGCATTGACACACACAATACTTACATAAACAATATTTCTTCTTGGCCTGATTTTCAATTCGATGGCCCTTCTACCTCACTACTCTGCCTCTAAAAAACTCTCTCTCCTATCTGCCCATATGCTTACATATATGCAAAATACTAAGGAATAAATTAAGTTTCCCTAATAGCTCACCCAAGACTCTTGGAATTCTCAACATCCTAAATTTAGAATCAATCCCTAAAATAACTAAAACTACTCCTAATTCGATTGTCTCTTCACATTCCTAACTAATCACCTTTCCCTCATGTTTTCTAATGGTTGAGAAAATTTACAATTCCTCAATATTTTACTCAAAATACTAATAATTACATGAGAATTTAGAAACATAAGACCCCCATATGTATTATAAAAATAAAAATTATTTCTTGAGCCTAATGCCCCTGCATCAGGGTTAACATTCACTCATTCAGACGATAAGGGGTTAAGACTTAGAGGCTCCATTTATTCCAGGTTAGGGGTTATTCGATTAATATTTAATAGTTCAAGGGATTAATGGGTTATGAGCTATGAGTGTAGGGGTCAAGTAATTATGGCTTGGGGTTGAGGGGATAGGGAATTTAGTAGTTATTTGTTAAGGGATTATTGGTTGTTATCATGGGGCCCATAATCCCCTTATTACTGTTATTGGGGTTCACCCTATCAATTTCTCTTGTTCCCTTCCCTCTAGTTCCCCTATCCCCTAGGTCATTAGGTCCCAAGCCTCCAAAGGATTTAAAAAAAATCATGAACCTAGGTTCCCTCAAATTTAAAAGGAAGTTCGTTAAATAGCACTCTACGAATCCATAACCAACAATACAAATTTTAGAATACATTCTAAGGGTTATCTTGAAAGAGAAGAACCAAAAATGATTGGTTCCAATATTCAAGGTAGAACCATGGGAGGAATCAAAGAGCATGGAAAATGTTGACGGTGTTGGATTTCACCAAAATAAAAGGGGTCTCCCATATATGAATTCTCAATTAGACCTCACACCATTTGGTATGGAAGCCCCATCCGGAAATGTGGATCGGTTTTCATGTTCTTAAATATTTTCCTTGGTTGTAATTCTTAGTATGTTGAACTATGTTTGGTTGTTCTTAGGTGATGTAACAATGTATTTAGTTTCCACCTATATTTTAAAATACGAGTTTCATAATATAAAAAATCCCTCGATTCTCAAACATGGTATTAAAGCTCATGGTTTGAGATGTAGCATGTTGCCTACAAGTCTTATGCAAGTTTTATATGCTCTTAACATTCAGATTTGTTTAGTGGATTTGTTCGAGGTTTCTAATTGCAAACTAGATCTAGGATAAAATTAGTGGGTCAACATTATTAGTTTCAAGATAGATATTATAAATTTTAATGGACACAATTATGGATGTTGGGCACAAGATATGAGAACATTGTTGAAAAGTGAAGAGTTAAAGGACCTTACGAAAATGGTGGTTCTTATCCAAGGGATAACTAATAAAAAAAATTCATCGACATGAATAAGGATGAGGCTCTAGGAGTTATAATGTTGAAAATTTTAATTAGGTTAGGTATTCATTATTAATGCATTTTTAAAAATAAATTATTATTATTAAATGAGTTATTAAATAATGTGTTTCATTCTTGGGTCATATTTAGATTAAAGTGCCAATTTTGGACTTCTAGGTTAGTTGTTACAAATGTAAATTGATCCAATTTTGGGGATTTTAAATCATGTAACATTACGTTTTCAAAAGGAATCCCCATCAGCTCATATTCTTTAAGGTCATCATCCTCGAAATCTACTTCAAAGAAAACCCTCAAGTCAAGTGATACAAGTCGTCGAAATTGCCTCCTTACGTCAACCTCAGTCAATCTTCAAGTTGGCTCAAATCAAGACACAACACTTCACACTCTCATGTCGTCTCAATAACTATAAAAAACAATTATATATACAGGGGTATAGTTTCAGATTTTTACCATACAATTTTTAACATCTCTGAAGTTTCAGACCACATATACAGATCAGATCATGATCACAGGTTCAGTGTTGGAGGATAAGATCTTGAACCTATTACTAAATTTAGGTAACCATGTATGCTATGATTTGGGTAACTTCCATGCTATGATGTTGCAACAAAACAATGCCTCGATTTCAACACAAATCTACCACATAATCAATGCTCTTTTATGATACTCAATGCTATGAATATGGTCAATGATCTTAGTTATGATGCTCAGTGCTATGATGATGCTTGGTTATCTCAGTAATTATGCTCAACGTTATGTTTCTCAATGCTATCTCAAACTCGTTCAAGGTAATGAAGATGTATTTTAGGTGCAAGAAAAGGAGATCTTGTTGCTAACACTAAAGGGATGAATTTGTGGAGGAAGTCTATAGTCTAAAAGGACTTGGTTGTCTCATCTTAAATCTATAGGAGAAATATTTGTTTACTGGGTTTTTCCGAAAGAGTGGGTTTTTGCCTTGGCATGTGCCTACACAATGTGTCTTCTTATATTTGTTCGTTGGCATTACTCTTGATGATAAGAAAAGATAAATTGAAAGAATAGATAATAATAGTAAAACATCGTAATATAATTTGAAGGTCGATTCAATGTCATATAATTGATATTAAATACTAATATAATTCATAATATTTAGTATATCAAAGAGATATAAATTGATGCTTATTTTCCCCTAAGACCCTACAAACCCTATATTCTCCTTGTAAAACTTAGCCTCTATAACAAGAGAAACAAAGTTCCTACGTAATTTAACGTGTCATGAATTTGAGAATTCCACCAATTTAGTGACACTCCAAACAAAATTTTTGAAAGTATAATGCCTATCTCAAAATAATCCATTTGTGCCATTGATCCCCATGGTGTCGCTCTCTAGTAAATATTTTTTGGTGGACTCACTAATCTAATCTATTTTGATCCCTCTTCATAGATTTCTCTCAAGGAATTTATTATGTTGGGCTATATCTTACACAATATTTGTAGTGCCTGTGTGGTTCCATGATATACACATACACCATGTCATCCATATAGGACACAAAGTAATTGGTTTAGTACCTCTCATAGTACATTAATGCTCTCACCAAGTCATTCAACACACCATATACCAACATGCCTTCCTTCACTGTGCAAGCTAGCCTTTATTTTGAGAAGATTAGGAGTTGGAGGGTAAGCATGGCGAGGGTGTAATTTTCTCAAGATGATTCTATCATAAGGGAAATAACCTTAATGAGAAATACAATCACAATACTGACCACTCACTTCTTAACATTCCCATGCCATAAAAAAAAACCTAAAAATGTCATTCTTAAAATATCTTGTAAAGTTTCCTAATGCCATTCAAGTATAATCTCACAATTACTTATGTTGATAATGGTGAGGTCATTTTATTATTCTCTTAAAGGAACTCTTTCTAGACATGCACCCCATGAAACATAGATCATCGAGTCAAAATGAATGAAAATGAATGAATAACAGGGTGTGTCGAGGAGTGTCAACAAGTGTCAAGCGTGCCAAGGGGGGAGTTGCAAAGCATGCTAGGGAATTTTAGGGCATTTCAAGAAGTGTTAGAGTGTGGTAACATGTGCAATATAGTTCCAAGGCATAAAAATGCATGCCAATATTTCCAAGAGTTGCCATGTGTTAAGGCATGACAAGATGTGGTAGGTGTTAGGGTATATGAACACGTGTCAAGAAGTGTCAAGCGACAAAACGAAACACCAACTTAAAATGAAAAAAAATGAACACATATGAGGGTTAATAATTCAGGACCTTACCTTTTCGATAGGGGCATGCGAGGTATACCAACACTTGTGCCAATACATGTCAAGGGCCAAGTGCTAGCATGTCTTAAGTGTGAAATAATCCTCTATTACTTCTCTCTTAATGGTGAATAATTGATCTCGAATAAAATTTATCTTAAACCATCCGGGAGAATTCTAGGGAATACAAGCGCATGCTAAGAATTTTCAAGTGTCACCAAGTGCCAATAGCCAATATGTGTTAGGGAGTTATAGGGCATGCTATGGAGTTCTAGGTTTTCTAAGGAGGGAGTCAAAATATATTCTAGATAGTTCCAAGTCATGCTAGAGTGGTATGGAAGCATACCAAGATGTGCCAAGTTCCAATATGTGTTGAGTGTTAGTGAGTGTCGAGGAAACACAAGGGAGAACTATGTCAAAATGCATGGAAATGAATGAATAATAGTATGCGACAGAGAGTGTCAACGAGTTCCAGGTGTGCTAAGGAGGGAGTGACATGGTATGCTAGGAAATGCTAAGTCATGCTAGTGTGCCAGAGTGGCATGAAGCCAGGATGTTCCAGGTGCCAGGGTGTTCCAACACATTCTAGGAAGTGTTAGGGAGTCATAAGGACACACAAGGGAGAAGAGGTGAAAATCATGGATGCAAATGAATGACTAAGATATTTTAACAGGAAGTGTCAGTTAGTTATAGGTGTGCCAAGAATGGAATGACAAGGTATTATATGAAGTTATAAGGCATGATAGAGGCTAGGGAACATGCCAAGATGTGCCAGGTGCTAGGATGTGCTAATGCATGTCGGGGAGTGTTATGGAGTGATAGGGAAAAACAATGGAGAACTAGTTTGAAATGTATGGAAATGAATGAATAAGAGTTTGGGAAAAGTATTTTTAGTGAGTTCTAGGTGTGCTATGGAGGGAGTGATGAGATATGTTAAGTAGTTACAAGGGATTCTAGATTGTCATGGCGACATGCCAAGATGTGCGAAGTGCCATTGTGTGCTAATGTTTTCCAAGGGGTGTTAGGGAGTGCCAGGGAAACACATGGGAGAACTAGTGAAAAATGCATGGGAATGAATGGATAAGAGTGTGTGATAGGGTGTGTCAGTGAGTACCAAGTGTGCTAAGGAGGGAGTGAAAAGGTTATATTATAGGAAGCTCCAAGGCATGCTATAGTGCCTGGGCATGTTAGGGAATGGTAGGGTGTGTTAGGGAGTTCTAAAGCATGCCAAGGAATGCAGAGGATGGTAACATGTGCCACATAGTCCCAAGGGATTGTTATAAATTTTAGGTGTTATGGTATGTCAAGATGTAAACTATGTTACTTAGTTGTTTTATGGCCACGATTGGATGTAAGACTTGACTTAATAACTTGTTAAGTGGGATGAGTTAATATTGGACATGAGTAGCCTAAGATGAGATATAAGAAATTATTAGGTGAAAAATTCATAGTATAGTTGTAGTAAATGAAACTTTGTCAAGTTGTTGTAGTCAAGGTAGGATTTGGTTGGGTTCCCAAGTCTAAAATAAAAATAAGGCTAGTTATGAGGACATGGAAGTTAAGGAGTGCCAAGGCATGAAAATGAATAAATATGTGTGATAAAACATGTTATATATTCTTAATGCATGTTGAGGAGTGTTGGAGATTTTTAGGGCATCAAAAGGGAGAACTAGTTCAAAATGAAAGGAAAAGAATGAATAAGAGTGTCTATGTGGGAGTGTCAATGAATTCCAGGTGTCCCATGGACAAAGTGTGTTAGGAGAATTTCATAATAGGACTTGTAGGAGGAAAACCTATGATTGTGATAAGTGGATGGAAAAATAATTTTTAGACAAAGTGATACTTTGGCTAGATACAACACTATTTTTTCAATGACTTGGTTGGGTTCCCAAGTCGCAAAAAAAGTAAGGCTATATATGAGGGGATGGAAACTAGGGAGTTCCAAGGTGTATAGGAAATCCCAAGAAGTGCTAACACGTGCTAGAAATTTCCAAGGCATGTTAGGCATTCCAAGATGTTTTAGGTTCTATGGTGTGGTGCCAATGCATGTTAGGGAGTGCCAAGGAAACATAAGGGAGGACTAGTTTGAATTTCATGGAAATTAATGAATAAGAGTGTGTGAGAGGGAGTGTTAGAAATTTCTAGGTGTGTTAAGGAGGTATTTAAAAGGTATCCTAGGTAGTTCCAAGGCATGATAGAGTGCTAAGAAAGCATTCCAAGATATGCAAAGTTCCAGGGTATGCCAATGTCTTCCAAGGAGTGTTAGGGAGTGCTAGAGAAACACAAGGGAGCACTATCTCATAATGCATGGAAATGAATGAATAAGAGTGTGTGACATGGAGTGTCAAAAAGTTTCAAATGTTCTAAGGATGAGTAAAAAGGTATGCTTGGTAGTTTTAAGGAATTTTAGAGTGCTAGGGAGACATGCAGCCAAGATGTGCCAACGCGTGCAAGGAAACATAAGGGAGCACTACATCAAAATGCATAGAAATTAAAAAATAAGAGTTTGCAATTGGAAGTGTCGGTGAGTTATACGTGTGCTAAGGAGGGAGTGACAAGATAGGCTAGGCAGTGTTAAGGCATGCTAGAGGCCAAGGTGACATTCTGGTATGTCCTAGGTGCTAGGGTGTCCCAACATGTCCCAAGGAGTGTTAAGGAATGATATGGAAACACAACGGAGCACTAGGTAGAAATGCATGGAAATGAATGAATGATATTTTGTTATTGGGTGTGTCAATGAGATCTAAGTGTCGTAAGGAGAGAGTGAAAAGGTACGATAGGTAGTTCCAAGGAATGCTAGAGTGCTAGGGTGACATGCCAAGATGTGCCAGGTGTTAGGGTGTGTCAATGCATGCTAGGGAGTGTTAGGGAGTGTCAAGGAAACACAAGGAAGGACTAGATCTAAATACATGGAAATGAACAAATAAGAGTGTGTGAAAAGGTGTGTTAATGAGTTCTAGGTGTGTTAAGGAGGGAGTGAGAATGTTATATGCTAGGTAGTTCTAATGTATGTTAAACTACCAAGGCATGTAAGGAAGTGCTAGGGTGTGTTAGGGAGTGTTAAAGCATGCCAAGGAATGTCGAGGATGCTAACACATCCTACATAGTGTGCAAAGGAATCTAAGAGATGCCAAGTGATATGGCATGCCAAGATGTAAATTGTGTTGCTTAGTTGTTTTATGACCACAATGGGATGTGATAAGCCTTGTCATTGTAACTTGTTAAGTGGGATGAGTTGATATTGGACATGAGTAGCCTAAGATGAGTTACAAGTAGTTCTTAAGTGAAAAAGGCATATGCTTCATTTCCACGAAACATGATAACATGGGTTTGGTCTTAGAATCTTTTATGCAAATACACTCAAGTTCCACAACACATCTACTTTTCAAAATGAAATCTACACACATCAGGGAATCAACTAGTGCAAATCAAGATTTTTAACTTTTCCAAAGCATTCTTCAATAAATTACAAACTATAATAGAATAGGCTAGAACTCTAGTACCAACGATCATGTTCATTTGCAGTCACACTGATACAAGGAATAAAAATAGGGCTTGGTGTTAGTACTTTTACAACCAATATACATTCAACAAGACAACACTTGACCCACTTTTTTATGGTGTCCACACATAGCCCTTTCAGTTCGCATGTCCTAAACACATATGGTGGGTCCTCTTGCCTACCATTATGCAAATACTCAATCTACCTCTATTAATGAATTAAAATCCTTTAGGTTAGTGAAATCAACTCAAAAAACTCTTCCCTATATCTACCTTTTTTTTCCTTTCAAGGTTTGAAACACTTAGGGCTTTCGATCAGTTCTTCACAACTTTGTTTGTGAACAACTCTTTCATCTCCCAACTGATTCCATACTCCTACTCCAAGATGAAAAATATAGGGCTATGGATTTTTCCCTTCTTTTCACTGAGTCAATCCTCTACAAACAGTGAACTAGGGCTAGTTGGCTAACCCACTTGACTGCTACTTTAGTCCTTCAAAGTCTACACTTCCATAGGACCAATAAACCTACCCTTCATCTAGTATTTTTTTCCTTTGCAAGTATAGGACTTAGCGATATTCTTTCATAGTCACCTAACAACCCTCCAAATATACCTGTAATTCCATCAATGTTCCTAGCCACAGTCAATTCGTTTGTTGATCTAGTGCCCACAACTCTGCCCTCATATAGGGCTCTTCAAATCTGCTGCCTAATAGTGGTTCGAGTTTTCTCAAAATCAATATTCCTCTAATAATCCTTTTAAAAATTTGTAGATGACTGAACTAGGGTCATAACTCATCCACTGACATTCCATTGACTAATTCGTTATAGGTTTCTTCAGATCTCTGTCCAAAACTCTATGAACAATCCACCAAAATCAAATCCTCTTCATGTCAATCCATTCCTCATATGTCACATTTCTTTTGCAAAATATTCTACTCAGGTTCCACCATTAGGGGAATTTTGAGGTCTAAAATCGGCCTCTTAAGGAAATTATAAAATAATAGTGGAAATAATAAAATAAGATTTAATGACATCATCAAATTTTAGAGGGAAAAGAGAAAAAAATATTTTTTCAAAACATATTCTGAACTTATATACCAAATTTTTTACTCAAATTTCAAGCGAGAGTACTCGTTGGATGCAAAATTTAATTCCTCATCCAAGGAGCACCCATTTTTCATACTTCTATTGGAGCTTTCTACATGAAAAATGAGAAATACATTGAAAACATGGTTGCAATCACGTTTTTTCATGTATTTCTCATTTTTCACATAGTAGGGTCCATCGAAAGTATGCAACATGGGTACTCCTTGGATGAGGAATTAAATTTTGCATCCAACGAGTACGCCCGATCGAAATTTGAGTAAAACATTTGGGAGATAAGTTGAAAATACAAGTTGAAAAAGTAGTTTTATTATTTCATTATTTTTTACTATTTTTACCCTTTTAATTAAAAAATGGTGAATCATCCCCCATGGTTGACATCATCACCTTGAATCCTATTGGTTCTTATAAATTTTATTTTGGTTGTACATTTTCCTTAGGAGGCCCATTTTAGACCTCAAAATTCACCTAATGCTTCATTTGGATTTTCTATCTCCGTGAATACTTCTGCAAACCATCATCCAAATATGTGGTATATATTTCAAAGATAAACCTTTCTATAAGGTTCATGACCCCTCTTCTTCAAAGCATATTTGTCACATCCTTAAGGGAATACGTTATGGACTGAACATCCTAGGAAGCCTCCCTAACTAGGGAATTATACATCTATTCTAATTTATTTATAACAAACCCTATCCACCCATAACAAAAACAAAAAATATTACCTCCATAAGATACTTGGCCTAGCTCATATGGATCCATAGATTATGGGAATTTATTTGAATGAATCTTGACTTCAAATTTAGATATCTATGCCCCTAAAACTACAAGTACCCCAGTCAATATTACACATGTGGGTACTTATGTTTTGGCCCTAGATTCTAGTGCAGGCCCTCCTTCATATGTGTTGGTATTTATCATAGACCTTGTATCCTAATAACCACCACAGGATAGGGTATTAACCCTCTCTACTGTTTCAAAATTTGTTGTGGCCTTCACATATAAACACCGCTGAATTCACATGCCCAAATTCCCATGGGCCACCTCTTTTGAGCTCGATATTCCATAAGAGAACTAACAGTATTACATCCTACTTCCTATCTAAAAACCACTAAGGTATGTGAAATTATTGTGAGCCCTCACATGACGATCTCTCTCTTGTTGGATGATCATGGCCTCTCTTTAGAAACCCTTAATCAACCCTCTAGCTCAACCTACTTTAGGACTACATCTCTCCTAGACTGCTTGATCAAATGTGCTCCTTCTCACTTCATGTTCTTGCCTTCACACTAAGGCATACTTAAATATATTTTACTTTCAAAGCCTCTTAATAACCCTCTAGAACTTACGGGCTTTATCCACTTAGACCTTAGGAAATGTTATTTTTCCTTTTTTAATTTTCTTTTATATTTTTAAACCCCTTCGCCTAGGTTCTTTACCGACAAATAATTTTGTGACCAATCTCACACAAACCCATCTCACTAGGTTTTTTGGAGTACCTCCCAAGCTACACAATTCAAAAACATAGTCTAGTTGTAGTAATTTTAACTTGATCAAACTATTGTAGTCAAGTGAGGACTTGGTTGGGTTTCCAAGTTGCAAATTAAGTAAGGATAGTTGTGAGGTAATGATATCTAGGGAGGGTTACAGCATGCCAAGGAATGAAAAGGTGTGCTAACACATGTTGAACAATGCGAATGCATGGTGAGGACTCTTAAGGAGTGTCAATTTTGTTTATGTCAGAAATTTCATTCTGCCATTAGTGATAAAAATAACTCTTTTCATATTCATTTTAGGGGTCCCACTAAGAATTTTATTTATCATTCCATTAGGTCATGAAAAAAATTGACTCATTGATGGTAGCCGTAGTAGTAAAACCTCACTCTCCCTTAATATTTCACATTTTGTGACCCACCTTCATGTCTTGCTAAGCATAAAAAAATCTTATAAGCTAATTTCACTATGTCATTATGTCAATCAAAGTCAACCATGGAGTCAAGTCATCCAAGGTCCCATTAGATCAATTAGGTGTCATTTTTAAAGGTTCATAAATATGTCAATTCATCTGAATAAGGTCAGCAAAGGCATGAGAGTGAATCAAATAAAAATTTCTCAATCATCTGCAAAGGTTTTATCAACATGTAAATATCATTTTTAATGTTGTAATTTTGGTTTTAAAGTATCATTTTCATACAAAAATGTAATTTTATTCAAAACAGAGATGTAATTTATTTTTAATTTTTATGTAATTTTATGTTCATAATATGTAATAACTTCTGTCCCAAGATGGAAAATCAAACTCCACATGCCAAATTGAAAGTGAAAAGTGTCAAAATCTAGCAACATCATCCTTCAAAGAAGAAAAAATCAAAGGAAAAGGGTAATCGACAATGTTTCCAAAAAAGGTGAAATGAAACATTAGAAAAGTGTTTTTAAAATCCAAAATAAAATTCACTTAAGTATTTATGACTCTTTGAAATATTTTGAAATTAATTTGTCTCCTCCAAACACTAAACAAGCACTCTAAGAGACCAAATTTCAAATTTCTGGGCGAAATTGGTAAGAAAAACTGATCACGGGGTGCAAAAGTTGAAGGTAGGCCACAAATGCACAGTTGAGGGCGCAAACACTAAAGTCAGGGCACAAATGCATAGTTGAGGGAGAAAACACTTTTTTGAGGGTGAAAACGCTCTTTTAAGGGCGCAAACATTGTGGTGAAGGTGCAGATTCTTGACATATGGGGAAAATGACCAGCAAGCCCTAGAAACATGTTCAAGTGGCGAAAAATTGTTTCCAAAGCTTCACCTACTCACTCATTCACCTCCAACAAACTAGTAAGAGGTCATGGAATTTAAAACCATTTTCAAAAATTTTATGTGTTGAGCATTGTAAAAATTGAGGTTAAAATTTGGTGTTTGAATTTGTTTAAAACCCTAGTAGCCCTATTGCATTTGTGGAAATTCCCAAAATTGCACTCTCCTACACCTTTGCATCCTTCCTAAAATCACAAAATCCCATTCCGTAACCAATATTTTACAAAATCCCCTATTCCTAAACCTTTCTCCTAAAACCATAAGCCCTGGGTGTTACATCTACCTAGGCTTCCAATCCCGAAATTCCCATCCTAAATTTCATTACATTACTACTCCCTATCCCCTCCCCCATTTCATACATCCCTAGGACCATGTTCTTCATTTTACCTTTCCCATTCCCCATTCCTAAAATCATATTTCATGCCATCCACTTCCTTAGGGTTTGGACAAAAGAAACCATGGAAGAAGAGGAAGAAAACACATAATGCAGTGAAGGAGAGGAAACAGAGGTGATGAGGCCACATAAAGGGGGAAGAGTACTCATACTTGAACCTAGCAACACTAGGGAACTCTTTTCTTCTCCATTGACTATGGAATTCTTCAAACATGTTAGCTGTTATGATTTTTGTGAGAAAATTCAGGGGGTCCAACACCATCCCATGTTGACCAAAATTTTCATTTCTAGACTCTGTGGCAACCAAGTTACTTTAGTTGGTGTCACTTTTACTATATCAACTGCTATTATTTCAGCTGCCACCGAGATCCCAAATGTTGGGGAAAAGTGGCTCAAGAAAGGTAATTTGAAGAAATGGGACATTGAATTCTTTTTAAAACCAACACACCAAAATTAGAGAATTAGGTTCTTTCATTTTTCTCACCTCCTAGACAGATATGCACCGATGATGAAGATAAACATGACATAATTTTCATGTGAAGGTATATTTTCAAGGATTTATTCCTATCACTTCCAGATCTTAATGCATTTCACTAGGGTAAGTATTCTTAACATAACCTATTATATTTTCCGAATAATAGAGAATATGGCATACATTTCTCAGAAAAAGGAGTATGAACAAAAAATGAAAAGTCTATTTCATCATTCCCTCATTAAAATCATAGTCCTATACCATCTCAATGAATTATACATTGAATGGAGCACCTTCATAGCTAATGCTATTTTCAAAGGGAAATCTTCTCAACATGAACAAAATGTGCCTTCATCATCCTAGCCATCCCTCCATCTCAGCCCATAGCACATTCATGATCATTAGATTAGTCCCCTTCACCTCCTTCATCTTCATCTCATCATGACATTGGGTCACCTAGCAAGATAGAGGACATTGAGCCTAAGTGGGCTAGTATAGTGGAGGTTGAACGATTGCTAGAAACCAACCAGATAGGCCATAAGCATGTGCTTGTTTCACATAGAGTGGAAGGCACCATGCCTTCTACAACAACAACGTAAGTGGGAAAGGGAAAAGAAAAGGTGATTGAAGAAGTCATTCATGATGAGGAGGACCTTTATGAAACAAAAAAAGAATTTCAGCTTGTTGAACTAGATGAGGATGAAAATGAAAAAATCACTAATGCATGCATAAAAGGAAACAATGTCAAGATTAAGCAGCTCCAAACTAATCTTGATTCGGCCAAGTATGTTATAAACTTCCTTGAGCAGGAGAATGAGAAATTGAAAACTAAACAGGTCATTGATGAGGTCAAGTATGTCACTGCACAAAGGGAGGTAGAAAAGGCCAAAGCCATGATAGATGAAACACTTGAAAAGTATGGTTTGCCTGATGATGAAGAGGAACAAGTACCAGGAATCATAACTAGAACTAGAGGGCCGAAAAGAGCTCTAGCTCTAGAAAGACAAAGGGAGGATGAGCTTGTTGATCGTCTAACCCTAAATGAGAAACTTTCTATAGTGATCATTGAAAAGAGGGAGCCATGGCTTGATAGAGCCAATCATAATTTGGAGAAGCTTCTAGAAAAGGCTAACAAAGACAATGACCCATTTCAGAGGAAATCCAAACACCATGGTTTGAAGGAGAAAATTGCAATGGCCAATCTCAAAAGAGCTAATGGAAAAATTGAACTTTTGACCATGGAAGAGAAGAAGAATTTGGACATACTCGCTAAGGCTTCACTCCAAGCCTAGTAACATCATCATCAACCATTCTACCAATTTGAGGCGTTTTGAATTTTTTTTGCAAAATGTGGAATTTTCTGAGTTTTATTTAATAGGCATTTAGCATAAAATTGGTCATTTGCACAATGCCCTAGGTGCTACTCAAATTTTTGGGGCACTTTTTGAGGGAAAGAAGTCTACCATTAGATTCCTAAATACCAATGCATTCCAAAAAACCATGTTTTCCGGCTTGGTTTGTCTATTTAATAGGTGAAAAGGTCAAAAAACCACCTAAAAATCACCTTTCTACCCCTGTTTTTACCTAGGCATCACGCAAATACCGTCTTGAGAGAATGACACTTTAAGGGGTCAAATCAGCTTCATTTTCAAAACTGGAGACATATTCAGAAAGAGGACTAGAAGGGCTTTCCAAAAAGCCATCTTTAGCCTTATTTGGACACTTTCAAGTGAGTCAAAAGTGGCCCTAAACATGAAAAATGTAGATGACACTACCATGGCGCAAATGACAAAGGGAGGGTGCAAATGACCATTTTGAGGATTTTTTTGTTATTTATCTAAAATTTTGACTTTTATTCAAGAAATCATGTTTCAAATTTTGTAATTAATGATGGTAAATGTAATTATGTTATGGATTAGCTACCTATGGGTAGATTCATTGGGTAAAATTTATCATTGAGTCAAAATGAATCAGCTTGGATGAAATTGGGAATGAGTCACTCGGACCATCCTACACTTCAGCTCTTAGTTCAATATTTTGTGGATCTCTTCCTCACCACATGGATTCTACCCTTGAGGATGAGTGAATGTTGTTTTCATATCTATTTATTCCCTTTCTTCACTCTTACCAAGGGTTGGAATAAGTTTGGATGTTAGTTTATTGATCAAGGAACTATTGTACTTAGTTTTGGCCAATTAATAAAGAAGAGTTGCAGCTACTTTTTGGGATACATGTGGTATGATGTTTATCATTATTTTTCCTTCAGTTTCATATGTTAGAATGTGTTGTCTTCATGTTTATTACATTTCTATTGTATGATTTATTTCAAGTTGATAGGTATAACACATGTTTGATCATGCTTTGTTTAGGGAAATATATCATAATATTTTCATTTTCCCATGTTTAGGAAGAACACATCCTCCAAGTTCTTCCTAGCTCCTCATCAGTCTTAAAGCCATATCATCAGAATCATATTTAAAGTCGTAAGCCTTATTCCTACCTTGCTCGATTTAATCCCTGCAACCCTATCTCATTTTCCCTGACATAACTCCCTTGACCTAATATTTTAATCCAGTGAAACACAACCCAATCAAATCAAAACAACCCCTACACTAATACCTAGCCTAGAAACCCTCATTCCTTCAGCACTCTTGGTTGTGACCTTGTAGATATATCCCTTTATGACTTGGTAGGGCTAGATACTAAGTGAAAAGGTTGGTCAGTGGTTACCTCTGTTGGTATTCCTTCTTCAACCTTAGGGATCTGGCGGAGTGCTAGTAGAGGCATCAAAAGGGAGAACTAGGTCAAAATTCATGGAAATGAGTAAATAAGAGTGTGTGATAGGGAGTGTCACTAAATTCAAGTGTGCCAAGGACATAGTGTGGTAGAATAAGTTCATAATAGGATTTTAAAGAGGGAAGCCTATAATTGCAATAAGGGGCTTGATAAAGAAGTTTATACAAAGTGAGACTTTGTGTTGAAAATGACACTATTTTTCCTTTATCTATTATTTTTATATGACATGTCGCACGCTTTTGATGAATTCTCATGTTTTAAACTACTTTATACAATTTCATATTGTAAATTCATGTGTATAATCCTTTGGGAACTTGTGTTGTGCCAACTTGTATATTGTGTGTCTTGTGTATCTTGTCGTTCTTGCAAACTCTCAGTTATTTCTCTATTGTTTATATGAACTAGACATACATTTGAAATATTTCGTATGTAAGACATGTTTCTTAGTTGTTTTATGACCATGGTTAGATGTGATCCTTGTCCTGGTAAGCTCTTAAGTGGGACAATTTCAGCTTGGACATGAGTAGCCTAGGATGAGTTATAGGTAGTTCTTAGCTGAAAAAGGCACAATATACTTGTAGTAGGTGCAATTGGTCAAGTTGTTGCGGTTGAAGTAGGACAATGTCACATGAACTGCAATAGCTAACTACTTGATTCGATTCTCAAGTCATGAAAAATGTAAGGCTATTTTTGAGGGCATGAGCACCAAGGCATTCTATAAAATGCTAACATGTTCCAGATAGTTTGAAGGAATGTCAAATATTCTAAGATGTTTCAAGTGCTAATGCATGCCAAGATGTGCAAGGGTGTGACAATACATGCTAAGGACCATCAAGGAAAAAAAAAAGAGAAACAAGTTAAACTACAAGTAAATGAACACATAAGAGGGTTAATAAGCGATCAATTTACCTTTTCGAGGAGGGGCATGCTAGGCACACCAACACTAGGTGGCAATAGGTGCCAAGTGCCAAGTGCTAGTGCATTCTAAGTTCCAATTCATCCATTGTTACTTCTCGACTACTTCCCAATAATCGATCTCAAATAAATTTAATATTAAACCATGCCAAAGCACACGAAGGCATCTTAATGAATTTTATACATGCTAATACTTTCCAAGTGCCAGCATGTGCCAAGTGCCAATGTGTGTTAGGGAGTGTTACACATGTTATGAAGTGGAAGGGAATGTAGAAGAGTGCTAAGGTGTGATAGAGTGTGCTAATGCATGATGAGGAGTGGTAGGGATTACTAGGGAAACACAAGGGAGGTCTAGGTCAAAATGAATGGAAGTGAATGTATATGAGGGTGTTCCAAGGAGTGTCAATGAGTTGTAGATAGCATTCCAAGAAGAGAGTGAGAAGGTATGTTAAGCACTAGTAAGGCATGATAGGGAATATCAGGGAATGTCAGGAAGTGACATAGTGTGATGGAGAGTTTTAGTGTGTGTTAACATGTGCCAAATAGTTCCAATACATGCAACATGCTAAGGCATGCTAGGATGTGTAGGGTGTCAGGGTATGCCAATATGTTTCAAGGAGTATCAAGGCAAAAAAAAGAAGAACCAAGCTAAAATGCAAGGAAATGAACACATAAGAGGGTTAATAAGTCAAGACTTTATCTTTTTCAAAAGGGGCATGCTAGGAACACTAATAATAGTTTCCAATACATGCCAAGTTCCAATGTGTGCCAAGGTCTCATGTATGTTAATACTTTCCAAAGTGTTCTTGGGAATTCTAGGGACTACAGGGCATTTCAACACATGATAGGAGAGTGTTATGCTATGCTAGGGCCTACCAACATGTGCTTGGGTGTCCTTGTCATGGAATTATGTTATATGTACAAATATGTTCTAAGACATGCGAGGTGCCAAGCAATTTTTGTGTGCCAAAGTATGTTAAGATGTGGTAAGATTTTTGAGGATCATTAGATCTCTCTCATTAATATAATTGATAAAGTTTGATTATGTATTAAATAATATAGTTTCTAAACACACTAGTGGAAGTTTTTCTAAATGGAATTTGTTAGATAATAAATCTAATAGAGATTAATCATGTATTGATTCATAGTAAAGCTATATTCTCATTACTTGACGAAAATTATACACACTAATTACTTCTTAAAAAATTGACTGAATCTAACAACTATATGGATTTGGACACAAAATGAAAAAAGACTCGACAACAATGGTCTTAAATCGTTATCTTTTTACAAAAAATATATTAACATGCACATAACATCATCAAAAACTCATTGGAATGACCAATGCTGACAAAAAAAATTCAACCATCACCAAAAGTAACCAAAAATAGCATTATTGAGGGTCAATAAAATATCGTCACTAGAAGTGTCGCCAAAGATCGTCACTGAAAATGGATTTGGTGACAAACCTTAAAGGACCCTCACTATATTCACTTGTAACAATTTTTTTAAGGACCATTACCATATGTAACATTGGTGATAGATCTTAAAGGTTCGTTACATGCATGAACCTCACCAATTTCTTTCTTTCTTGTACTGACCATAGATTTATTGTGGACTCATTTATAGGTAGAAACATAGATAAAGCCATACATCATCACTAATAAAATGCATGCTTATAAACAACATAATAACAACATAAATTCAATGTATATAACAACAAATTAATCCATATGTAAACCAATACATTTTCATATCGAATACTAGAGGAATGATCTATTCATTACTGAATGTGAAAACTAATTGGAGATGGGAATTCCGCGTTCCACCCGACCATAAATTGGTTGAGCCAAGTGTCACTTTACCAAATCACCCCTGCGCCATATTGTAAGACTGAATGAGGTAATTCATCAAACAAATAAATCAACAAAAAACCAGGGCTCCAAAGACCAAACTGTCTGAACCAAAAAACTAGTGATTCCACATCATGGTCAGACATCAATAACCATCAAAAATTTGTCTTCAGAAAACCTGATTTAGTTCTCTAGAGTGTTTTTTTCAACCAAGGGTCTAGGACTAGTAACTCAACCTGAGTTGGTCCCTAGGTCTAGTACGTTTGTCAACCAAGGCTCCAGGACTAGTAACTTTGCCCACCTAGGGCTCTAGAGCATTTGTCCAACCAAGGCTCTAGGACTAGTAACTCAACCCAACAGTTGTTTGTGAGGCTCTACAACGTTTTTCCAACCAAGGCTCTACGAACTAATAATTCAAACCAATAGCTAAAGAAATAATGAGAACCAATGATAAAACCATCAATGGAAATAAAACCACAATACCATGGTTGTCCGAAAAGTGGAAAGGCTAGGAAAATCTACATGCATACACCATGCATGCCAAAAATATTGAGGAAAACATACATGAAACTCAGTGCCTGAAATTGAATCTCACTGTAGCGGTTGATATTGCTGTCCACATGTGATTTCATACTCTTCGTTTGCCTTCTTTCTCCAAATCCCCAAGTATCCACACTCTCCAAGACTGCTCCAAGAAAACTCTATGTATCCAAAATTATGAGAGAGAGAGAGAGAGAGAGAGAATAACGAGAGAGCTCTAAAAATTCACTGACAAAAGATAAAAAATGATCCTCATAAGCCTTTTTATAGAAGTGGCCTTTATTTTCTTCATTTTCCATTTTTTTCGTTCAATTTCCTCCTCACATGCAACCTGTAACCTTCCATTTCCCTTTTCTCATAATTTGCATTATTTTCATAAATAAATGTGAAAAAAATAATTTTTTCTTCTTTAATTCCTTATCCATAGCCTTTTCCAATTTCGTTAGTCATAATAAACCATGTGACCACCCGCACTAGGATGTCTTTCCTAACATTCATCTTGGAACATGTGTCCCATACACCGTGGTTATTATTTTAACTTTATTACATGGAATTTTCACCAGGGTTGTTACAGAACCCTCCCTCTTGGGGGACACCATCTTCGGTGTTCAATCACACATATACTTCATCAACCTTGCTGAAAAAAAAAATATAGTGCCCATGGAGCTTTATAACATAGCTCGATGCAGTATTTAGAATAATGACCCTGCTGAAAATCAAACCAACATGACATCATAACAACATGAAAACTATATTGATATGAAACCACACCACTTATTGGAGCCTTATAACATATCTCATGGCGATATTTACATCCATATAGATATGTGGATATATCGAACATCACATCAAACATACATATCAAAACATCACCCAAACATATGGTAAACAAAATCAACATCACACCAAAAATGCTTTGCCTCAACTGGGAAACATGTAAGGATACAGAGTTCACATATGATCCTCCATCCTCCATGTAGCTTCATCGGGCGTCAAGTGCTTCCATTGCCCTTTAAATCTCTCAATTGTTGAATTTTGGAGCACGAGCATATTTTTCTACAAAATGCACCGTGGTTCTAGTTGAAACTCTCCTTCTGGATCCACCGGCAATAAATACCAGTCAATAACATGATCACCATCTTTAACATATTTCTTAAGCAATGATATATGAAAAAAATCATGTGCTTTCACTGTGGAAGGTAGTGAAATTGGATAGGCCATCGGTGTGATCCTCTCAATGATCATAAAGGGGCCACAAAACGTTTGTGCCATCTTGGAATGCAATCCAATTTGAAAGGAGATCTTCTTGGGATTGATATGAAAGTACACTTAATTCCCAACTTGAAACTCCTTGAACATTATTTTCCTGCTTGCATTAATCTTCTTCCTAACCTGTACTTCTTTCAAGTTCTACTTGATCACCTGCATTTCATGCTCCATTTCTACCAACATATCTGGCCCAATAATTACCTTGTTAATTGGATCACTCCAACTAATAGGATTTTTGCAAATCCACCCATAAAATGCCTCAAATTGACTCATCCTAGATGACTCCAAATATCGATTTTTGTAAGAAAAATGTACCAATGGAAGATAGTATTCCCACTTTTACTATTAATGCATCACACACAACCTCAAGATATCCTCCAATATCATATTTACACTTTTAGTCTATCCATTTTTATTTAGATGATAAGCTTTGTCGAAGTCCAACTTGATTCCAAAATATTGAAAAAACTACTTCTAAAACATGGAAGTTAACTTTGCATCCCTTTCGGACACCATTTTCTTTGGGACACCATGAAATATGACTATGTCTCTGAAAAATACTTATGTTACATCACTATTTGAATAAGTAGTTTTCACCGGAATGAAATGTGCAACCTTTCTCAACCTTTCCACCACAACCATGATGGAATCATGTTTTCTAAATTTACTCACCAAACCTGTGATGAAGTCCATGGAAATTACCTCCCATTTCCACTCTAGAATTGCAATCAGTTGTAGTAGTCCACCTGGATTCTTAAAATTTTCCTTAACCATCTGAAAATCCAAACATCTGGCTAGGAACTTTGCCACATATTTCTTTAGGTTCAGCCAATAGTAAAATCTCTTCATTGTGGTCAATATTTTCTCTATCCTGGGTGACTCGAATATGGTTTCACATGAAACTCCCTCAAGATAAAATTCTTAAGCTCACTGTTGTTTGGTACATATATATGATCTCTAAATCTAACCAACCCATCTGTTGTGAGATGGTAATCCAAATCCTTGACACTTGCACCTGCACTAGTACCTGTACCTGTACCTATACTTCCACCTATACCTGTAGTACCACTTGTACCTATACCTTACCACTTGTACTTGTATTTGTACCAAGACTTGTATATGTACCAAGACGAGTACCTATACCAATACTTGTAGATGTAACAACAATTGTACCTGTACAAACACCTATATGTATACTCTGCTACAATATGTGCACAATCTCCATATACCTATGATCCAGCTCACCTTCCCGCAAGATCTTATCCTGTAATTCTGTCCCATAAGATATCGTAACTGCTATGTAATTTACCTATACCTTTCTTCTAACATTATCTGTGACCCTATTCTCCTTTCCTTTGATGTACCTAATCTCCTAGTCAAACTTACTAATCGTGCTTAGCCATCTAGCCTTCCAGGCCTTCAATTTAGATTGGTAAAACAAGTACCTAAACCCGATGTGATCACTCTTAAGTAAAGATAGCCTGCCAAGAACATAGCGCCTCCATATCTTCAATGCATGTATAATCGTTGCTAGCTTAAGATCATGTGTCTAGTAGTTATTCTCAAGCTCATTTAGTTTTCGTGACTCATAGCATACCACCTATCCATCATGCATGAGGAATTAACCAGTTCCTCTCTTACAAGAATTTGTACACACTACAAACTCATTATCCAGATTTGCAATCTTTAACATTGGAGGATGTGTCAAAAAAATATTAATTTGCTCAAAATTGGCCTCACACTCTTCTATCCAATCAAAATTCTTACCTCTTCTCCTAAATGATGCAATCAAATAAGAAATATATGAGAATTTCCTTATGAACCTCCTATAATAGTCTATCAATCCGATCAATTATCTCACCTCATCTACAGTCCCAGGAGCTAGCCACTACATGATGGAACTTATGTTTTTTGGATCTACTCCAATGTCTTCCTTGGAGACAACATGTCCCAAGTAGTGTACCTCAGTCTAGAAGAAACTTCATTTGTTGAGCTTAGCATACCATTGATGCTCTCTCAACAACCTCATTACTGCTCCTAAATGCTCAAAATGTTCTTCCTCATTTTCATAATACACCAATATGTCATCAATAAACACAATGACAAACTTATCTAAATAAGGACGAAAAACATTGTTCATCAAACACATAAATGTAGCTGGGTCATTATTCAAACCAAATGGAACTACAAAAAACTCATAATTCCCATACATGGTCCTGAAAGCGGTGTTGTAGATGACCTTCTCTTTGATGCATACCTGATGATAGCTTGATCTCAAGTCGATCTTAGAGAACACTGTTGATCCCTTCAGCTAATCCACAAAATCATTAATCCTCTGTAATGCGTACATGTTCTTGATGGTCACTTTGTTCAACTATCTGTAGTCAATGCATAGTTTAAGAGTGCCATATTTCTTCTTCACAAATAAAACTGGTGCACCCCATGGAGATACACTTGGTATAATGTACCCTTTTTCCAAAATTTGCTTCAAGTGCAATTTTAAATCTATAAAATTTGGTCCACTCATCTTGTAAGGTTCCTTTGATGCAAGAGCTTCCCATGGGATCAAGTCAATAGAAAAGTATACTTCCTTGTGCGATGGAAAATCTGAAATATATACTGGAAACACATCCTAAAACTGTTGTAAAACTAGATACATGTTCATCACATCTACATCATCATATTCCTTACATTTGTCACTAGAGATATGAATAGAAAATATTACACCCTTTCCTACAACTGTTGGCCTTCATGGATGTCACCATACTAATTGATGTGGCTTTATTATTTCCCTAGAAGACTCTTGGTTCCCCATTGTCATAAAAGCACTCAATAGATTTATCATAGAAATATACCTTGGTCGCATGAATATATAACCAATCCATACCCAATATCATACTATATGATCCTAAAGGCAATATGTTCAAGTGAAATATCGTAGGGATACCATTTAACTCAAATGCTCAAGATCTCACCCAATGGTGAACTCCTTTCTTCATACCCGTGGCTAACTGATCAACCAATATTATCAATGCATTTCCTTACTCAAACCACACGTATCCATCAAGTCAGTATTAATATGACTATAGTTAGATCTACGGTCAATAAAAATAGAAACAACTTGATTACAAAGATTACATTCCATCTGAATGATATAAGTCTCATGATATGCCTGCATGTTTTCCAAAACTGGATAAATTTGAGGAATGTTATGCCCAAAATCTCCCACTATTTATGCCTCGTGCACATTGTAGATATGTGGCCTACCACCCTGATATTGTGGTCAATCCCTCCTATGATGATCTCCTCCATAAGTCCAACGCCTTATTGGCTCCCTATTCTCAATCTTGATTTTTTCCTCTAATAGAAATACTTGTCCTCTGAAATATGTATTGAAATTCTTAGGTGGGGAAACATTCTCCTTGTCACTTGTATCTTGAGGCGGTTCTCACTGCTTGTCCCATTTACCTCTGTTCCTTGCATTACCTTTCCAATCTGGCTTAATCTCTAATCTGCGCTTCGATTGTTCATAACAATGCTTATGTTTCTGGATATCCTCCTCCAATGGTGTAGGCTCATTGAAATCAATCCTATCTATGAATGCAATCAACAACCCACTAATAAATATATGAATCTTTGCCTTCTCCTCCTTGAGGTAAGGCACATATCTCAGTAACTCCAAGTACCTGCTAGTATACTCCTCATCTATCATGGAACCCATTTTCAGCTCATAAGAATTCTTTTCCCTATCATAGTAGTATCTCTCAAATAGATACTTTTTCCAAAATATATTTTAGAACCTACTCCAAGTCAAATCCTCCTCAAAATATCTCTGACATTCTTCATATCTTCCCACTAAATTTATTCTCTAAATCTAAGGCTGAATGTAGCTATCCTAGCTTTCATATTTTCTTAGTAATCATGCAATCTGAAAAAAAAATTCATTTCAAGAAACCATACCTTGCAACTCCTTATTTCTTCCTTTAAACTTCTTAGTGTTTCTACCAAATCATATGAATTTCCAATACCATGATGCTCATATGACTCATAAGGACAATCTCTGTAGTCTACCATTCTTCTATTCATCTTTGATTTCTTCCTGCAATGTACAATATGTAAGCTATACCTATTCATAAATAAACAAATGTACCTTAGTGTAATTTTGGGGATGATACATCCTGAAAATCAATCAATCAACAAAATACATATATTTACATAATCATAAGAGCATAAAAACTCATAACACATGGTATACTAGCACATAAACATCAGTCTAGTGGGATTCGATTCATGGACGCATAACCATACCAATTACACAACATGACCTAATGCATAACCATACCAATTAAACTTGACCACCCACGATCACAATTTTTATCGCTCCATCGAATCTCCGAGGCTAGGAAGAGACCAACAAAGGTAACCTGCACAAACCAATATTTTTCCAAGTAGCTAGCCCTACTAGGCAGGAGAGGGATCTTTGCAATATATCTCAGTCAACATGACTAGATAAATGAGATATTAGGCTAGGTATAGTAGCACATAGGTTTGATTGATTTCTTTTTGAGGTTATAGATGGTTAATAGGTTAAGGAAGGAACTAGGTCAAGGCAAACAAGGATCTGAATTGCAAGGATCCGATGGAGAAATGTAGGTAAAAAGTTCAACCCAAAAGGATATCTTGATGGAGTGGTCTAGACTGCTAGGCTTTTAGAAAGGAGCATAAGAAATATGAATTCTTCTCTACTAAGAAGAAAATGAAACAAACTATAACTATTCCTCCAAAACAGAACATAAACTTAATGAATTCTGTATTTATGACTTAGGAAATAATTACATTCAGAAATGGAATGAATATGAATCACAGTACATTCATACATTTTCGTAACATAAGATGAAACAATGTCAAATCACTTTACCACAATAATTCCATCAAAATAGCTGCAACTCAGTCTATTATTACTTGCCAAAAATATGATTACAATAGTGTTCAGTGATCAATCCAACAACATCCAACCATTCCCATGAGAAAAAAAGTGAATAATATAGACCAAAACTGATTATCCCTGTCTTGGGGGTCGAATCCCTAACTTGTGGAGCTTATTCCCAAAATTCTCAACTAGAAACCCAAAGACTAGGGAGGTAAAAAAAAACTCATCCCTAACTTCTATGAAACTTATTTATTTGTCGCAAAAATATATTTTTATTCAATGTGTCTACCTATAGTAAATGAAAATAACATAAGTAAATTTATATGAATCAATTACATCAATAAAATGCATCAAATCCATTAACCAAATGGAAAAAAGTCAAATCCATAACAACATTAATTAATAAATGTAAATGATAGAAGAAGATAAACAACATTTTCCACTTTTTATAAATTAATAAACTTACGAAAATAAAATTAATAAAAATATACAAAAACCACTTACTTTATGCTAGTATTAATATTAATAATAATATAAAAACATTATTATCAATTATTACAAGTAATAATATTATTATATATAATTATTATATTAATATTATTATTAATATATATATTTTTTATTAATATGAACGTCATATTTTTAATAATATTATTAACATTAATAATATTACTAATACTATAATTTAAAATGAATATTAAGACAATAATTTAATTGAAAATAAAATTTCATCATAATCATGGAAACATTATTATAAAACAACATTAAAATAAAAATAAAAATTAAATAAATTTACCGTATAAACCAGCTAAACTCCTAAATAAATAAATAAAACCACAATGATTAAAATTTCCCCACGTACATAGACTTTACTTCTATGTTCTAGCCCCAGATACATAAACTTTACTGCTAACGAAATCCTGAAATCGTAAAACCCAAAACCTTAATGTTACAACATTTGACAAGGTGGCAGAAAAGCTACTTTATACTGCAGCGAACAAACAAACGCAGTTATTCATTTTTATATTGCCGAACATGTGCGGAAGAGAATGCGTACAAGGACAATATGAAAGAATATTGAGATATTCTGTCACCTTTTCACGTGCATGATGGAGGTA
Source organism: Pinus albicaulis (assembly GCA_034641835.2). NCBI lineage: Eukaryota > Viridiplantae > Streptophyta > Pinopsida > Pinales > Pinaceae > Pinus > Pinus albicaulis. Next base: position 599,192,949 of record CM076583.1, read on the forward strand.
GAATTTTGGTGGAGAATATTGTTCTATTTTATGTGACTCCACGTTCCTCGTAGGAGTGGTAATTGATAAATGGTTATATGAAGACTCGGAAGATTTTATTATTTCCTTGCCAATTTTTATGAGATAACATTGACGCACTTGGTAGTTCATTTTAAAAATTAGACATATTGAGCCATGCCAATGCACAAATCAACCATTAAAAAAAAAAAAAAAAACACATTGAAAGCCACACAAACTCCAACAATCTGTGGAGCAGAGTTATAGAATTTTGAGCAATATTTTGTTATTTATTTTTTTTATTTTTTTTTCATTTCATAGGATGGAATCCTATAAAATATTGATGTAAGATTTTCAGATTTTTTTTGTTTCATTAATGTTTTTGATGTTTCAATCTGAAAAGATTTTTAAAATTATATAATTTAAGAGAGAGGTTGATGCTATATTTGAGCATGAGGGAATGTGGAAATTTCATAACTCTCTCCAATTCAGGTTTCCTTAAAAAAAAGGAATTATGTTTTAAATGGAAAAGCAGTATTATTATAATAAAAAGATTAATATGTTATAAAGTAATCAGACTCAAAAAAAAATTGTGAATAAAATACTTTTTAAAAATATTTTAATATCAAAAAAAATAATTTTTTTATTGTTAAACAATGAAAAATAAGTTTTTATAGTCAAAACTTTATTTGTTCCTATAGATACTTTATACGACATTAAAAAATAAAACTTAAATAATGAAAAAAAAAAGTACATATTGTATTTTGCACTAAGAAATTTGATCTCTCTCGGGTAATGTTAGATCCATATTTAAGATTGATCTATGTTGGTACTATCTAAACAATATTTTGTATGTACAATTTTGGTCATTTCGGTAAATTGAAAGGTCTATGAAGCTTAACGAAATCGCATAAATTATATGGTGGGATCCATAATATCAATTTTAATATAATGTCACAGTAGTGTAAATAGAAAAAACCTTTATGTTAGGAAATACTTTATATAGAACTTAGGATTATTACTCATGTTTCTAGAGGTTGTAAATTGCACTATGTTGAGAGTGCCAGAAATCTGTCTACGAAGGGGTCTCCCAAATGTGAATTCCAAATTAAACCTCACACCATTTGAATTAGGAGCCCCATTTGGAATATCGACCCGGTTTTCATGTATTCTTATAGATTTTCCTCGACTGTAACTACCAGCAAGAGAGAGGAGAACACATGTACCTTTGAAAATCAATGGGGGTGTTCTTGGTGAGTGTTTGATTGTTTGTTTGTCAAAATCCTTCTACTGTGGGAAGAAGGAAAATGTGAGGCTCTAAGAGAGAGGTAATAGTACCACCCTAAAAGAGACACCCACATACAACAAGATCAGTCTAACATCTAACAGAATAGTCCACATCGGATGCGACAATCCTTATAACCAACAAATGAGAAAGATTTCTCTCGTATCCAGTGGAATAGTCAACAAGGATGTGACAAAAACAACAACCATTACAACACATTCTCAATATGATAAGTACCAAAATAACCAAAATAATTCAACTATCTTAGCCCATGTGAAAGAAAACATGAAATACAAACATCCACAAAATAGACTTACAAACATTCATATTTCATGCATGAAGAATGTGTTGTCCTTGAGAGCCTTCTGTTATTAATTAAAACTTCAAGGACACATATGTACAATGAACATCACTAGCTCCAATAGTGGAGTGTTGGAGCTACTCCTTACTTTGCAAAAGAACTAGCTTATCTCTCTAATGCTTTGCTAGTGGAGGCAAGGTGAAAATTCCTTTGCTCATACAATGAGGGAGTATATATAACAAAAGGTGACTCTTTGACTACCCTCATGATTGTTTGAATTCCCATGAATTTTCAACTTACATGACGTTTTACATTTCATGTGTGTCCTTTGGATGTTCACTTTACAATACATTTTGAATACAATATACATGGTGCACAATAGTGATGTGGCATATAACCACTCATGATATGACATGACATGACATTGCTAACATGGACTGCTTCATGGCATGACAAGGTCAAGCCATTTTTTTTGTTTAGAGTTGAGTGTCTTCATGAAAGGAATTTTCTTTTCTCCCCTGCATGCCTTGGTGATAATAAGTCTTCAATTATCCCAAGTATTGGATAGTGGTCACAAACTAGTGTCCTTTCGCTCTCTCCTCAATCAGCCATATTGTGAGTTTAGCTGCAAGAGTTTCTTTGAGCATTATTCCCTCCTTCTCTTCATTCATCATCTCACAATGACATGATAGAGTACACATTCCTGGAATTCACTCATGACAGGACAACATCAATCCGAAAACCACTAATCTAAGATGGTGCATTTGGATCCATGAACTGAGCCTGGAACAAGTGACAGACTAGACAAGGAGGCTTAGGGGCTATGTACTTGTACAGTTCAGGCAAGAAATGTGAACTCCGAAGCCTTGAGATTGTGCAGTGCATAATTCAAGTTGGGCTGGGGGACATGACTGCGCAATTTTCAAAGCCAGTGGGACAGGCTGCAGGGATGGGAACTAGGAGAACTTACTGTGCAATTATGGGTGTCAAGGAAGACCAAGATGACTGCACACTGTGAAGTTTCATGGCTCAGGGGATGATCCTGAAGCTTTAGGTTGAAAAGTGCGCAATTGAAGTCGGGATGGAGGCCATGACTATGAAATTGTAGAGGTGAAGGTGAAGCCTTAGTAACAAAAATTACACAATGGATCAATATTTGGAGGCAGGTACTTCACACTGTGCAGTGCCAAGAATAAATGTCATAGATTGACGATTTAGATCTTGCATTGCATAGCTCAAGGGGAGTCAGGTGTTGCTAAGTTTCTCGGTCGAGAAGTTTTCTAAAAAATAACTAAGTGTGGGACTGGTGAGATTGATGTGAATAGTGGTGAAATTTAACTTTGATCACATACTTAGCATATCTTGACAAATAAAAAAAAAAAAGAATTCTCCTTCGTGTGACAACTTTACAACCAGTTATGACAAGTGTGACAACAGATATACACTTTACGACGACTATGATGACACTTGTGCGATTGTGGTCAAAAATTTAGAAATGAGAGAAATGGATACTTAAAAGGTTGGAACAACTCATTTTCACAAAGGTGACCTCTTAGAACCACTAGAAGAAGCTCATAAATACAATACGACATCCAACATTCCAAAAGATGATACTTTTCTTTTCTTGTGAAAGGAATCACAACAGTTTAAGAAATTCAATAAAATGAACCACAAAGTTTGTGAAAACAATGAACAAAATCAAGGAAGGCTTTGAAATTTGGTATAGGCCAAAATTTGGAGTGGGTTGGAGTTGTAGAATTCCAACTTATTTTTCTTGGTTAACTTCATTTTTGCAAGCCCTTGGTTCTTCGGGGAATATTAATTCATTGTGCAGATCACTTCGATTTCCCCACTTATCCCATGAATAAACAAAGTTCGCATTATGCCATTTCAGTTTAATTTAACAAATATTCAGCTTTATCACAATGTTTCAAGCAGGGGAAGGTAGTGAATCTCATGAGTTTAATATTTTTAGATTATAAGCTTTTATCTCTAATGTTGCTCCATTGCTACCAGACCTAGACAATACCCCAATAGAGTCACTTCATGAACACCAACATTTCTCTGCTTCCAGCGAGCCTGAGTAGTACCCCAACGAACTTTCTTGCTTTTCTTCTCCATGAAGGAAGTCTTTCTCTTCTTTCGCCTTTATTTAGTTATTTTAAAATAGGATTGTACATTAGCACTTATTTATTTTTGGCGGAAGACTAATCCTGACTTATTGAAAGAAGGAGAGGTTGTTCATTCTAAGAAGTATATAGGTTCCTATGATTTAATTATTCTCATTTAGATTTCCCCCTTCTCCATTTTTAGTGATTGGATAAGCATCAAAACACCAAAACAAAAGAATCAAATATAGGCACAACATTTCCCGGATAGACACGAGTTCATGGTTTGGACAAAACTCTCCTTTTGAATTGATCATATTTTCTGTCAAAACTTCATCGGCCAAAATACATAACCAGTACAAGGAAGACGAACTAAAGAATAACCAAATGTTGAAGTGTCAGAAGCCTCCTAATACTTCAGCCACACACAATATCAGAAGCCAACACATTGAAAAAGACAACACTTATTCACATGATGAAAGAAAATAGGGACAAATAAAAGGAAACAAAAACAAAGAAACAAAATGGAAGGAAACAAAAAACACAACAAGGAAACAAAACCCAAAGATAAAAAAATAGGCTAAATCAAAGCATAATAAAAAAGAAAATTAAGAAAACACAAGAAATACTAAAGAGAACAAGACAAGATGGGTTCAAGAGAAGGAAAACTAAGATGCAACTAATCCTACTCCTAACCTAACAGCTAGTAGGTCTCAGTTATGTGTAACGAAATTTCCAGTGAAGCTAGCATAGTAGTTCCTGACTTGCATCCACAAAGACAAGAACAATTAAAACAGACAAAAATTAATGTTTAACATAAACAATAAAACTTGAATATCTTGCACAAAATTTTGAAGGTCTTTCTTCTCAGAAAAAATATAGGCCATAGCCACTACTTCTAGCCAGCTTATGATCTCACCTCTTTCATGAAAAATATCATTCAATAAACCTCTGAAGCTTCCTGTGAATGTGTCTCCATCTGCACTAAAGTCCTTAATAGGCGCGAGGAAAAATCAAAACTTGTTATTTGTGATGGAGCTTACCAGGTAAGATTGTTCCAACCATTCAACGATTGGATCGTAAAATTCATGATGATCGTCTTGAAAACTTTGAAATATTTGGAAATATGAATTTTTAATTAGAGACACGAAATTATGATGGGAATCATGTGAGGGAAAATAGATATTATCATATTTATTAGTCATGTTGAGATAGTCACCACTTGATGTGACCATCAGCAAAGGCCAAAGTGCCTCAACTGCTCAAAAAAAATCAGACTAATGAGATTTTGAATGACGAATATTGAAGGATTTCAAACAACTATTGTCGGATAGGCTAATGAAAAAATTATAGGCTGAATGAAAATCATTAGTTACCGAAGAATCATAAGATGGGATTATTAAATTATTTGATTCCCAATTTTTAATTAACTAAGATAAATCAGTTTGGGGAACTTTGTGAATTATCTAAAAAATTGAACCAAGATCCTCATAAGATAAATATGAAAAACCGTTTTCCTATAACTGGTGACAAGTTGTACAAGCATCGTAATCATAAAAATAATTTTAAATGGATGTCAGCACAACAAACTCATGAGACCATTCAGGACATCGTGAATGGAGAAGAACTTGATTCATAGAATAATGCAAGCATTGATTCACACTCAAGAGGATTTCAAGTGTGATGAAGAACCAAATTTGAGAGATGGGATAAGTACTCTATGATTTGTCTGGTTTAAATTTCATCATGGAAAATCTTACCACCTTGTATCAATAGAGAAGATAACTCATCGGATGAAGAACCTAAATATCATGGAGTATCTTCATCACGATTAGATGAATCGAAAACTGTGGAACACAAGGGATAGTTATATGAAGAGGAAGTTTCGATTATAACATCTTGTTTGACCGAAACAGATTCTAGATCTAAGTTAAACTCTTCATGAGAAACCAAAAGATCAAATGGTGCACTTGGGCATTCATCAACGCATACATAAACAAAATCATTTTAATTAGAATTATTGTTTCCCAAGGCTTCATATTGATCGAAAGAATTCATTACATTTGATTCATTACCCAAATTACCATATTGAAAATCATTCAATAATGGAAGCACATAATTTTCACATGGAGGATTTTGGAAAATAGAAACAAGATTGAAAGTATATTCACCTTCCTTTTTCCTCTACCTGTTTAATATGAATACATTGTTCCTGATCGCAATTTGAACCAACAACACAAAAATCAAAACAGTGCAGAAAAATAGTTGGTGGAACAGACTTCTCAAGTCGATCATGGTACAAATATTCATGTCGTGCAGATGATAGGGGATAACAAAAATCAGATATGAGACTAGAGTTATGAACAATAACCTCACATTGCGAAATTGAGGAGTTAGTTTCCACCAAAGGCTTCATGTGCCATTCTGGAATTTCCTCCATTGAATCTGAGTTATGACAAGGTGAAGAAGAATGAGAAGATAGATTATGGATTTTATTAGAATGCCTTCCATCATTTTTATCATCACAGGGAGGCACCCTCGTAGGAACTGAAAAATGAGGAGGAAAAGGAATAAAGGTAATAGTAGGTTCCTGCTGTGGAATTAGACATATCTCATGAATCACAAGAGTTGGGGCAGTGGGAAAATCAGGGGGTTCGGATTCACCGTGTGAAGCTATAAGAACCAAACACTCAAAATATTATTTCAATAAACCCCAATTTAGATCTTCTTCTATAATTTCATAGCAAAGGTGAAGGAGTCGATTTTAAAAAACCTCAACCGATTCATTAGGCTTCATTCTTAAGAGATTGATTCTTATACAAACATTTCATTGATTATACCGACCTAAGGCTCGATGAAGCTCCTTAAGGAAATGTCGAAGGGAATTAATGGAAGTAGGTGGAAAGGTATGACACCATAGATTAACATGACCTTCAAGGGTGATAAGTAAAATCACACAAGAAAATTTGTCATCATTGATTTCGTAAGATTCAAAAAATTTAAGAAAATTAGAAATGTACTCAGTTATGGATGTTTCGTCCTTACCGTCAAACATTAACTGAGAAAATTCATAGAGAGGCTAATTGGGGATTGAAAATTGATAAAGGGAAAAATTAGAGAAACACATCGGGAAGAAGATTTCAAGATGGGCCATTTTAGATAAGAGGTTCAAACAATATTTAGTTGGCTCAACTTGTCATCTGGCCCTTCTTCTAGTGCCATTGTTCACGGTGCTGGAAATTTGTCAACCAAGGGGTCTCCCTGATGTGAAGTCCCAATTAGACCTCACATTTTTTGGAGTAGAAGCCCCATCCGGAATATCGACCCAGATGCCATGGATTCTTATAGATTTTCCTTGACTCTTACTATCAACAAGAGAGAGGTGTGCACATGTGCCTTCAGAAAGAAACGAGGGTGTGCCTAGTGAGCTTTCGATCACATGTGTGCAAATTCATTATATTTCAGGGGAAAGGAAAAGGTGAGCCTCTAATATGGAGGTAATAGTACCACCCAAGAAGAGGCACATACATACAACATGATCCATCTAACATCCAACAAAATAATCCAAAACGTATGTGACAGTCATTATAACCATCAAATGAGAAAGATTTTTCTGGTATCCAACGAAATAGTCCACAATCATGTGATAATAATAACAACCATTACATCACATTTTGCATATGATAAGTACCAAAATAACAAAAATAGTTCAACTATATTAGCACATGTGAAAACAAACCTGAAATACAAATATCCACAGATTAGTCTTACAAACATTCTTAATTAATGCATCAAGAACATGCTAGGATTGAAATGCATCTATTATTAAGTAAAAGTTCCAAGACACATATGTACAATGAATGTCACTAGCTCCAATGGTGGAGCGTTGGAGCCATTCCTTTCTTCACAGAAGAACTATCTTATCTCTCTAATGCTTTTCTTATGGAGCCAAGGTGAAAACTCCTTTTCTCATAAAATGAGGGACTATATATAACCAAAGGTGAATCTTTGAATACCTTCATGACTGTTTGACTTACCATGAATTTTCAACATACATGACTCTGATACATTTCATTTGTGTCCTTTGTACTTCCACTTCACAATACATTTTGAATACAATATAGAGAGTTCACAATAGTGATGTGGCACATGACCACTCCTGACATGACATGACATGACACTACTGAGCTAGACTTCCTGATGACATTGCAATGCCAAGACAATGTTGCTGGTGAGAGTTGAGTGTCTTCATGAAGTAACTTTCCTTTTCTCCTCTACACTCCTTGGTGATATGGAGTGTTCAATGATCTCAAGTATTGGATAGTTTTCACAAAATAGTCTCCTTTCACTCTCTTCTCAGTCAATCATCTTGTAAGTTCAACTATAAGAGTGTCTTTGAGAATTCTTCCCTCCATCATCATCTCACTATGAGATGATAGAGTGCATTTTCCTACAATTCACTCATGAAAAGACGGTATCAATCTAAAAACCCCTAGCCTAAGATGATGGACGTTAATCCTCGAACTAAGCCTGGAATAGGTGAAAGGCTAGATAAGGAGGATTAGGTACTGTGTGGTTGTGCTCTCCTGGTAGGAAAGGGAAATCCTCAATCATTGATATTATGTAGTGCGCGGTTGAAGTTGGGCTAGGTGACATGAATGTGCAGTTTCCGGAGAAAGTGGGACATGCTGCAGGAATCGACACTAGGAGAACTTACTGCAAAGTTATAGGTTTCAAGGGATGCCTGGGTGACCTCACAGTGAGAATTTATAGGGCTCAGGGGATGATATTGAAGCTTGAGGTTGAAAATATTGTGGTTCAAGCCAAGTTGGAGGTCATGACTGCACAATTATGGATGTCAAGGTGAAGGCTTGGTCACAAAATTTGCACAATGGAGCAGGCTTGGGATGCAAGTACTTCACACTATGTAGTGCCAAGAAGCAAGTTCAAAACTTGAGGACTGAGTCTGCAGAGTGCGAAGTTGAGGGGGGAGTCCGAGGAAGCTAATTTTACGAAAGAAATGAATAGGACTAAAACTAGTAGAAAATAATGAAATTAATGACGAGGTGACTAAAAATGTTAGTCACCGCAATTATTTCAAGTGAATTACTACTAAATTTGAGCAATTTTAAGTGACCGCACTAAAAATGACTAACTTAAATGACTAATTTAGTCTTGGAATAAAATATACGACTAGATAATAAGTGACTAAACTCAAAATGACTAACTTAAATGACTAATTTAATCTAGGGATAAAATATATGACTAAATAATAAGTGACTAAACTAAAAGTGACTATCTTAAATGACTAAGTTAGTGAGGATTAAAATATATGACTAGATAATAAGTGGCAAAATTAATAATGATTAATGTAAATGAGTATTATAGTCCAAGAATAAGAATATGACCAAATAACAAGTACAACAAGTATATGAATTAGTCATTTATGTTAGTAATTTTTAATTGTGTCACTCCATAAATGGAAAATTGAAATTTTGATACTGAAGTGTAACATTTAGAGACAAAGGGGTCTCTAAAGGGATTATAAGAGGATAATGATTGATTTGGAACTTTCCTTGTATTTATTTATAAAATCCAAAGACAAAATCCCCATATGGGCCTCCACTCAATTCCCTACTTTTGCAACAAACGAATCAACTCTCTCACAAATATATAAAGATGTGTGCCGATGGTGTTTGAAAAATCTAAGAATTGTGCCGATGTGGAAGTAGCATTGTGATTACCCACGGTGCTTGCTAGAGCCATTAAATTTCAGTTCTCTTATCCATTGAAACTTGATCATATTCAGAGGAAGTGTCAATTAGTTTTAAACAAGTTTTTTTTGGATAACGCATTAATCTTTCTAACAATTTACAAATTCAAAACACAATTTCACAGCTTAATTGATTTTTTTTTTAACCCTACATAAATTTAGGCCTTCAAACAAATGATTGATGCACAATGGAATTGAGGTTACAAACAAAAATTACAATTTTCTACCAATAGAGGATTAGAATTATTTGGGAATCTAGGTATCAAATCCAGTGCAATCTCTCATGCCCTATAATCTTAGCCACAAACCAACCATATCAATATTATGTGTCCCATTGCAGATTGATGATGAGTAATTTCAATTTGAGTTGATGGTAAACTTCACACAATACATCCATCTATTTAACATGTTGATTTGGATGTGTATATATAAAACTACAGAGAGCGTGAGGTTACAATGGAATGATAGGATCTAGACAGTACTGCTACAAACATTTTGGGACCAACTTGACTAGGGACCCCTCCATGTGCATGAAGAGATCATTATAACATCAACCTCTTTGCTTTCGCCCTTTGCTGTTTATCAGATAATATGTGGGACAAATTAAGGTCACTAATGATATATTTTCTACAAAGGATAAAGAGGTTTAGCTACCACCCTTAAATCATGAAGTCTATAAAATTAATCCAGTTACAATTCCTGGCCAACCTAAAGCTGTTGAACTCATTTCAATGGTATATTTAGGGAATATTATAAAAACTTAAGAACAACATCGAGATCAAACAATTACTTATCCAAATTGTTATAAATTCCTAGAACATCCTGAAATTCCAAAGACAACAACAAAGTCAAACAATAGATAATGGACGATAGATGGGTGGGGAGGTATTTACTCGTCTTTGTTTTTTAAGGGCCCTAGTGTTGTGATTGAGGATAAAGGAGAGAAGCACGAGTTTCCAGGTCACGGTATTTATTTTACATTGATCTAGCCAACATATTGGTTGTTCAAGTGTGCACAATATGCTTGGTGTGATGCAAGGCTTTGTGTGGGAGACGGAAAGGTGAAATTTAATTTATGACAAATGATTTTGAAATACTGAGTGCCTGACCCAACTCTCATCATGGATATTGAAAGGAAATTTTAAATATCTGTTAGCACTTTCTTTCCCTTGGCACCCAAAACCTCCAATCCATAACCCTTTTTTGACCCAATATGTCCTTGCACCAAGTCCTTGCCTTTAGATATATGGTCCTTCGCAGAAAAGGGAAGCTCATAGTTTTAGATAGGTGTGAAACCTATGGAAATGCCTACACATGAAAGAAATTCCTTCATAATCAAGAATATGAATACACTCCACCCGAATCTTGAAATCCATGTCTTCTAGAAGCACTTCCCTAAGGTCCATATTAGCAAAAGTGTGAGAGCATGTCTTAATCCCCATCTCCAAATATCCAAATTCATGGTTGAGATAAATTAATGGTCCAAATAGGATTCCATTGAGTTACCTCTATCTTTGAAAATTATGGCATCCCAATAGTTAGGAGGGAGACCTGGAAGATGAACCTATATTGGGGACATATGTAGCCTCTCCTACTTTGCATCAAATAGGGGAATCCAAAAACTAAGAATGATAGGAGATGAATCAATTTTCCAAACCATCTAATGTACCTTTTGGGTGTCAACCGCATCTTTGAAGCACAAATAAATCCAACCTTGGGCTAGTAGTGAAACCTTTGGAGGGCTTTTAACAATGGGTAATGTTTCCTTGTCCGCCCATGCTTTTAGGGTTGAGGACTTGAATTTTTGACCCCTTACTCACACCAATAGAGATTTTTGGGAAATTTTCTCAATATTATGATTGGCGATGTCGACTCCCAACAACAGAGAAAGGAGGAATTTGTTCTTATTCTTGACACTAAAATTTCTTTTCCTCTTCCTTGCTTTCTAAAATTCCTTCTGAATCACAATTCCATTTTATTCAGAAGAGTATTTATCCTCAAAAACCATAGCACCATTCACGATGTTAGTTCAACCTTCCTATGTTGCCAAGGCAAGGATCTCCTTCACTAGTTCACCCAAGGAGAGCGAGGCCAATGATACATCATGAGATTAAGGACAGAAAATAAAACAAATCAGAGAGGTTTATGAGAGCGAAGAATCCCCAATGTGTTCAAAAAATTATGAAAACCCTAAGGATGTCATAGCACATTTTATGTGTTCCTTTGATCTCTAGGATGGTAGGGAAACTAAACTCAGAGCCAAATAACCCCAAGAAGAGTTCTCCAGTCCCTGGAAAATTTCCTTGGGCCCTAGGTTTACCAAAACTAAAGGACCCTAATAGTGTGTGGCCAGAGCAAGGGTTAGGGCCTCCGAATTTCAAGATGGTCTCCTATTGAATTCTTAACTTTTCTTTCTAAAGACCTAATAGGCCTAGAAATCGCAATACGCTAACCTTCTAACATGACTTTCAAATGTGAATGTATAAAATCCTCGGGACTAGCTAAATTTTTTTGAACAACCCCCCCCGCCCCTCCTCTGCTTGCCATTCACAATTCTCTCCTCTGCTGATTTGTCCTCCACCGCCAATATTAAGAAACTGACATCTCATCTGGAAATAATATTTGATGCGTGGTTTTGTGTCTTTAAAGGGTTTATCATGGTGGCCATCTTTGTACTTCAAAACTATATATTACATGGATAAAAAATTCATGATTACAATTTAATCTTAATTTGTGTTTTGACAAGGATATCAAAGCTTAACATTGTCCATAGCTCATTTAGTCTTCGTCAAAACTATGCCCTTCTCTAGTTTGAAACTCCAGGACCCTTTCTTCACCTACAATTTTTCTGTGGGCCTCTAGGGTTTCTCCAGTGTTGAATTCCTTTGCCATGGTAGAGATGTTGTAATGTCAACTTTAACATTTTAACTCCGTCAAAATAAGATTAACAATACTAAAATTTAAAAAACGTAAAATCAATAATTATAATTAATTATAATTAATAATTAAATCAATCTAGATCTATCTTAACTCTAGATCTACGTCCAAGTGAGAGGGAGGAATCAAATCTATTGAGATTCAAACCACTTTTAGAGTGAAAAGAGATTTGATCCCTTTGAGAATTTGGTAAATCTGAAGTTAAAATGGATATAGATTTTAGTAAATCAGAAGTTAAAATAGATCTAAATTGGTTATATACAATGAAAAGAATAAAAAAAATACCACAAAAATAATACAAAAATAAAAAGACAAAATGACTTACAAACTCAACATAATTTCCACCTTTCTTTTAAAAAAAGTAAAATATTTATAATATTGGAGTAACTTAAAAAAAAAATTTATTATATTCGAATAACATTTTTTTACATTATGATAAGAGTTTTTGGCCTTTGTTAATTTGAATGTCATTTTTCCACTCATTTAAATGTCAAGAAGGTATATTCCATGGAATATTGGTGGGAAGGCTTAACAAAAATAATATTATGTTTTTTTTCGAAGAGAGAAAAAACATTGTTTGATATTAAAACAACGTTACCAACACAGTAGAGAAGAGTTACAGAGGGGATCCATCGATACTGGTAATTCATTGGAGATTTCAGCTCAAGCAATGATGATGAAGCAATTTCAGCTCAAGCAATGATGAGAGAAAATTCCCAAAAATTTTCTTCGTACAACAGTTTATGGGTTACTGTGCTGCTAACATGACATGAAGCCCACGTGGTGTTATTTTATACTTCTAAATAATTATTTCCAGGATCAGTTGTAGCAACCTCACAACAACACCCATACTAAAGCGTATCATATGAAAGTGAAGTAGTTTTGAGGTTGGAAACTTAAGAAAAACTGAGCTCAGAACAAAATAAAATGTTTATAAAAAATGGCAAAGCAGATGTCAGCTATGAGATACTTACCAGATTTAGTCCATGACATAGTTTTCTTGCATTTTAGGAATCTCTGGATAGTACACAGGATTTCAAGATCAAAGACAACTAAAATGGTGTAAAATAAAGAAGTACCTCTGTGCAAGCTATCAGTCAGACTAGTCAAGCCCTTGTTATCTGTATGAGAAATATAAAAGGTACTGCAAAAAGGCAGTTGGAAACATAGATCATTGTACAGTGACTACAGTGAAAGGGTTTTGGAACTTATTTTCAAGATAAATCTCAAATTTGCCTTAGACTACTTGAGAAATCAAATTTGGGTAGGTTTCGCATTAGTGATAAGCTATAAATTTGAGAGAAATTTATATTTCATCAATTCTACTTCTTCTCTCTGAGGCAAGGGACAAAGGACCCACCTCCACCTAGTGATTTGTCTGCAAAAGTCTACTAAGGTGTATATATTCTACCCCACTCTGGATTTGATCCTTTGGCCTCTTATGAAACACATGTTCGTTACTGTCAGGCCCACTCAAGCTCTACAACCTCCTAATGGTCTACTTTACCTAACCCTACAGATTCCTACAATTTACAACTTTTCATCAATATGTGACCAAATGAAAGCACCAAACTACAAACATATTGCTTTAATGAGGCATGGATGAGTAAAAAACGTAGCAAATAGTAGTAAATAATAAGTCCAGCTGATCCCAAAATTATGTTAAAAATATATTCAAGGCTTAGGGATGGTTTGTGTTGTAAGGCTCATGAATGATTTTTTGCTTTACTTATATCCTCTTTAAACCTATCTTTGTTTTACAATTTTCTGCTATGTACTTCGAATTATATTGAATTTGAACTTTCACCAACATGCATTATTTTTGAAGAATTTGAAATTTTTTGGACTTCTTGGATTGAGTTACATATGCTACACTTCTAATTGCAACTATACTCTCATAAAAAAGGCATTTCAGTAATGTATGACATTCATTCTCACATGTTGGTCATCTTCTAAATACTAGAAAAACGAGAACACTGAGCATTGCATGTTTACCTTCTAATGTAAAAACTCAATGTAATATGGAACTAATATGAATACAAAGTCATTATTGAACACCGATGCACCAAGATCTTGTCAAAATTTACTTTTAAAATCAAAACATAAAGAAATATAGGCTAGGATTGTTGTACTTAATAAATAATTTACAATGGCATTATATCCTCTTGCTAGGATTTAGTTCCTTCTCTAATATTTTGTTTATGATGAATAGGATATGGTTGGTTAAGAGTAATGATTCATAGAAGGAAGTTTCATTTTTCAAATATGTTTAATTATTACGGGTTTATATTTTTTAAATGTTTCTCTCTACCAACAACGGAAACAATCCTTATAATCTACTTTAATGACTTTTCTTGCAAGCTTTTGGAGCTTATGTTTTTGGTCCTAATAGTTCAAGATGATTCCCTATTGGGACTTCTAGCAAGTAGATCTATGAGATTTGACCCTTTCATTGGTACATCAACAAAATTTATGTAGAAGAAATGTTGCATCATCTATGATAACATGCACTGGGAGGATGAGTTAGGTGCGTTCTTTCTTATACAATAGAATATTCACAATCATATATGATCTAAACTAAGTTCCAACTAGAAGTGTATTTTATGTATGCAGTTGCAGCTTGAACTTTCAAAATGCTTTCAAAACTAAATGAACTATACTTTACCTCTCAAAATGGGTAATTTTAAGGCATGGCTCTCCCCATCTTATTTTTAGTGTTGCTAACAAGTGGTGACTTTTAACAAATTTTATGAATGGACAGGTTATACAGCCAGTTATAAAGGGATATCTAGTGAGTGAAGTGCATCAACGATTTTCCCCATGGGCGTCATAGTTTTGTTTCAAAAATGCATATAATTTAGAATATTAAACATAGAATGAGTGTCATTATGGCTCCATTGTGATGTTCGTAAATCATAGGACATTATAATATTGGAGAGATTATTTAAATTGTTTTTCAACTTTAAGCTAGATATACATTCAAAGATAGCAATAATTGAAAGTATTATTTATCAATGGAAATATATTAGCAATTTATAGCTATAAAATATCAAAACTAGGGTTTTCCTTAATGTAAATGTCAAAACTTATAACACTACTTTTTCTTAGTTGTGGGCTTCATCATCTTAAGTGGGCATTCTTCTTTGTTGATTTGTATAAGAATCCATGGTCTCTCAAAGTGAATTTTTCTCTGCTCCTAATCCAAATTCAGATAGGTAGTATTGTCAATCACTTTTTCCCCTTGAATAAATCCCAAGGGGTTTGATTGGATAGTTTAGGAAAGCTGCAAGTGTCGTCGACAATAATCCTCATGTCAAAGCTAGTGAATTCTAGTTCTAGGGCATGTATCTACGATAATTGGTTGATCCAAAATCCAAAATCTGTCACTTAACCTTCCAAATTAGTGAATAAGAAGCATGGATATAGTCTTAAATCCTTCAAAATATGCAATAAATCTACCAACATGTTCATTAAATTTTGACTGATGTGTGAGAATAACAATTAAATTTGTGTGATAAATAAATTAAAATCAATGAATGCAACAAGTAAATTGTCCATATATTTGAATTTTTTTGTGAGGGTATGTGTTGGGGGAGAGTGATGGGGAACAAGAATGACAGTAGGAGATACAGGGTGATGGGTAGGGAGGTTGTATTGATGCGAATGGCAGCAAGGGAGTTGGATATGGATATTTTGCAGATGCATAGACCTAGGAGAAAAGGGCATAGGTAGAGTTTCACTAAAATGAGGAAAGTTGTTGCCTCGGGAATAATGGTGACACTTCCCTTTTCCATTGGGCTTATCACCCTATGAAGGATTTGAGATAGTTGTCCCATTGACCTATTTTGGTCATTTGTGGACATTGAAAAATTTGTTTTCTCTATTTCCACATGTGCAGTAGAAAACACTAGTTTGGGATTAAATTCAAAAGAAAACGTTAGGGCTGATAATTGGTGTGGGATGAGGAAATCATGAAAGTGAAGAAGGGATTTTGATCAAGAGCTGTGATGCTGCTACAACTACCTATGAGCTCGCACACACCCGAAGCTAGGGCTTCTCCACGCTGCCTTGGAGGTTCTGGGCTCACCCTAGGATCCTCCTCCCCTGCCTCCTCCGTCCGTTGAGGATGCGTTCAACTCGTTGCTAGCTACACTACCGAAGAAGAAGAAAACTGAAGCAGCCAAGTTTGGGAAAAAGTTGTTATTCCAGAAATATACCTTCCCCTTGAGGATTAGATCTAGGTAGCTTTATCCGTGATAGATCGGGCTCTCGTGGTACAGTTCACGGGTCTTTGGCCCTCTCCAAAAACAACGGTGAACTGGGTTGTCAAAAACTGGACGTCGTTGATCAAGAATAATGTAACCTCGTATTTATTGGGGAGACGCTATTTTCTGTTCGAATTCATCTCAAAAGAGGATAAAGACCTGATCTTTCGGAATGGCCCCTACTTCATGAGACCTCAGGGCCTGTATCCCAATAAGTCCACGCCGGATTTCGACCCAGCAGTGGATGTACCAATGGTTGTTCCTGTGTGGGTTAGGCTGCTGAATCTCCCGGTGAATTGCTAGAAATGGGATTCTATGAAGCACATAGGTAATGCCCTGGGTAAATTTATTGACCAGGAAAATAACAAGGATCAATACGACTGTGCTCAAATATGCATTGACATAAATATAGAGGTGGGCCTTCTGGAGGCAATAAAAATAAATGTCGGCAATTGGACTCATGTGCAAAAGCTATATGATGAGCAACTTCCCTTCAAGAGCCAAAAATGCCATGTTTACGGTCAGTTTGCTAGGGGTTTCGAAAGCAATGGAGAGGTAGAGAAAGGGAAGGAGGAGGGCTGGAACCAGATCAAGCAGTCAAAGACCTCCCATAAAACCCCAAAATCCGGGGTCCCAAATGGTAAAGGCCCTTAGCCAGCTACTGTTCAACAAACCCCTCCCTCAATTGGTCAAGAAGACAAATTCAGGCCCTTAAGCTCAACTTTAGAGGACACCCAAGAGGTCGAGATGCAAAAGAAAGTGACCCCAGACCAAGGGACCCCTTCAGGCTCGAGGCAAGGAGAAAGTGCCTCAGATAGACCTAAAGAAAAACATGCAGAAGCTAAAGAGGAAGAACAAGTCTCAGGAGGAATCAAAGGAGGAAGTAGAAATAGGGGATTCACAAACTTCGGCTAGAAGATCGACAAGAGGCTGCAAGTCTGCCCGAGAAAAAAGAGAACAGGAAACCTATAAATATAAGCTCTAGGGAAGTCAACCAACCCTCGAGAAACTATTGGCAAAAAATCTAAAGATGAAAATAAACCAGACACAGGGCTTCAAGGGAGCTCATCACACCCAAAAAAGTAAGTGATGAAGCTTGTCTCCTAGAATTGCAGAGGTATGGGGAGTAGAGTGAAAGAAGAAGAAATAAAAAGTCTTCTAAGGATAAAAACCCCAGACAGACTTCTTATTGAGGAGACAAAAATGGAGGACAAAGAATTCCTCCAAGTAAGTAAGAAATTTTGTAATAAAGGTGGAGGATAGGCAGTCTCTACTTGAGGAGCCTCGGGCAGGCTGGGTACTCTTTGGAATATTAGAAAATTCTTGATGGTCATTGAGATCCTAAATACTCACTGGCTATTCTTGAAACTTCAACATCTTAACACAAAGGAGGTCATTAGTCTCTTCAATGTGTATGTCCTAGTAAATGCAGGGGAGAAAAAGGCCTGTTGGGACTCCATCAGAAGTCTGGTAGAAATGGAGAATCTGGAAAACACCATCATTGATGGAAATCTTAATCTCACCTTGCTCTTTTCAGAGAAGTGAGGACGTAGCATCGTAAGGGGTCCAACAAGGGAATGGGTGGAGGACCTCATGCAAGATTGGGACTTGCTCGACATCAAGCCCTCTAACGGTAAGTACACCTGGTCAAACAAAAGATTCGATCTGGGGCATATTGTTGCAAGGCTAGATAGATTTCTCATTCAAAGTTCTTTTCTCCTTTTAGGATTAGAGGCTAGAATTCATGTTCTACCTTGTAGCGTTTCAGATCATAAACCTATCAAGCTTGAACTGCTGGCCCAAATTGATCACGACCCTATTCCATTCAGATTTAGTCCTTTATGGGTCAAGGGGCCAGACTTCATGAATAAGGTTAAGGAATGTTGGAGGCTGCCTGTCAAGGGCTCCTCCTTCTTCGTCTGGGAGGAGAAGCTCAGAAGAGAGAAAATTGTTCCAAAAAGTTGGGCCAAATCCCTCCCTAACCTCCAACTGAAAGAAAACAAGTCCAAGACAGTCTAGAGCTCCATCACTTGCATTCGGAAAATTCAGAAATTAGAAAAGAAGTTCTAGATAGGGAGGCAGATTTACAATAGAAGTTTCATAAGGCATGCCTATCAGAGGAAGAATATTGGAGACAAAAATCTCACAGTCTTTGGCTTAAAGCGGGAGATAGGAACTCCTTCTTACACAAGCAAGCCCAAGCATGGAGAAGCTTTAACTCCATCTCAGAAATGAAGGAAGAGACCATAACTCTCAATGATTTCACTAGCACTAAAAGGGAAACCTTCTCTCATTTTAAAAATCTTTACAGTGAAGAAAGGGTGATGGTCCAAAATTCTAAATTCCTATATGTGGTTCCTTCAAAGATTACCTCTAGGATGAATCAGTTATTGGAAGCAAAGGTCTCTAAAAAATAAATAAAGGCTGCTCTCTTTGCTATGAAGCTCGACAAAACCTCAGGACTGGATGGTTTTAAAGCCAGATTTCTTCAATCTTGTTGGCAGATAGTGGAAAAGGATGTGTACAAAATGGTTTTGAAATACCAAGCCTGTCAAAAAATTGGGGGCAACACTAACTCTGCCTTTCTTGCCCTCATCCCTAAGGAAAAAGGAGCCAATAATTTCAACATATTTCGCCCTATTTCTCTATGCAACATAGGCTACAAGCTGATAAGCAAAGTGATTTCCAATAGATTGAAAAGTATCCTTCCTAGTATTATCCCGGAGAACTAAGGTGGTTTTGTTCATGGAAGGCAAATTGTGGACAATTTCATCTTAGTTCAAGAGGCGATCCATTCAAGCCTGCATCGAAAATAAAAGGGTATGGTTGTCAAACTAAACCTAGCAAATGTCTTTGATCATGTTAGACACAACTTTCTCTTCGATTTTATGCATAAGCTTGGGTTTGGGATTAAATTTACCAACTATATTCGGGCTTGTATCTCCGAGCCTTGGATCGCCCCTCTATTGAATGAGCGAGCAACAGATTTCTTCAAAGCTACGAGAGGGCTTCGACAGGGGTGTCCTATTTCCCCCCTCCTATTTGTCCTTTAATATTCTTTTCTTAGATTTTATTTGGACAAGAAGCAGCAAGACCAAGAGATTACGGGTCTCAACATTGTAAGAGGAGTCAAAAATATAAATCATGCTTTTTTTGCCGATGATTCTGTATTGCTGGGTGCAGCCTCTGTGATTTCGGCATCAAGGTTCAAAGATGTGTTGGATGATTACTATGATGAAACGAGCAGCAAACTAAATAAGGGGAAATGTCATATATACTATTGGAACATTTTTTCCAATACTCCCAGTGCCATTTCTAGATGTTTGGGCTTTGCTGCCTCCTCCAGCCGGTCTTCGTTCAAGTATCTTGGCCTCCCAATCTTCCACAAGATCAACTTCAACAGAGATTGGCTCCCTCTATTAGAAAAAATCAAGCTCAAGATCCAGGCCTGGTGTTTCTCTTGGCTCAACCTTGCAGGTAAGTCAATTCTCATCAAGGTTGTTCTTAGCAGTCTCCCAATTTTTCAATTCTTTGTTTTGCTAGCTACTTCTTGCATTCTTAGGAAAATGGAGGATTTCATCCGAAATTTCTTTTGGAAAGGGGGTAAATAGAATGAGAAGAGAATCCCATTTGTTATCTGGGACAAAGTCTCCAAGCCCCAGATGGAAGGTGGTTGGAACTTCAAAGAGCTCTGCACTCAAAACGTGGCTATGGGAGAAAAAAGCATTTGGAGGATTATAGCTCCTAATACTGGTTGGGCACAAACTGCATTATGGAAGAAATACTTCTGCGGCCAAAGGAAATGTTGTCTTGATAGACCCCTCCCAAAAAATAGATCTCACTTTCTCAGACTCTGTGCTAAAGCCACTCTGTTGATCAACCACCATGCGTTCTAGATCCCGGGGAATGGAAAACAAATTAATATTTGGGAGGATCGCATTATGAATAATCATCCACTTGCTTAAATCATATCTCTGCATGCGCTGCGGTCTTGGATGTCCAATGCTAGCTTCATAACTTTGTGGGACATCCTGTGATGGGATAACTGTAATTGGTAGAGTTGGAAGCACCTTCATGTGCCAACAGAGTTGAAGCTGGACTACGTAATTTCCAACTTAAAAATAAGGTATTCAAACTTCATTCCAAAAAATTTTAGATCAACCTCTTTCATTTTTAGTTGTTGGTTGATTTTCCATGTCTTAATCTAACAAGTTTTTTGGACATAAATGCATTTTGTACTCAATAAACTACTGGAAATATTCTAGTTCCACTGCCTACGTGTGAATGTGGTTGCATTCAATAACGGGTTCAAAGTACAATCAGATTGTCATTGTCAAAACTTCGTTTCCCATCTCCATTATGCCAAAATATGATGGTTCAGAGGTTTTGTTCACTTTCTATTGATTCATGTATAATATTCTACCATTCCAAAAACTAGAATATGCACTTCCTATGCATCCATTTGTAGAGTTTGTTCATCCCTAAAAAATGGATTCTTCCTCAAAATTAACTTATAATGGATAGCATGTTAAGATGTGACAAGGGTGAATTGGGATTATGTACAACTACATAAGAGATCCAGGATGTAGAGAATGATGTCAAAGAACTCCCGTGTAAAATGGTCAGGTTTTGAACAAAGTGGTCAGGCGTCCTTTTCCAACTCCACTATCAAAACACTATAACATAATGACATTTTGTTACCTGTGAAGGCTTATCTTATGGATAGGATAATACTCTAGAGTCAGTTTTACATGACATGTCATTAACTAATTCTAGTTCCATTCATGAAGATGTAATGGGTTCATGGTTGAACTACCCTATTGATGATTCATTAGAAAAAGGAATATTGCTCTGAATTCTTTGGAGGGTTTTGCTTTCTATATCTCTAAATCTAGGTCACTAGATCCAAGGTTATTTAACTTTCTATATTTTTATTTCACCCATTTACTTATCTTGGATCTAAGACAAGCATTGACTTGAGTTGTCATGCTTGGGAAAATTGAATATGTATTTATCATTTGAGGTCAATTTACAATGACTTGTGCCAATATTGAAATATATTTATGATCTAAACACTCAAACACGACTAATTAATGTCAAAATAGGGTGAACAACCTACTTAATAAGAAGTGGAAGAATTCATGCCATTTGAGATTGATGTCTACGGTTAACTTCAAGCCTTTAGATCTAATTTTGTTTTTGGTGGATATTGCATGATCCATGGTATGAACAAATTCCTCGTTATTGATTTAACACCTTAATGGATGTGATTTATTTCCTGTATGTCATTTTACTCACTCTGCAGCAAGGTCTGAAATGTGCCATGTTACACCTTGATTATTTTAATGTTTTTTTTTCACAATGAAGTATTAAACACCTTCTAATGCAAGAAAAACAATGAGCTCAAAAACCCACTTTATAATTCAACAACATACTCAGATTTGTCACTGACATAAAAATTTTTATTTGGTTCTCACTGTTTCTCTATGTATTTTATGTGGTCAAGTCCTGAAGTTTATTGCACCATTGTTTGATGATCTATATGCTCTAAAAATGAGTCATATAACACTTAATTTCTCATCTCTTAGCATTGGTGATGAGGATTACATCTTGTGACATTGTTTAAAGCGTCCTTAAAGAAAATCAATACACAAGGTTGACAGAGTTTGAAGAAATTCAAGGTTTCAACTCCCTCTGCAAGAAAACCAACAACGTAATAAGTCCATAAATCTTGACTATAAGGCTAGTGCCACACCTAATATCAGACTAAAGCACCCTTAATCTACACCTAGCCGATCTAACACAAAATTATGTGTTCAAACTTAGTTTCTTCACTTTTTGAGCATGATAATGACTCCTAGGCTAGAAAGAGTGCATGCTACATATTATAAGTTTCCATAACATATTTATCATATTTGAAGATTTAATAGAAAACATCGTGAAATTTGTCTGATATGGGTTTTAGAGCTGTACAGGATATGTTCGGTTGTGCAGATATGCTAGAGATGGATAAAGTGGTTATAGACAGTAATAAGAAGCTTGAAAATATCGATATTTCTTTGCTACTTTGGCCTGCAGCAGAGATTTTCCCAGAAGCTAGTCAATATTGTGTTCAGGCACAAGATCATGGTTTGGATATGGTACAATTGTGTGGGGCTCCCCCTTGATCCTGAATCAAACATTAGATAATCCATGCTCCCCCTTGTTGTGGCTCTTCCTACAATTTCTCTTCTAGCAGCCACCCTTTACATAATTACTATGTTCTGTATCCTCCTTTCATGTAGCCGCCCTTCCACATCATTAGAACTTCCATTGCTTTCAGACACAAGCATTTTTTAATGAGGAGGGTTTTTAGCCTTGGTGCTTTTGAGGGATCATAGGCAGGGGTTCAAATATCCATCCCCCACTCCATGACCTCTTTACTTTCGTCTCTAAAATTTTCTTCAACATGATTTCTTATTGCTTATAATCTTCAATCACAAGGTACTCGTCAGCTATTGAACCAAACTATTAAGAGAAATAAATGATGTTGAGGTGAAAAATCTTCAGATAGTGTACTGCATAAATGAATTTGATCTAAATAAAAACTCCTTCCATTCTTACCCCATAAGGAGTCACCATCTTGCACACTCATATAATTAAGTGAGGCGTGAGTTTAAGCCTTGCAAGTGTAATTCCCCCAGTCACCTACTGTGGTATTTAACTACCTATGTAATCCATTATTTTGTGATTTTTTGCTTCAATTCACCTCCATTAACATATGTTATCTGTGTTTAATGCATTCTATGATGCATTTCACTCATATACAAGAATGTAATTTGATAATAACACCATTTAGATTACTATTCACATGCAGTACATAATAATATGTAATTAATTATAATATAAGTCATAAAAACATTAAAGATAAACACTTATCTGATAAGAGACATGAATTGGCTGCAAATCTTCAGATGTTCCAACTTCCACCTAGCCATAGACCACGATGCTCACATTTTCTCAACAACAGGTCACCCCCGGGCTGGGGCTTCAACTCCATAGGAAAATGGCTTATCTAAAGCTAGGTACATACCATTACTGTACATAATCAGTTCAATGTATCAAACCCAAAAACATCCAACCAATAAGCTCATTTCCCCATTAACCCCACAACCCAAATAGTGCAACCCCTTTTCCACATCCATAGTCCATCGGCACATGCCACTACCCTTCCAAGGTGTCCACCTCGACCATCCAGGGATTTTCCCAAGCCTTGTGGTTTCCAGGAGTTCCAACAGCCTCACAGGTCACCAGCCTAAACATAATATTTACCTCACACATAGGGGTCATCCTAGGGGTGTTACAACAGGCTTCATGATGATATTAAATGTGAAGTACCTTATAATAGTGCCATTTAAAACTTTGATGCTTTTCCTTGATATTATCAATAATAATTACTCCCAAACATTTATTCAAGTAGAAGAACATTCCCATCTTTTCCAGTATATCAAACTCTTATTGGAAAATCAAATCAGTTGCTATGTTTTGATGTTACGGGTAATGATTTATGTTTCTAGATGTGAACCTGCTTGTAATTTCACCAGCTTCGTCTATAATGAAATTCAATCTTGAATGTAACATAAGCCCCTTGACTACTCATCCAGGCTTTGAATATTATGGAAAAGTCCTCTTCCAATTCAAATGAGAAAATCCTATTTGAAAAGACAGTTTTAATCCCTTGGTCATGCCTCTGTCTTAGCTAGATTGTTACAGTTTCCCATAGGTCCATTGTGTCTTAAATATCCTCCTTGTCTCTTAATTTGATTGTTACGGCGGATACCACTTCCTTTGTCAGGGATGGAGGATTCAAGTTACCTTGGTTTTTAAATTCAACAATCATCTACTGGGGGATTTTGTCTCTCTAGACAAAATGGCTTTTACTATTTCAATTATAAATGTCCCCACGCTTGCTACTAGTCTTTCTCAAGGGCTTCCTAATAGAATGATATCTAAAAATCCTTATGTTTCTTTCTAACCAAACTTCCATAGCTAGAAACATGTTTCCAAATTTATTTAAGCTTTGGGGATTGTGATATCATATGCCAGTTTTGAAAGAGTTATGGTAAGAAGGTAGGAAATATACAGTTGAGGTCATGTTTCTCTCTAAAATGAATTGAAATACAACAGGGGTACTCACACATAAGGAGCAGAGGAAAAGGGGGAATTAAGAAGGTCCAAGGAAACATTCTCCTCGGGATATGATCCTGTGTTAGGTTTTTTTTCAGTGGATAGTTGTAATAAAGTCTTTGCTTTAGTCAAGTCCTCCTTCACCCAAACCTTCTTCTAGGTTTTGTTGAAATTTCACCTTCTTTCATGGCCTCTCTTTTCCATGTGTAATCCAATCTTGGAAGCTCTCCATTTTTAGTCATCATGTCCCCCCTAGTTGGAATGCTTAAATTTATAGGATTTTTGTTGAGTGTTTTGTTGCATCTCTATTGATCGGCGTTCTAAATTCCTCCAATATTTTCCTATGTCTCTCCTTAAAGGTGTCCATCTTTAGCTTTATACCTAAAGTTCCAAACACTAGATCCCAAGAGTTGTTGTAAGGTCCTCTTTGGACTTGCTAAATCTTCCATGCTAGAAAGTGTTATCTTCAAGTTCCATGAGTTCTCACAAACTTAGCCTTGGACGCATCCTTGCTATCCCAAAAAATATAATACTCAATTATTTCCAGGTTTTATCAAATGAAGCACAGATGAAGGAGCAAGCATTTTCGAGATATGGTGCCTGCGTAGTTTTCCTTAAAGCTTGTTTTATCCCTTGCAAATATGTCGGACCATATTTTCCATTAAAGCCTTATTAATCCAATCCCCCATAACATAGACCCAAGTTGCTGCAAGCCTTATACACTCTTCCAAGACAACAAGATAATATTTTTTTGTCTGTTATGTTCTTTATCGGACTACACATTTGCTAATATTTTCAAAATTGGCCAATTGTAGAATAGACTTTGACAGTTGTAGTTTGCCAACTAGAGAGTCATTTCCCTTTCCAAATTGTTCCTTTACTAGATAATCCTTTAATAATATTTTGCCAAAAAGGCAGATAGACACACTGATTTTTTCATGACATAGACACTACTTTTGTAATCTCAAAGACACTTATCACTGTTACAAACACCCTGAAATATTTGAAAACATCAATTTCTGTGTAAACTGTAGCCAAATTTTCAAAGGTTTGTGGTTCAAACTTCTTTTCCTCTGTCTCCTGTGGTTCAAAATTTTAATTAAAGTTGTCTTCATTCAATGTCACTTTGAAGTTGGCACATCAAATATGCTCTGTGACTTCTCTGTTTTGTGCCTGAGCTTCCTGATATTCTGTCCACTCTTATCAAGTTTCAAGGTCTACAGGATGAGTGGAAAATATTTGCATTCATGTGTATATGTGATGGATGCTGCTCCATCGGCCATAAAGTCATTGGTGATATTGATGTTACAAGAAACTCAAGTGCCAATGTGGGACTTATTAGCCTTCCACATCATGATATTTATTCCGTTGAAGATCTAGCATAAATTATTTATGATTTTAAGGAAATCATAGAGTAATGAATTAAATGAAATTATAGAGTAATTCGGTCTTCAAAGATATTCCTCCTCCTTAAATCACGTGAGCCAAACCCAATTTCTCTTTCAATGGTGAATGTAGGGACTTTAGACTAGGCATTCCAGCCTTCAAGGGGAATATACGGGTTTGTACATGCCTGCATATTTTGAAAGAGAATAAATGGGTTGCCACATACAATATGTAGTCTATGAAATATAAATGAAAACTCCATGCAGGGGGCTTCTCCTCAAAGGAGGCCCACAAACCAAGTGTGAAATCTTCATGTCATGAATACCAACGCTCCTTGGGTTCCTCTAATGGAATTGTAGGAAGAGACCCCACAAAAGGTGTGTAGTCTTTCAAATTAGCTGAAAAAATAATTTGTAATACATCCATAGCAAGGTATACAAGTTGGCATCCAAATGAACAGGTTGGTCTATTCCAATTTTGTAGGTTGGCTCATCAAAACGTTTTCCAATGTGGCACATGTACATATACTTATATATACACCCTAAGTCCCCATATCACCATAATTATGGATCAATATGGGAGCATTCATCTCTCTTTGAGGTCTGTGCTATTGAACAAGGGTTGTTTGGGATCCATTTTCCTTTGGATTATTCTCTCAAAATCAATTGAAATCTGCCAATGAGTCTGCCACTTGACCTATGTTAAATGTATGTAAGATGCATCAGTTTCATCTTTTTAATCCTCAAAAGCTTTGAAAACTTATCCTTATTTCACATAGTAAGATGAAGGCCTTTCAAAATTATTTGTTTTCTGGTAATCATATTCAATAATGCCATTACTGCTTTTCCTAAGAGCCTCAATTCCAAGTCTGCTATAGGTGAAAAATCGTTGCTTGTCATGGAACATCAAGTATTATAATGATGCCACTATCTCCACTTTGAAGGAAATACTTAATGTGATCTAAGGTTTTTATAAAAATACCATTTCCAAACACCACTCTTAATGCGAAGAGTATGATGTAGAGTGCATCTATGTATAATTTTCTTGATTCAATGATGACAATCTATTTTCTCAAAAAGGCTTTATTTTCCATATCATTGGATCAAACAAGGTATTTCACAAATCGAATAAGCAGGTCTCCAAGTATAATCCCATCTCCAATTCTTGAAATAAACGTTGCATCACTTTATAAATTGTAGCCTTATCATCAACTCCACTCTTTCCAATAATTCTTTGGAATTTCAAAATAGTTTTCTCCCCTTGGAGTTCTAACTTCCATGAAATATCCTCTGAACACACTCAAATTCCTTCACAAGGGTTTTCCTATCACAAGCAGGTGCACATTGCTGAAAAACATCCTTTACCCTAATAGTTCCAGTGTTCTCTTACAAGCCATACATATGAAAATCATTTTGGATGACCCTGCACAATCCTTAATACTGAAACCCATGCTCATTTCTCCTTCACCGATTGCACAATATGTCTATGTCTAGTGGGAAAAAAGATCAAAGACTACCCATCAACAAGTATTCACTTGAATGTCAAGTTTTCTCCAAATAACACACATGTAAAGGCTACATAATCCACTCTCCGTGCTACAAAATTCACAGTTGCAATCATCCATAGGAAGCTGATTCTGACATGTTATATTTCTACATTTTTTGTGGCTAAAGATATCAAGGAATTCTTGAGTGACATTTATATTTGTATGAAAAAATTCCTGAATACTTCTAACTAATTATGTGTGCCCTAGAGATAGGTGTAATATCCCTCCTGCCTTGTACAAAATTTTTCAAAAGGACGAATTCTTCTGCACATTGAAGACTTGTTGTGCCTTCAATGATTGTTGTCCTCTTTGAAATTTGAATTTGACTATTGTCTTCTGTGATCTCGTACTAAGGATTCAAAATAAACACTCACTGTTATTTGTCACTGATTTTCTCCATTTTTGATGCATAGAGCTACCTTTTTAATTCCATGGGATCAGCCAACTGTGAAAATACATGAAGTAGAACCCTTATTTCCTTCATTTTTATATGCTATATTTTTTGCGCAAACCCCAATATAAACTAGTGGATAACACACCTCACCCATGGGATTCAAAATTGGAACCTAATGGCATGAAACTAGCAAAATGCCTAGTAAAATTGGAAATGACCTGTTATGCCAACTTTTGAGCTTGAAAATGCAAGAGGCATATTCAACCATGGACAATAGTTCTAGAAGAGGCTGTGTCATCTATTCAAAAGCTATAACAATTTTATATCCTATCTTGTCCAATACTATAAATATGCATGTGTCCCCAGGCCATTCATGATGGAGCCTTCCCAGATGTCCATGAGAGCCACTTTTCCTAACCCAACCCAGTAACCCCAACTGATTCAATGAGATTATCATGGGTAGTATGCCATCTAGATCCTGAACCTGGGTTATCATCAGTTATCCAACTTGCTGCAAGATCACAGCCCCACCGTGGACATTAATCATGGCTTGTGGGAGAATACATTTAGTGAGGATGGAATTAAATCAGATTCAAAACTTAGAAATGTGAAGAATAAACAATCTGAATTAACAAGCGATAATGTTAGACAAAGCTGCAACAACAATTTTATTAATTTTGTAATTGGAGAGAAGCAAGATCTTGGAAATTTTCTCCATCCTCAGCATGGGACTTTTGTGGTTTCTGATTCCCCATGAGATTTTTCAAGTTCACCTAATGCTGAAATAAAAAAAGAGCTGACTTATTTTTCCAATTCTATCATTGGAAAAGAAAAAGCTAGTTTGCATGTTGGGGAGAGAAAAATCAATGGAATGCATGAGAGTAGGTTGGCATCTCAACTGGCTACACATGACAGTGGCACAGTCGTTGTTTATCAACATCTGATCAAAGAGGAAAAGGGTGAAGTGTTATTTGTATCTGAGCAGTCAACAACAGATACAAGCAAGGTGTCTGAATGAGAATTACATTCAGAAACTACAACAGTGCTTCCTAAAGTTGATATGGTATTTTGGAGGAAAAACAAGGTTTTCTGTCCGGTAAAAAATTTGTCGACTGCAAAAAATATTCTAGATATAGAAACAAAGGTAGGGTTAACTATGATAGTGCTAAATTACTTGGGGAAGGTTCAACTACCAATGTGAAGGCAGTTGACGCACAAGATAAGGGTCAAGTATCCACCACTAATAGTGATATTTGTGAAATGTCTACTCAAATTCAGGTGCCATCTTTGCCTGTTGAAAGTGAAGGAAAGCAGGATTTAGTAGCTACATTGACAGAAAAGGAGAATAGAAGTTCTTCCAATGTTTCTGCAAATAATAATGTTGCAAATATTGGTGATGCTGCCAAGGTAGTAGTTGTCAACAAGAAGAATAAAAAGAAGGATTTTTCAGTAAGGCAAATTCTGCAACTCCCACAGGGATTTATATAATGCTTATAAGGTTCAACAAGAGGAGGAATATGTGAAACTTCTAGAACCATCCAAAATAGTAACCAATGTTGTCAAGAGTAAGAATTATTCAAAAGAGCTTGAGAAGCAAGTCCTGAAAGAAGTGGATGATTGGGAAGATGCAGCTGAGCTTTCAACTCCTATGAATCAAGTAGCTATTTTAGTTACTAAATGTTCAAGAGACAGAAAGTACTCCAGAGGTTTTTTGTTGGCAATCAAGGATCAGTGCAAATATCTACCAAATCATTTTGAAATTTATCCAGACACTATTGAATTACTTGGAAATTCCCAAGCACTTGCAAGTCATGTAGGAAAGGCTGATGCATTAGCAAGTAATGCAAGAGGAATTGATAGGCATGTGAGTGGGAATTATCTACTTGAACGTCGTGGGATAAATATGGCTACTTTGGATGATGATAGATGGGCCAAGCCGGTGGATGCTTTTTCTGATGGCTGTGATATGTAGATGGATGCGGATCTTATTGGTCCCTCTATTGTGCTTCAACCTGGCCAAGGTTATAATGCTGAATTTTCAAGAAATACCTGTGCAACACAAATGAGTATGAATGCCATCCTTCCTGGAGGGCCTTATGTGCAAGCACCACTTCCACAAGTTGGACTAGTGAGAAATAATTCTGATGCTGATAGGTGGCAGCGTGATTCTGGTTCACAAAAGGCTTTGATTCCTCCTCCATAGCCTTCTCTGCCCACAATTCCTATATCAGAGAACTGATATGAAGTGGGCAAGGTTTCTGATGAGGATCAATTGAAACAAAGATATATTAAATCCATCCTTAATAAATTAACACCCCAAAACTTTGAGAAATTTTTTGAACAGGTCAAAGAAGTCAACATGGACTCTGCATCATGTCTTCATGGTATAATATCTAAAATATTTGAGAAAGCCTTGATGGAGCCGAATTTTTGTGAAATGTATGCAAAATATTGTCTTCAGCTTGCTACGGGAATACTATAATTTTATGAAGAAAATGAGAAGGTTGTTTTCAAGGGAGTTCTTTTCAACAAATGTCAGGAATAATTTGAAAAAGATGAAAGAGAAGAGGTTGAGGCTGAGAAGGCAGAAGAGCATGGTGAAAAAATCCTTTCAGCAGAAGAAATATGGGAGAGAAGGCTGCAGCACGACAACGAATGCTAGGAAATATAAAGTTTATTAGTAAGTTTTATAAAGAAAGTATGCTAACCAAAAGAATTATGCATGCATGCATCAAGAAATTAATTGGTGAATTTCAACATTTGGAGGAGGAGAATGTTGAAGCTTTGTGCAAACTGATGAGCACTATTGGTCATATTATTAACCATTCAAAGGCCAAGGAGCATATTGATGCTTACTTCGATAGGATGACAAAATGTCCAATAAACAAGGGCTTCCCTCTAGGCTGAGGTTCATGTTGAAGGATATAATTGATCTGAGGAGGAATGGATGGAAACAAAGGAGGAAAGTTGAGGGCCCCAAGAAAATAGAGGAAGTGCATCAGGATGTTGTGCAAGAACTACATGGACAGGGAGGCCTCTCTCGAGGTACCAATATTGGACATTCGGGTCAAAGACTTGTGACACCACTTGATCATGGTGTGAGAGGACCTGCGATGCCACCTTACATGGAAGATGCACAGATGGGTTCACTTCCACATATGGGTGGGATTGAAGGGCCACAACCCCATATGGGACCACGTGACCATAGATTCACTAGTCAAGATGCTCAGATTGTGGATAGGGCTCAATTTTAAAATTGGTCTATGCCAAGCCCTTCAACACAGAGAGCTTCTGATGATGGCCACTTGACTCTTGGTCCTATGGGAGGTCTTGGTAATGGAATAGGATGGAGGGATCAAATTTTTCCATATGCTAAGAGTGCTCTAGCAGATATTCCACCATTCAAATATCTGAGTAATAATAAATGAACAGGTGTAGGTCCAATTTCGGGTTGCAGTTATGACCGGATGCCAGTTGGTATGAGAGATGAAATCTTGACAAGGACTTATGCTATAGAAAAGCCTTTATTTGCAAAATCATGTGTCTAGGAAATAAATGTTTGGATAATGACGTAAGAGAGTTTAAGAATTCATACTCACCAGGTGACAGAGGTGGGAAGACTGCAAATGTTGAATTTCAACTATAAGAACATTCTTCTCAAAGAACATTGAGTTCACAACTCATTGAGGTTCAACTTAGGAAAAATGCTGAAATGACAATTAAAGAATATTATAGGTGCATTCCTTTACAAAGCTTCCATGCATTTTCACCATGTCTTTTAGAGAAGTCGACATGTTTCCCTAAATTTTTCTTAATTTTGCATGACATACCATCCAATGTGAGAGATTTGAAGGAGGAAACTTTTTGTGCAGATGACCTTAAAGCACCATTTTTCCAGTCAATTATGGCTTCGCTTTGGATATTAGATTATTTTTCCAGGAAAGATGTTCAAATTGATCTTCTGGGGAATATACTTACACATTTATGCAAGTCTGAGCCTTTCCTTCTAAATCAAGGACAACTTACTGAAGGGTAGTGTGAACTTTTGTGTTTTTTTTAATTCAAGTTTGAATTTATTGCAGGACTGCTACAGTCTATGGTCATTTTCAATTATGAATTATAACTACATATATTTTTTATGTTTCTAGGTTGGAGAATATACTATTTTCATTGGAGGATGCTATTGTTGATGCGCCCAAGGCTCTTGAGTTCCTTGGCAGGATTCTCACAAAACTGGTTGTTGAAGGGATATTATTTATTGATGATATAGCAAGGGAAATCAAGGATGGGGGTGCAAAGCCAGGAAGCTTATTAGAAAATGGTCATGCCATAGAAGTTCCTAGAACTGTTTTGGAAGATACTAAGATATTGAAGGGGGAGCCTGTATTATCTTCTCTGTACAAAAAATTAGGAGTTCATTTAGAAAGCTTCATGCCCAAGAATTGAGGGGATTTTGAGGGATTTCTCAAGAAGAAAAAATTTCAATGTTTGTGTCCAGTCAACATTAGTAGACATGTGTAATTAAGAAAATTTCAAGGTAGACCGCTTACAATTTTGCCTAATCAATTTTGTGGTTTATCTATGCTATCTCATGTTGACAAGTGAATGGTTGGTTAGTTTTTAGCTCGTGATCTGACTAAATATGTATAAAAATCTCACTGTCAATTTTTTTCCTGCACACGTTTGTCTTTCCATCCTTTACATGAGTTTTGATGGAATAAAAAAATCTCTACCATTAGATAGTTAGTAATACATTATTGGCCTTAAAGGAGCTTCTTGTAGAGATATACATGAAGTAAAAAAAATGATTTGAAATATTACTGTTACACAACCTATTAGATTTGTAACCAATCCTATTTTATATGCTCGAACAACCCTGCCCTGTGTTGGGCATTGCTAATCTTTGCACTGATTGATAGGAACCTAATTTTTTCATCTATGGGTCTTATTCGATTTTTTCTTGCAAGATAATGTGTTTTTAGGACCGAAGTAAATCGTTTGTATAGTGCCCTGAAGCAATTATTTATTTTAAGGATTGAAAAATGGTCATATAGATCAATTTGTATGTTGTATAGGGGTTAAATAAATTAACACAAGTGACAAGGCTGTGTCAGTCATGGAAAAAATAGAGTGGTTGAAATAAGGGTCAAACCCTGCTGCCAATAGGAAAAGGAAACTATGAGAAGAAGGGGTGGCCGATTTTTCGGTTGGTAGAAAAGGATCTACCAACATCACCTCGAAGAAGCACGTAGTTTCTAGTGTAGTTTTCCAGGAGAGGTGGGAAGGTATGGTCGACAGTCATTGGTGGAAGAATTGTGGCCTGCACACAAGCCCACACTCGACAAAAACAAAAACACAAGAAGCATAAGGTGGAAATCACTAAGAAGGAAGCAACATAGGCTAGACGAGTCGACACCACTCAACTATTTATAAATCGCTAGTGAAAAGACACAAAAATGACCGATAGAAGGGAAACTATCAGCATAATTAGTTTGTGGATGGAGTGCTATCAGAGCTAGCTAGACTTGTGTCAGTGCAGGTTTAATAACCACCACACATGTGGTCGAGTAGCCTAGTTGAAGCCATAGTGACAGTCTGTCAGCCACAATATGACTGAGAATTGGAGCAACCACAGTTAAAAAGTGGGGAAGCACATAGATCATAGTAATAGGTATGCAGGTGGGATTTCGGGTCAGGTGCAAGATCCTGCGTCAAACTACCCGCGCCTACATCCAAAATAGCTTTGCCTTCAAAATGGTGCACATTCTCAAATATAGTTTTTTATTAAGCACACATCCTCATGTGTCACATTTGGGAAAAGAGTATTCCCTCACTGCTCATGTCTTTCCTTGTACCAAATCACTAAAATTCGTGCATAGCCTTTACTAAATAGAAAATATTTTCTCTCTTCAACATCTCATAATTATAATGAACAATTGCGTCAAGATGTTGTTTATCAACGAAATTTGCCTCATGATAAGGTGTCTCATCTCAAGGAGGAATTTTCTCATCAACAGACCATTTTGAGGGAATTTATAAAGAGGATGATAGAATAAATTTAAGAGAGATAGTTGAAGATGACTTGATATTTCCCCTGTTTTGTAGGTGAGGTGGGTAATGAGGCATTGATGGATCGAATATCGAAAGAAGAATTGTAAAAATATTTGCATTGTTTCCAAAAGTATAAGGGCCCTAAGCCACTTCGCAGGACAATACAATTATTTTAGGGGTTCTATGACTTCCTTCAAACAGACCAACTAAGAATTGCTGACTAATTAAAATACACAGGCGGGATTTGGGAGCTTTCAATTCAACATTTCTGACTTTAATCCCAAAAAATTAGACAAGGATGAGATGATTTCAGACCCATATCACTATGTAATTGAATCTAAAAAATCATTGCAAAAATTAGTGCATTTAGGGTCAAAATCCACTAAGCTGATTCCATGTCATTAGAACAATTTTTCATCCTTCTTGGGAAACAAATCCATTACAGAATACGAGTATCCCAAGAAGGAATTTATAACATCAAACCAAACAATTACAAGCAATTAGTGATTTTTTGTTTCCAAGGCATATGATAGAGAAAATTGGCTTTATTTAGGGCTACTCATCCATATAGGGTTAAATGTGCAATTGGTTAACTAGATAATGAATTGTATTTCCTCAATATCTTTGCAATTCTAATTAATGGCTCAGCCTATTCTTCTATCATGCCTACAAGAGACCATGGGTAGGTATGACTAATGACTCCTCTACTATTTTTTTACTGTATAGTAGGTGGTCTCAACAGAGTTATAACCGAGTAAAAAGTAATTATAAGCTTGACAACTATACAAATAGGAATTGGCCTAAACTTGACATATTTACTCTTTATTGATTATTTTTTGCTTTTGGGTGATAGGACCAAGGCAAATGCAATTATGCTGAAGGACCCCACCCTTGAAGAACTGAAATTCCTACCTTAAAAACTACCGACAACTGAGGAGCTACAAAAATCAACACCATATTTGATTTGAACCTAAATAGTCTTATTATCTCCGAGTATTTCCCTAATCACAATGACTAGTAGATTCTCCTCATGGATTATTTCTCTCATTCTATTTATTAGTAAAATCCAAAAAATGTATCCCTACATTTGAATCTTGGGAAAAAACATATAATTGTTATCATTTAAATTATCCATATCTCTTGGAGCCCAAAAATCCATTTTATTTGGATAAGCTTTATCTATAACTTCAAAAGCAACCCGATTATAAGCTAAGGTCCATTATGTCCTCTTGAGTCTTGACAAAGTATGATGGAATGAAATTGGGTGAAGACCAAATCTAGGTTTACCATGTCAGAACCTAGGTTCATTGAGATGACAACCTTGGTTTGAAAATATCCACCATACAAACTAGGATCACCCATACTTATCGTTGTCATCTCTCTTTCATCATCAAGATTAACATACTAAGGACCTATAATCCGTGGAGGCCCATGGTAGTCATTAAAATGTAATTTATTAGAATACAAGACATTTCTTATTATGAGATTTACCACATCGAAAAATGGCATTATTCACATCATTTTGAAGAAGTCTACAAATTAGGTCAACATAATTTTTTTCACATTTATGACTTCCCTCACATTTGTTCGGTCCTGAAGCTCGAGAACTTTCATAACAAAAATAGGTAAATTCAAACAACAAAAAT
This sequence comes from Pinus albicaulis, assembly GCA_034641835.2. NCBI lineage: Eukaryota > Viridiplantae > Streptophyta > Pinopsida > Pinales > Pinaceae > Pinus > Pinus albicaulis. The sequence goes on from CM076583.1 coordinate 599,228,804, forward strand.
GGTCCACCCTATTTTCATTTTCTAATATTATAATGATGTTTTATTAGAGACATTGTTTGTTTGTTTGTTTTGGTTAGAAAAGGGTTTTCTCTTGGTTTTATGTGACTTTCAATTTATCATATGAAGCATGTTGAGAAATGGGAAAGAATAATGTGTGACATTTATCTTGCAGAAATTGATGTTGAATGAAAAGATACATAGTTTAACCAAGCTACAATTCACTTTGTTAAAGGCGGAGGAACATTTTAAAAATTTTCTTAAGAATACACCATATACAACGTTTGACCATAAGTAATATATGTACTTTTATTTTTCAGATATGTTCTTTTTTCTTCCCAAGATATCACAACAAGAAAAATATTGATATTATAGAAATTTTTTGAGGACCTCATTGAGGTTTATTTTTCTGATGTCCTACTTGATTGATACTTTCTTATATGTCAGGAAGACTTTAAATATGAATTAATATGTTTATGAAACAAATCTGAATCAAATTTTATAGATATAAAAGATAAAAATAAATGTTAATGTCTTTTTTTGATTGCTACTTGTCTCTGTTGTGGATAGGTTACATGAAATGTGATTGGAAAAAGGATGGGGAGGCAATTCATATCACGTCTTGGATATGGTTCATTCGCTGTTAGAGATCACTTAGACACCTGAGCCATTGAATTTCGAAATGTTTTTAGTAGGAATTCCTATGGTTTTCAATGTTGTGATTATTTCACCTCATGGTTATTTTGGGCAAGAAAGTGTTTTAGGAATGCCAGACACGACATCAATGGACAGGTAATTTTTTTTTTTATAATTGTAATTTCCATTCCATAATATCCACTCTTTATTGTTTGATTGTATTTTGGACATTTCTTTTGATTTTTTTTTGTATTTTAACTATGAAATTGAAAATACTTAGTATCATGTTCATTTAGACAACAACCAATGTTTGAAGATAAAATTAGTATTACACTATATTGATTGGAATCCTTATTGCTATTTTGTGTTAAAATGTTTTCATGACTATCAGAAAAAGTTACTTTCAAGTTGTTATTTGAGTACATGTTTATATACTTGACTAATTTCATGCGTTAGAAAATCAAATTTTGTTGTCAATAAAATGACAACGATTAAAAATCACACCTAAGATTATTTGTTTTCACAAGTTATCTACAACTTGAGCTTTTTAGCATATAACTCAGTTGACATGAATGTTCCTAAGCTTTCCTTGAAAGTTGAATACTAAGTTACTAAGGTGTTCTTTTCTATATATGGTGAAATTTTATTTTCTTTGTTTATACAGGTTATTTGGTCACATTATAGTGACCATTATCGCCCTAATGAAGAAAATTTGTTCAAGTTTCTTACTTGTATGGGGAAAAATGGCTTTGACATTGTTGATGTTGAGGTATATGTCGTATAAACTATTTATAGTCTAATTTATTTTATATTCTAGTGTTCAATGTATTTAATATTTTACAATCTACATTGTATCTTCTTTTATTTTCAAAAAATGAACTCGGTATTGATGGTAAGAAGCATGAATTGAAAAAAGAGGGGAGCAATAAATTTTGAGCGACAAATGCAAAAAGAGGGAGAGGAGAACTGGTCTGGTGATACCCTTGGAGCCAATATCTTGCATAAGACACATACAAAGAGTGATGGTCAAGTCTTCAGAGTTGGTTAATTCACCTGCAATGCCTTGAAAACACAACGATAATTTTTTGAAGTGCCGAAACACCATTTCATGTGTAAATTGTAGTCCAACCAATATTAAATTGGAAACTCATATTGTAATACTTCAACATTTCATATAATATAATTTATGGAGTTGAAATTATTTATAGTTGCACATATTGTTTAGTATTGTAATTAAAATATGCAACTTTGTGTTTTCATATTAGATGAACATGCACATTGTATGAAATTTTTTAAATCATACAAATTAATTTATGTTGATTAATAATGAACAAAAAACCAATTTAAAACTACTAAATTAGTAGTTTATATTGATTAATGATGAACACAAATAAAATGAATATATGACTAAATTAGTCATTTATAATGACTATTAATGAAACTAAATGAAATGAATATAAACTACTGAGTTAGTCATTTATATAATGAATATGAAACTACAAAAAAAGATAAATGACTACTGCAAATGATAAATTTGTGATTACAAATGATGACTAAATTATGCATATATACGACTATTAGTAGCTAATTTACAGTATGTTATAACACGACCAAAATTTAGTCATATTTCTTCAGTTATTAATTGGTTTCAAACGATGACTAAAATTTGCATATATATGACTATTAGTAGCTAATTTACAATATCTTATAACAAGACCAACATTTTGGTCATATTTCTTTGGTCATTAATTGGTTTTCTCAGGTGATCATATAGTAATATGTTTTGTTGTATATTTGGTCATTAATTGTGACGATTAATGACCAAATCAAAGATTAGATAAATGACTAAATTAATGACCAAATCAATGACCAGATTAATGACCAAATCAGTGACTAAATTATTGACCAAATATACTACTAAAAACCAAAGTTGAGATAACCAATTAACGACTAAGCTAAAAATGACCAAAAGTTGGTCGCGTTATAAGATACTGTAAATTAGCTACTATTGGTCACCGACTGAAAAATAGTCTTTCATATGCAAAATTTAGTTGTTTTTTTAGTAACTAATTAGCCATTTTGTACTAGTGTAAGGAAGGCTCCGAAATTTGGTATAGGCCAAATTTTGGAGGGGTTTGTAGCAACTACAACAGAACAGTATGTTATAAAATAGAGAGATCAAAGAGTGATTACACACAACATAAATCACACACTGTGATATCTTTATTGATCAAAAGAGTTACAAATATAAAGGACATAAATCATTGACTTCGACACATATCGATAACAAATACAAATCATAGATAGGAAACAACAAAATTTATGTTGACTCTTCGTGACTCGTAATGTAAACTACAAATGAAATGGAATTATTAATTCTAACACCCTCAATTAATTCTTACATGGAAAACATTGATAACACATATTACAACAATAATATTAATCTTTCTCTAGTTGGTTTTCATCAACACCTACACCCACTCTAAAATATTACAAACAATACTCTTTCTTCACTGCCACATTTTCAATTTTTCACTTGATCCATTTAAGACATAACTGCTTCAGACCATCTTTGACATACTTTTCATAATTGACACTTATTGAATTCCTCAAGAATTACTAGTCAGTCTTGATACTGAACCATCCTATGGACATACCTCCATTTGATGAGAACATAGTCTTTCATTCTATTCCCCACTTATCTTGGAATATAGTCTCGGTATTAAATGTATTCAAAAGTTAATTATACAATGTGATATCTTAAACACATAATCAAATTAACCTGTAAATTGATGTTCCTAGATCCACATGATGCAACCAACTTATAATAGATTATACATAATCAAATTAGTGATATTCTCTTGTGTCACCATATGCATCGAGAACCACCAACTTGAAATATGTTATTTTGTTCTATATTTCGTTCTTAATTTGATTTTTGATATTATACTTGGACAATAACACACTATAATATAATAAAACTACAACACACACCATATAATAAAATTCACACCTCTTAATATCAAACTGACATAACTATATTAGTGCTAAGAAAATGAACATCTAAACACCAAATCATCTCGTCCATGGATCTTTATAGAAAAGAAAGACCAATGTGATTGGCCTCATGTAGCAAGAGGGGAAGTGGAATTGATGGATGAATCATCACTCCTTGGATAAGTTTGAGTCAAATAAATATTTGAAAACCATAATTTTTTTCTCATGAGCCCGTTCAATGACAGATCTACATAGTCTGCCTCATTTGCGCCCTTTTGAGTCTTGATATCCAGATTTGTGCTTCTTGTGACCTTTGTAGCACATTTGCATGCAGGAATGTTATTGAAGAATCAACATCTCATTTATCCTTGGATTCTCATTCCATGCAATTCTAAAAAATATTACATAACATTCATGCAGAAAAATTCATAATTTTTTATATTTGGTCTTCATACATAGATCCAACTTCTTCTTGCAATATACGAATAATTTCATAGACAAGAAAATGAAAATATGAATTCTATGAAATTCAATGGTTGTATCCATATTAAGGGATTTGATGATGTAGGGCCTTTAAAATGGAGTTCATGTTCACCGTCCACTCCAAACTCTGCTCATGACAATTTTTACTATGATCATATTGAGACTAGTTGTATCAAAATTTGTCTATTCCACATATTAACATTGGATTGGCGTGGATGTTTTAAACCAATGATGGTGCAATTTTGAAAACACATCCTCAATATGTGCAGGTCAAATGTGGGTAACTCATCTCTAGCCAGGTTTTATCGTGTTTGTCTATATCAAACCAAGCCTGGAATCTTGAATTACTTTCTGATCTTGAATAAATCTAATCAAATCACTCATATCCATAAGATTCAATTGAAAAAAATATTATTTGTTGCATTTGTGAATGTATTTCATGGTGAATAAAAAATTTGGAAAGCGTCATTCCAAATTCTGCCACTATGCGATGAAATATGGAGAATTTTAAACCACTCTCCTTGTCCCATCTCTTCAATTCTTTTCAGCTTTGAACAAGCCTCTTCTTTCATCTAATATGGTAGTAGTATCATATATTCAAGATTAAGGGTTTCGCGAACCGCGGTTGAACTTGAGGCAAAATATTGAATGGTCTAAAAAATGTTTGAGGATATCTAAACAAGGAAAAAAATATACACACAGTAGAACAAATAATTTACTCAAATAAACACAAACACAATACTATTTACCACCCTAATCTATTTACAAAGGAATAAAATTAAAGGCTCTCTCATCTTCCTTGCCCTTCCTTGAGGTAGTCAAGATAGAAGAGTGTCTAACACGATGTTGGAAATTAGAGAGAGATCAAAGAATGATTGCACACAACATAGATCACATGCTGTGATATATTGATTGATCACAATAGATACAAATATATAGGACATAAATCACTGACTTCGACACATCTAGATCATGACTACAACTCATACATAGGAAACAACATCTGGACTGACTCCCCCTGACTCATAATGGAAACTACACATGATAGGAAAACATTAATTTCACCATGTTAACTTTGATAATATAAATTATATAATTTGAAATGCCAATTATGTATTCAATTAGTGGTACGAAGCCTCTCAAGGAAAAAATGATCTCTATTACAAATTTTATGAAACCTAAATAGGCGCCACAACCACCTTGAATGTGTTTTTGATAAATATCTCTTATTCGATTATGTTGTAGTTCATCCTAATACAATCGATAATACATTGAATTATTCGATGAAAAAAGGAGTAATGAAGTACATGGTACATGCTATTTAAATGTTTTTTCAAAAAATATGATTGGGTTTTGTGACTCTGTGACATCTATGAGCATGGTCTAGCACATGAGATGTCTTGAAAGTCACAGTGTCTATATATTTTCTTCTTTGATTTGAGGATATATTTCTACTAGAAATTTTGTCACTCACCTCACTAATTTTGAATGAAGCACATCACACTCCTACCACACTTTCTCTTGGTCATGAATGAGTCATTTTTCCAGACTGCAGCTGAAATATTTGTGAACCATGATGTGTAGAAGGTTTACTTTTTGTGCATCAAGAGCCATGGTGTACAAAAGCACCATCCACCTAAACTTCCTCAGGTGGTCAAATATCTCATATACATCATGCTTGATACTATCCATGAGAGAGAATGCCATTAGAGGAACCCTGACCTATTTCACAAATATGTTGAACTACTTGGTCTTCAACAGACCATCAACATTCCCTAATATACATTATTACGGAATAGGGAGTGATAACATAGGATTGTTTTCAATTGAATTTAACAAGTTAATCTAGTATTTACTTTTTTCTTCGAGTTGATATTCCCCTTTTTCTGGTAGGGAAATGGTATCTGAAATCCTTATCACTGTTCCGAGCAGGTCATACTCATATTGAATGGAGTCTTCTATAATTTTTGATCCACCCTTGAAGAAATTCGTAGATATTGCAGATGAAGATTGCATATCTTTGTAGTAGTAAAAATTATCATTCTCATCAGGGTTACAAGATGGCATTAGAATGGGCATTGAATTCCAATAAACAATTTCTGTGTGAAAGGTTGAATGTTAGTCCTCCATTAAGGATGAGGAGGTCCCATGATCATTCCCTTGATCACTACGGATAGGTAAGTTGTTTCATTATTATTGCTTCTCTAGGTAAAAAAATTGTAAGGATTCTTGTGAAAATGCACTACCCTCGGTAGAATCATCCATCCATCGGGAAATGAATGCTTGACCTATATGGTTCTTGGAGATTGAATTACCCCATCTTAATTCCTCAGGTTTAAGGAACTGATATGTTGAACTGGAAGATAATGAATTCAGTGGAAAAATTCTATGTGTTCCCAAGAGATTCATAAGCTAGGATAACAATGACAAGTAATGATGATCAGGGCTCCAAGGAGAGACATAATGAGAAATAGTCACATAGTATCGAGCTAGTTGTCCTAGTTGAGCTTCAACTAATGCATTATTTAGTTGACTAGTTTTTGAAGTCGAAGATAGAACCATGAAATTTGATATTATATATGTGATAGGAAATGAAACTGGACTGATCCCCAGTAAAAGTAGTCATTTTCTCAATTTGGTATTCCATTTATTCTTTATCTCATTATCCATTCTTCCATGAATATGGCATGCTATAGTCATCCATCTATACATAAAAAAAAAATCATATATAAAGAATAGTTCATTTTTTGTGAGAGGATAAAGGCACATGAAAACATGTGAATGAACCATTCTAATTAATATCAAAGGAAGCGAGTATAAAAAGTGCTCTGATAAATTTAATGTTTTACATGTTTCCATGAACAACGTTGAGAAAAATTATTATGAGATCTTCGTACATAGAGAAGGTTCCATGCCTGATGTCAGATCGAAAATAGTTTTCCCATATCAAACTACAATGTTTTCAACATCTCAGTAATCCTGCAACCCACAAAAAAGGCATAAAAACCATCTCTAATTAGGTCATTGGTACTATAGAAAGGGAGTAACCTAATTTTATAAAAATTCAAAATTTTCGTCTTATAAATGATGAAGATCCTAGTTTCATGTATATTTTTATAGATCTCAGCAGTACAATGAAGTAATAATTCTATATAAAAAAGAATATTTTAAGTAGATTTTATCAATGTTTCAAGTTAAATGAAATGACTAAATTCTTATATAATGATGTGAAAACCAAAACTCATTCTTATATAATTGTGTTTATAAATATTTACCTATTTTAAATATCTCTCGTTGGTGTCAGAAGTTGATCAAAACATTAGCTTCCTATATAAGAATGTTTTTAATGATTTTTCCCATTTTAAATCAGTTGATCAAGGTTATGCCAGATTTGATGAAACTTTCAAATCTATCAAATCTATTAAGATCAGCAGAAAATGTTTTACAACTACCTAAAACCTAGCTACAACTCATTCCATGCACTTTAAATTTGAATATAACAATACTTTCACGTCTGTCAAGTGTGCCCCTATTCCCAAGGAAATGGTTATGAACATAATGGATGAGGTTCTAGTCCTCTCTTCATCCCTTCATGATCCCCACAACAAGGTGCATGCCCCATGATCATGTATATATCCACCTTTCTTACTGTGGACTAGTGTTGAAAATTATGTTTTCCTCTCCCACGTACTTATGGACTACCTAAGGTAGGACTACATATATATATATATATATATATATATATATATATATATATATATATATATAGATATAGATATATAAAACACATTGCTGCATTCTTCATTGTGCATTTTTGTTGTAGGCTCCATATATCTTTACTTGCTACTACTGCAATTTTTCTTTTACTTTTCTTGAATTTGATCTGAGTCGGTCTTCTACAGCTTTCCCTTCAAATATTCTTCCACTGATAGACCACTTCCAAAACTCTTCATCTTCAAACTGTATTCTTCGCGTTGCTTCTTGTGCTTTGTATCTCTCACTCTCTTACTACCAAATTTCTTGATAGCAGAAACTTATCTCTTCTTGACTCCATTGATGAAAAATTGTTTCAATTCATTCTTCCTTCTTTATGAATCTTCCATGTCCTTCTCTTAACTTTTATCATCAAGTATTGTTGTTTTTTTCTTGTACTCTGCAAACTCAAGATCATCATCCACCATTTCATTCAATTCTTTTATTCTAGTTGACGCTTTAAGAAACTCATCAATTTGTTCGATTGGATTCTAAGTCAATTCTTCAATGAGCTTTAAATCTTCACTAAACTTATTAGCAAATTTGTTTTCAACTTCCACTGGCATGTTATTTCTAACACCTACATATTAAAAATGAATGTTAAACTCGTCCATTTTATGCTCTTCAGTGAGATCTTATAGCTCTACCTTTTCCTTCCCTACCTTATTTTCCACTATTTTACAAAATACATAGTTACCACCCAAACAAAAAATTTACCAATTATCCATTTTTTCAAGTAGAAAAAAAATCACCCAATTTGGAGAAGTGTTTATTCAGAATACATATTTTTTTTGGAACATATTTTTGGCACTTTGAATTTTCTTATGTATCAAGTATGAACATTTTTTTTCAAATGCTAGTGATTTTCATGCTAATTTTGAAAAGTGTTGATACAATATCAACCCCATTTTCTTAGAGGACTTATTTTTTACACTTTAAATTTTCTAATGTATTAAGTGTGATTTTTATTTTTTTTAAATGTTGATTATTTTACGATTTTTCAAGTTATCTTATTGATATTCTTGTTTTTCTTCCTAATATGTTTTTTCTTTAAGGGTTTTCCAAACATGTTTTTTATAATGAAATTTTTAATATGTTTTGCAAAGCTTGAAAAAAATAATAACATTAACATTTTTAGGTTAATATTTTTTATATATTTAAATATAGTTAATTAATACTTCAATACATATAAGTCAAATATCACTAAAAAATAACAATTTTAAACACTCGACAAAAAGTATACTTTTTGCGTATAGATATAATTAGAAAAATATGTATTCCATGACCTTTTCGCTAAAAAAGACATGTTAAATAAAAACATTTTATGAAACAATTAAATAAAAAAGTTCAAAATATAACAAATTATATGAAATTTTTATTAATTTATATTCAAATATGATGACATTTTAAGTATTTTTCCCCAAAAAAATTATTCAAATAGGATTTAAAGTAAAAATAGCAAAAAAAACAATAGAACGTACAATTTTAAAAAAACCAATAAATTAAAAAAAAAAATTCCTTAAAAATAAAAATTAGAAATATAAAAAGTTGAAAAATTAAAAAATAAAATTCAATTTTAAAATTTAATTAACTGAAAAAAAAACATTAAAAAAAATTAACGAAGGTTCAACAAGGGCGGAAGATTGGATTCTTTCTATTTTTATATCAGCATCATGTTCTTTTAAATATATTTTAAATGATGAGATGGTTTCTCCAATGTAGCATAGTCCACATGAGAAATCAATTTTGTAGACACCTTTGACTTATAATGAATTTACTTCATCCTTTACAGAATTCCTTTTCTATCGTATGGTCTCCAAGGCTTTGAAAGAAGTCATGATTCCATCTCTTTTGAGGATTTCGGAAATTTTATTTGTGGTGTCGGAATTTTTGTTTTTAATTTTTAATTTAATTTTAAACTTTTTTAAATTATAATTTTAAAAATGGTTTTTTTTGGGTTAATTTTTGTATTTTTTTCTTTAAATTAGGTGTTTGCTTTTTCCCATTTGTTTATTGAATTTATTGAATTTATTTATTTATTTATTTTTTAATTTTTTATTTTTACAAGTTAGTTTTGTTTTTATTTTTATTTTTAATTGTTTTTTTTATTTGATTCCTTTTTTGTCATGTTTTATATTTTATTTTTATTTTTTATTACGAACATGAAAATCACCTCTAAATAAAAAGCATTGATCTTGCATCAACACTTTTCAAAATTAGCATCAAAATCACTAACATTTTAAAACAAATGTTCATTCCTGATAAATAAAAAAAATTAAAATTATCAAAAATCAACCCTTTAAAAAAATGGGTTGATTCTGCATCACTAATTTTCAAAATCGACATGAAAATTAATGACATTTAAAAAAAATAAAAGAAAATTTAAAGTGCCAAAAAAATGCTCCAAAAATATAGATGATTTTGCCTCACCACTTTTCAAAATTGACATGAAAATCATGACATTTAAAAAATAAATAAATAAAAAATCATAAGAAAATTTAAAGTGCCAAAAATATGCTCCAAAAAAAAGGGTTGATTCCACATCACCAATTTTCAAAATCGGGTGCTTTTTTATTCTATCTCAAAAAAACAGGTAATTGATAATTTTCTTGTTTGACCGGTAGCTTTTCTATAGGGGTTTGTAACAAAACCATCATACCTTTATTTTCTTCTTGGGGTCTCTCCCATAGCACGTAGCCATTCTCTATTTCTTGAACACGTATTGTGGTTAATCCCTTCCTATGTAAGCTTTTGATTTGTTTTTATTTCCTTATTTACCCTTTTCATTTATGGGTGTTTCATATATTCTCACTAACAACTAATATACTTATTCATTTTGTGTAGGTATGGGTGGGAGCATACCTCGATTCCTTAAAATAGGTAAAATATTTCCTTCTTCTATAATGAGCTTACCTTGTTACTCTACTCTTCAACATATATGGTTGTTACTCCATCTCCTCCGTATTTCAGGTACTAAAAACTCTTACGCTAACTCATTTGCATACAGGAAAAAAAACACAATTGACACTGACCCTCAACCACGCTGGATTCCAAGTCAGTGACATCTAAAATTCTCGGGTTCGATTTGGTTCAATACTTTGCTAAGACTCGTTGACAATCGGAGTTAGCACGACTTTCTCTTATTGCATGCCACCTAGGCATTTTATATGTTAATTCACTAATTCAAGGGGTTTTGAACCTAAATTTCTTCTTTTCATCTATGGTTTCTAGTCTTGGTTCAATAGGGTTGAGTTTTTATGTGTTAAATTCATGCTATGGGGAGCTTGGTTACTATGGCGCAGACCCCTGTTTAATGTATTTTAAGGAATATAGACCTCGCATAGTGTAAATACCGGTGCATGATTTTTTATTGAGATTGAAAAATTTGCACCAATATATGTTCTCTATAATGGGTGTTTTTTAATTTTGACCTGTTCTAGAGAGATTTTATTTCCTTTTTGTTCTGATGACAACAATGTCTATTAAAAGTATTTGTCTATATATTTTATCTAAAATCTATTTCCTCTATTATAATTCTTGGATCATTTCTTCGCTCTCCATGTCATAGATGGTTACATGTATACAATGATTTCTCAATTTTTTTATATATATTAATACATGTTTCGATGAAAATAAAAGATAACTCCAAAATTTTTATCGATTTTCTTGCATATTGTTGAACCTTGTAATTTCTTCTTTTTGACACCATCCTTTACGTCTTTTCTTTCTTTTTGACCTCCATAATAATGCATTGGATATCAAGGTGCAGGAGATATGACATGGAAGGTATGCAATTGTTTCCTATTACATAAAGTGAAAATGTTATTTATTATTTAGCTTAACGTTTACTATGGCTACTGAATTCTAATGTTTCTACAACTAATTCACAATTCCCGAGCCAAGTCAATTGTTTGACAGGTTCTAGAATGCCAGCTGGGGAGAGAAATATATGGATAGGTGGAAATCGATACACATAACGATTTATTCCTTTTTCTATGAGCCAAAGTGATGGAATAAATATTGGTTACATGGTCAAAGGCAAGGTCAAACCACTAAAGTCAGAAACAGGCGAGCGAGAACAAAATTTGTGCCTCATGGCTTTTCTTTGCTAATAGAAAATCATGAGGAAATTATACTTTCTATATTAAATATAGCTTCTATTGAGTAGGCTTAATCTTAAAGCTCTGATCATTAATTTCCATGAGATCTATAAGTAATGCTTCTTGGCAGAAATGAAACACAATTAGTAACATCGAAACTCTGTTACTGAGGCTCTCTTTTAAAGAAGACATTTTTTTTTCGGTACTCATCTATGTGTGCTTAAGTGTTTGATTAGCAGCATAATTATGGTTTCCTACTTCTTGTGGAGCACCCCCTCGAGGAAGTAGGGATTTTTATGTTGTTTTTATCATTAGTAAATAGTTAATTCGTTAATTGTGTTTTTGATTTTCCTTATTGAGATTTCTAACTGTAATTGTCACTTTCCTTTCATCCAATTCATTGGCTCAGTCATTCATTTCTTTCACAGAGTACGAATGCACATGGGCAGATAACATTTTTATGAAAGTGAGTTTCTTTATAAGTGTGAAGAGTAAAGAGTTCTTTTCATTAAGTAAAATTTCATTCATGTAACTGTGTGGTTTGCTTTAACTATTGAGATTTATGGATTGAGAGTGATTTCCTTTTTCTACATTTAAAAATGAATTTGATTTTCATACATGTATAGTGTGAGATTGATTTAATTTATGAAATGGTTTGAGACTCACATTTCAAGGAAAAATATGGAATTTATAAACATAAATAGTTTTAGCAGAGAGTGTGATCATCATTACAGTTTTCTAGGAATTATTAAATCATTTATGAAAACCATGTGCATTTTTATCAAACTCAATATCATTCAAAATTCTATAAATAATCAAGACTCCAATCACATTGAGTGCATTTACACTTCATCACTTTACTAGCCCTGGTTGAAAATTTATATAATTAATTTAAAGCCAATTAAATTACCAAACATTTTGGCACTGTTGTCGGGGAAGTGTATATATGATTATTTATTTTTTCTAAAAAAAAAACCAACAATAATGACATGCATAGGGAAACAGATTATAGGGGTAGATTCTTAGGTAGAGGTAGAAGTTTAATTCCAACATCACCACTCACCCCACCAAGATCTCGTAACGCCACACCATCCACCCAAAATCCTATACCATCTATTCCATGCAGGCATAGACTTCTTGAGGTACTTAGATCTAAAATCCAGCCTAGAAATTCACCAACTTCATCAATTGAGATCAGAATAGAAGAAGAATATCCTACATCCCCAACATAAGGAGTAAATTTTCTATCTTTAACTCAACGACAACTTCTAGCACAAGAACTAGAAGTGGCTAGTGAAGAAGAAGAAGAGGAAACCTATTTTAATATACCATTGATAGAAGAAGCAAAGGAACTAGAAGAGGAACTAAAAAATCCAATTTTGGAACCTTATATTAGTTCTAAAGAATCTACAATGGCTAGAGAAGGAGAAGGAGGAGTATACAATGTTGGAAATCCTAGGATTGGAGGTGGAATAGGAGGTAGGATTGGAGGTGAAATAGGAGGTAGGATTGGATGTGGAAGAGGTGGAGGAAGAAGAAGAGGAGGAGATAGAAGAGAACCGTACCCATTTTTATTTCATATATTTGATGAATATACCACATAAACAATGAAAAATATATCACCCTATGCCCTTCCTAACCTCCATGGATTAATAAGTGAGGATCCTAAATAATTTCTTTTTTATTTCAAATTTTTATGTAGATCTTATGACTATTTTCTCAATTCTAAAAAGTTCAAATTGTTTCCAACAACTCTTAAGGATGCATCACTAAAATGGTTTATGGGTTTAGTAACAAAATCAATTAGAACATGGGAGAAAATGAAAATGAATTCTTAGAGAGATACAAGGATTACTGCATGCCCCATAAACATAAGGATGAATATTTCAGAATGGTGCAAAGAGAAGATGGAAATCTTGAGGATTTGATTGAAATATTTAGCTACATTATTGAGAGAGCTAAAATGGAAAATTTGGATGAATAAACTTTGAAATATCTCCTATTAAAATACATCAGGGATGAATGAATACATATTCTCAACCTAATGGTTAAAGGGTATATTTATCAGTTACCATTACCATATATTTTTGAGTTATGCATACACATTTCAAGAGGAAAGACAAATACTGGAAAAATCACAAGAGATCATATTATTTCTAGGATTAACAAATCTGTAGCCAGAACGGTAAGTAGGGATGAAATACAATTTTTTCTTGATAATTTTAACACCAACATTTTAGGAAGTGTTAGTGAACAAATATACACCCTTAAAAAAAACAAGAAAATAGTAAAAAATGATGCTCTATCCATCTTTTGTCCAAAGTGTAGAAAGAAACATTCCTTGAGAGAGTGTCCTCTTAATTTGAAAATCATAGAAAATTGTGTCATATGTGCATAAAATCATGATACCAAAGAATTACCTTCAATTCCATGTCTTAAAGTTTCTTACCAATAGGAATTAGTGCCAAATCAGGTATATCCTCTTTGTTTTATTGTGAAGAGACCATGGAAAAATCAAATATTTAACACACAAACATACCCACAACCGTGACAAAATAGCTGGACTCCACCCATGACTTGGAAATCTTGGCCTCAACCTTGGGCACAAGGATGGAGAAATACTTATGGAATATATCCTTAGTACTCTCAATATCCTCAACCTTATCCTACTTTTCCACCACAATATTTCCTGAGTCTAGTCAATCGCCTCAAGCTCAAACTCAAAACCCAAACCCACAACTATTATTACCATTTCCACAAAGACCAAACCAATTTCCTGCTCAAACACTCCCAAACCCAACCAATAAAAGCTCACAACCTGTTTACAAAAGAGAAGGGAAAAATTTCCAAACTTATATGATAAATCCATTGGATCTAAACAATGTTCAACTTAGATATCGTAGAGTGTTGGAAAAGAAGCCACCATCTCTTCTTATTCAGGAAAGTGAAAAATATGATCACTTTGAGGAAGAAACATCTCTTAAACAAAAGAAACATTCTAAAAACAAACCATCTCTATACATACCAATCATATTCTAACAAATGCAACTCCCATTAGAGAACAACCTTCAGTTTCTATACAAAACCGACCTTTTCCAAAAAGACTAAAAATTGGTAAAGGGGTAGAGAAACAAATTATGATACTTGATTATGATATGTTGGATGAAATAAATAATGTTTGTATAAAAATCCCTTTGATAAATTCTATCAAGGAAATACCAAAATTTGAAAAGAGAAATAGGGAGTTGAGCATTAAAAGACCTGGAAGAAAATGAAAAGAAGTTAAAAGAATTATGCTATGAAACCAACTCCAAAAATAGAATAAAAGAGAGATCAACGCCTTAGAAATCAGCCACTTCGGGGGGTAAACCTCCTTTACATGAAATAAATGAAAAATTCTTGGATGATACAAATGAAAAACCCTCCTTTCTATATATAGGATTCCATGGGGTCATAATAAATCCTAGCCAACCAAACAATAATAATGTAACAGTACAAAAATAACAATAGTGTATTTTGATGGGGCACAATAATAACAATATGGGGCTACAGGGGTACAAAAATAACAATAATGGGGCTATAGTAACAAAAATAAGGGACTACACTAGAAATATAGAGACCTAACATGCCCCTCCCATTCAAAAAAGTGTTGTTCGCAATGCTTGAGTAGCTATGAATGCTTTTGTATAAAATATTCATCCTCCCATGTGAAATATTCAATAGGTAAGTTCTTCCACTTGATGAGATACTCTGAAATTGATCGATTTTGTAGCTGTCAAGTTCTTGTTTTTGTGATTGCTTCAGGTTCCAGTATGATTTTTCCTTCCTCATCAAGTTCTAGAAATATTATTTGAACTGGTATTTTTTCAAATATAACCTTATTTAATCATGAAACATGGAAAACTGTGTGCACTCAAGAAGAAGCAGGAAGCTCCAATTTGTATGCCAAAGTACCAATCTTTTGCAACACCTTGTAAGGACAATAGTACCTTGGCAATAATTTTTTATCCCTCTTAGCTTGCTTGAGGGACATTTGTTTGTATGGTTGTAGCCGTAAAAATACCCAGTATCCTACATCAAAACTTCTCTCACTGCGATGTTGATCTACATGTTGTTTCATTCGATTTTGTCCCAAACTTAGGTTATCCATTAAGAGTTGGAGAACTTTATGTTGATGCTCGATGTGATATTCCATTGATTTAACCTTAGAATTTTCTCTTAAATATGATGTGATGGATGGTGGATGATATGGGTCATTTTTGCTGCAGTATGGAAGGAAGTGTTATACCACCATCCAGCCAGAGGTAACCACTTGACCCATTGTGTTTTTTTGTCAGATAAAAAACAACGAGGACATCCTTTCAAACATTTGTTCACTATATCAGTTTTTTCATTTAATTGAGGATGATAAGATGAGCTATGAGCTAGTTGAGTACCCAAAAAAGAAAATAACTCCATCCAAAAATTTCTAGTAAAAATGGGATCTTTGTCACTTACAATAATCTTTGGTTTCCATTTAGATTTTGAATTGTTTCCATAAATGCAGTAGCAATTGTACTTTCTTTAAATGGATGAGATAATGCACAAAATTGTGTATACTTGGTAATTATATTAACTACCACCATGATGAAACCTCCTCCCAACATTAACTTGGAATGGATAAAATTTGTAGAATACCCAAGGACTTAATTGTCTCAAATTTATTTTCTGGAAAACCAAATATTCTGCCACAAACTTTTGAATATCAGATTTAAAGCCTTCCCAAAAAAGTTCCTTCTTCACCTTGTGGTATGTTTTTAAAAATCCTGAGTGTCCTCCTAAGGGAGAGGTTTTCAATTCCAAAAGAATATTTTTTTTTAGTTGGGAATTATTTCAAATATATAAGCGATATTTATACCATAAGGAATCATTTTTCAAACTAAATGTATCATATGTGCTAGGATCTTGCTGAAAATTTTAAACGAGTGTCCACACTTCTTCGTCATTCTTCCATTCATCCCTTGTTTTGATTATCCAATATGGTTGTATAATAGAAATGGCACAAATAAATGCTTCCACCTCTTCATCCTTTATTGAGAGTGCATCTGCAACAACATTTAGCTTCCATTTTTTGTAGATGATTTGAAAGTCATAACCCAACATCTTTGTGAACAATTTTTGTGAGAGAGAAAGTTTTTGCACTTGCTCTTCTAATTTTGATATATCATGTTGCACTTCTTCCTCTTCATGAGTCATATTAGAGACTTTTGAGGGCTTAAAGGGCGTTTAATTATTTTTAGGGGGAATTTTAGAACCCAATAATGATATCTAAGCTTCAATATGCCCTTGGAATCACTTCAAACTGATTTTTCAAACAAGACTTAGGCAATTTGAAAAAAAAATACACACATTTTTCTTACTTTTTAGGAGCTCGATATGATCATAGGATCATGGAAGGATCAACATCAAACACAAAATATGTCTTGGAAAGACCATTTTCAACATGTTGATAGGTTTCTTAAACTATTGGAGGAGAAACAATTATATGCAAGAACCTCCTTTCTATATATAGGTGTCCATGGGGTCACAATATAATCCTAGCTGACCTAACAGTAATAATGTAAGGGCACAATAATAACAATAGTTTTATTTTATTGGGCACAATAATAACAATATGGGGGCTACAAGGGTACAACAATAACAATAAGGGGGATACACTAACAACAATAAGGGACTACACTAGTAATATAGGGACCTAACAAATTCAACTGGATGGAAAAATTACAGATATCATGATGGGAAAAAAAATAATTCAGAAATATGTAGACTTAGGAAGTCTCATTGTGAAAACAAACATCTGGTGTTTATTTACCAAATACATTGATTATTTTAGGAGCATCAATAGTTATCATGAGTAAACAAACTATGGATCAATTGGAACTTCCTAATCTTCAATATACACCCAAATTATTACAACTAGTAGAAATATCTATTATAAAACGTAATGGTGTGTTAGAAGATGTGTTTGTTTCCTTTGATTCTTGGGAACACCTTGTTGATTCTATGATTGTAACACCCAAGGATAATCTAGGAGGCAATCCATTGATCCTAAGAATACCATGGTTAGCTACAGTTTATGCTTTTATAAGTTGTAGATCTGGTGATATGTTTATCTTTGACGGAAGTTAAAAAAATAAATTCACATTATATCCTCTAGCAAAAATAATGATATAAGTAGAAAGTGAGGAATGGATAAAAGATAATATTGATATACCACTAATTTTTTCTACTTCACAAATAGATGATTAATATCAAATTTTATATTTAATGGAAAATAATGAATCTTCCTCATATTTTAAATCTAATAAATATTTTTCATAACAATGTAATGTTGAATATCTATCATCTCATGAAATGTCTTTACACTATATGGAAAAGTTTTGAAATTCTTTAATAGAAATATTCCCTGGAAAAACTTTGAATGATAATGATAACCTGGAGGAAACTCAAAAGAAATAATTAGTAAACATTATAGAAGAACATTCCTCTGGTTATGCATGGGAATACATTGATATGAAACGAATTAACCCTGAAACTTGTATGCATCATATATATATTGAAGGAAATGCTATACCAATTAGAAAACCACAAAGGAGAATGAATCGAAACTTAAGGGAAATTGTTAAGGAAGGATTACAAAAATTGTTAAATGTGAATTTCATATATCCTATATATGATAGGTAATCGGTATCACCATTAGTAATTGTTCCAAAAAAGAATTGAAAATGGAGAATATGTATTGATTATAGAAAAATGAATAAAGATACGTTAAAAGATCATTTCCCACTACCTTTTATAGATCAAGTTCTTGACACATTGAAAGGAAAGAAGTATTTTTCCTTTCTAGATGGATTTAATGGATATAACCAAATTAGAGTTTCTCCACAAGATCAAGAAAAAAAAACAATTTACCTCCTCATTGGGAACTTATGCTTATCGAGTACTTCATTTTGGATTATCTATTTCACTAGCAACATTCCAAAGGGTAGTATTGTGAATTTTATCTAATCTAATTCATGACTGTGTGGATACATTGATGATTTTACTATTTATGGGAACTCTTCTGAAGAATCCCTTAAGAATTTAGAAAAACTTCTTATTAGATGTAAATAAGAAAATCTCTCATTAAGACATGAAAAATGTTTTATGATGTTTACTGAGGGGATTTTTTTAGGCCACCATATTTCAGGAGATGGAATTAAGGTGGATACATCTGAGGTAGAAGTAATTTCTAAATTGTGAGTTCCTACTTGTCAAAAAGATGTTAGAATATTTCTTGGTTTTATTGGTTACTACAGACGACTCATAGAAAAATTTACCAAGATTTACTCTCCAATTTTCAAATTACTTACAAAGTATTGTGAGTTCACCTTGAATTATGACTACCAGAAATCTTTTGAAACAATAAAAGTAAATTTTTTTTAAGCTCCAATTTTCAGAGGACCAAATTGGAAATTACCTTTTCATATCTCAATTGATGCCTCATATACAATTTCGGGAGTTGTGTTAGGAAAAAAATACCTTAATGCTTATTCCATTTAGTACACAAGTAAAAATTTGACCCCTATAGAGTTAAATTATACTATTACTGAAAATGAGCTCTTAGTAGTTGTAGATGACATCAACAAGTTCAGAGATTATATCAATGGTTATGAAACCTTTACTCACACAGATCATTTCGAAATTAAATATGTAATGAATAAATCAATTAAAAATGGAATAATCATAAGGTGGTTACTTTTGTTAAAAGAGTTTAATATTACTATTTTCGATAGACCTGGAAAACAAAACATAGTTTTTTATTTCTTATCTAGAATAAAAAATAGTAATAATAATACTCATGTAAAAGATGATTTTCGAGATGAATACCTTTTGTAGTATCTATTAAATCTCCTTGGTTTTTAGAGATTGCTAATTATTTCTTTACATGGAATTTACCATCATATCTGTCTCCTCTTGAAAAATGAATGGTAATTCAAACTTGTGCATCATGCTCATGGATCAATGAAGAATTGTACAAAAAATGACCACATTTAATAATTCGAATATGTATTAAAGAAGATGAAGTAATTAGGGGAATTTTTAGGTCTAAAATGGGCCTCCTAAGGAAATTATAAAATAATAGTGGAAATAATAAAATAAGATTTGATTACATTATCAAATTCTAGTGGGAAAAAAGGAAAAACTATTTTTTCAACTCAGATTTTCAACTTATCTCCCAAATGTTTTATCAAATTTCGAGCGGGATTACCCGTTGGTTGCAAAATTTAATTCCTCATCAAAGGAGTACCCATGTTGCATACTTTCGATGGACCCTGCTACACGAAAAATGAGAAATACATGAAATACGTGATTGCAATCACCTTTTTTAATGTATTTCTCATTTTTCATGTAGCAGGGTCCATCGAAAGTATGCAACATGGGTACTCCTTGGATGAGGAATTAAATTTTTCATCCAAAAATTCCTCCCGCTCTAAATTTGAGTAAAAACTTTGAGAGATAAGTTGAAAACAGAATTTGGAAAAGTAGTTTTATTTTTTATTATTTTTTAATTTTTTTACCCTTTTACTGAAAAAATGGTGAATAATCCCCCATGGTTGACATCATCATATTGAATCCTATTGGTTTTTATAATGTTTATTTTGGTTGTACATTTTTCTTAGGAGGCCCATTTTAGACCTCAAAATTCCCCTAATGACCAGAAATATTGAAAGCATGTCATGATGAACCATGTGGAGGACATTTTTTTTATAAAAGAAATTCCTACAAATTCATTCTTTTACAATATTATTGGCCTTATCTTTTTTAATATTCCAAATAATATGTTAACATATGTGATAGTTGTCAAAGAATAGGAAAACTTGTTCCTTCAGATGAAATGCCTCTGCAACCTCAAGTACTCATTGAACCTTTTGAGAATTTGGCTACATATTTTGTTGGTCCTATTAATTCCCCATAAAGACAAAAGAGGTAAATTCTAGTTTGCACTGATTATGTTAGAAAATGGATAGAAGATAAAGCACTTCCTTTTTCTACTGAAAATGTTGTAGTCTAATTTCCTTTTTAGAATATTTTTACTCCTTTTGGTGTCCGAAGGGAAATTGTGACAGATCAAGTTACTCAATTTACATCCAAGTTGGTACAAAAGATAATGGAGGAACATAAAATAAAACATCTAAATTTCATTACATATACTCCATAATTCAGAATTCTTACTATTGATGAATCCTAATTCTAATTCTTACCAAAAGTGTGCACCATCATTGAAGAGACCAGGAAGAAATTTTTCTAGAAGCTTTATGGGAATACTGTACCACTTGGAGGAAAACCACATTAAATACTCCATATTAAATTTTTAATGAGAATAAAGTGTTATTCTCTATTGAATTCCAAATAAATACTTTTAAGAGAATAGTCAAATTGGGTCTTGATCTATCTTAAGAAAAAAAAATAATGGAGCAATTAATGAACTTGATGAGATGAGACAGGATGTTATTAAAAGAAATAACATAGTTCTACAACAAAGATCCAAATGGCATGATAGATTCATAAAATAAAGGGAACTCCATCCAGGATATTGGGAATTACTCTTTGATTCAAAGTTTAAAGCTTTTCAAGGAAAATTTCAAACTAAGTGGCTTGGGCCTTATGAGATTGAAATTGTCTTTGGCAATGGATCAGTCAGAATTAGAACTATTGATAAAGAAAGAGTTATCTTCCTTGTAAATGGTCATCGATTAGAATTTATCACAAACCAGTGACAAAGGAAGAGTTTGTTGAACATATGCAAGACAATATTGATTTGAAGGTGGTTAGGAAGGATTCTCCTTCCTCTCCAGCTTAACTCGCAAAAAGACTTTTGTTTTCCATAAATAAATAAATAAAAATTGTATAAACATGAAAACGAGCATTGTTGGCATGTTTATACATAAAATATAGGATGCAAACAAAGCATTCTTGGGACCTTAGATTTGCATTCTCATTCTAGTCCCACTTTTCTTATGACCCTCTTTTTCTTTTTTGAAATAATGAGCTACATAATTGATGAGAATATGCAACGTTAACAATATTCTACAGCTGCATTGATTTGATAGTATTCAACCCATACATGGAAGATCCAAGCACCAAGGAATAATGATCAAGATTACAACTAAGGAATCCAAAGACAACATCTAAGGAAGAAATTTAAACATTGGAAGCAATAATTTAAAGGTATGTAAATGTTAAATTAGATAATGAAGGAAACAAAACATTACATTACATTATGAAATAAATTAGATGTTGCTACCACCATTTCAAATCATCATTACCATGTTCCAACTTCAAGCTAACCATAAATACGAGTCTTTTTGATGAATTCGGCCTAATCATAATTCAAAAAATCACTATCCATCATCACACATCCATTTCACTCCATAAAATGCTACTTGATTCATAAATATGCCAACATCCATACTCTGGTTTCCCCTAAAACCATACTCATTCTACAAACCCTATTTCTTTGATAATTCCGCCTCATCCACACCATCATATTCACTCCATAAACCTGTCAAAGGAAACAATGAAGGGTAAAGACTTCACTGACATGGAGGTTATTGTAAGAACAGATCTAGGTGGAAGAAAATGTATGGAAGGTTTCCCTTAGGTTAAACAAATGATGCAGCAAACGCAATGGTTGGAATTCATGGAAAAATTTTATGGCCATGATAAAAAAGTTACCAAATCATTTTCTTAGGCATTCGATGGAGTCAAAGTGGAAATTGGGGATGTAAACATGGTATTAACAGAATATTTCATAGCATAAATAATTGGCCTACCCAAAGAAGGGAAAAATGTTTCAAAAATAGAAGAATTGAAGAAAGTGGATGGAAAACATTTCTCAAAAACACAAGGATGGATAGTTTAGTATTTAAGAAAGGAATTCCAGTTTCAACTCTTAAAAATAAATGGATAAATTTATTGTTTATCATTCAGAAATTTATTACTTGTGAGGGAATATTTGGAAACATTTTTTTCTATCATGTGTGTTTAATGATGTATTTCCTTGAGGGTTATGAAATCAATTCTCCTTATTTCTTACTCTAAATTCTGAAAAAAATGGCCAATAGCACTCACAAGAAGATACAATTTATTGAAAACACCATATATCATCATGGTTTAATAAAAATGTTAATTGAAGGTCACCATAAGACTAAAGGGGATAACTAGAAAGTTTCTTAGTTGGGAATCATTTTCAGGAAGAAGAACAAGAAGAATCCAACAATAAAATCAAGAGAAGTAAGAAGAAAGTACCTGTAAACCCTAGTAATGACTTACCTCTAGAAATGGAGCAGTCTTCAATAGATGAAATTCCTCTTATGGTTGTATTATAAAAACATAAAGAAAGTAATGTTAGGTGAAAGAAAGCAAGTGAAATGAAGGGAAGCACATCCAAAAGAGAACAGAGGAAGAAGAGAAAAATAAGGGAGAACAATGGAAGATTCAAAAAAAAATTTCTAATACTAAGTCATTTTCGAAAAATCCATCCACCTTGAGAAGAAGCACAAGTCTAAAAAAAACATACATGAACATTCAAGGCAGTCCCCAGATTGACCAATTTAGAAGAAGAAGAAATGGAATTCAATATTCCATCTCCAAAAATTCCATCACCTACAACTGTGTCATGAATTGTAAGTCTGGCAATAAGAACACCTGAGATAGACCCAGTTCAACAATAAATATATGAATATATAGAATACTTGGAGAAGAAATCCTCAAACAAATCGACTGAATCTATTTAAAATCTGAAAGAAGAAGTTCACACTCTACCAGAATATCCAATAATCAAAACCTGCAAGAAATAAATTTACGAACTTGAGATATTAAATAGGAATTTGAAGCATGAACATGATGCATTAATAGTAAAAAGTTAAATTCAAAATAGCACAAGTGATAATCCCTTATTTCACCTTCGAATATGGTATGAAAAGAACAAAACGTTGAAGGAAAAAAATAAATACCTCAAAAGGAAATTCATAAGTCAACAACATAAAATTTTGATGAAGAAACCAAGGATGTCAATTATTATCAAGGAGGTAATCAGAACTAATCTCGATGCCCTTGCTCAAATATCAAAGGAGTTTTAGTGATAGAAAAAGGTAAAATTTTTGAATTTATGGCATGAGGACATGGAATGATCTCTATGTGGGGGAATGTTGAACCCCATAGTTTCTTCTT
This sequence comes from Pinus albicaulis, assembly GCA_034641835.2. NCBI lineage: Eukaryota > Viridiplantae > Streptophyta > Pinopsida > Pinales > Pinaceae > Pinus > Pinus albicaulis. Next base: position 599,253,025 of record CM076583.1, read on the forward strand.
TTTGACACCATCCTTTACCTCATTTATTTCTTTTTGACCTCCATAATAATGCACCAGACATCAAGTTATAGGATATATGACATGGAAGGTATGCAATTGTCTCCTATTTAGTAAAGTGACAATGCCCTTTCTTATTTATCTTAACATTTACCATGGATATTGAATTCTAATGATTTTTTAGCTAATTCACAATTGCACAGCCAAGTCCATTGCCTGACAAGTTCTAGAATTCAAGTTAGGGAATGAGCCAAAGCAATGGAACATATCCTGGTTACATGGTCAAAGATAAGGTCAAACCACAAAACTCGGCAACATGCGAGCGAGAACAAGATCTATGCCTCATGATTTTTCTTTGCTAATAGAAAATCACGAGTAAATAATGATATTATATTTTATTTATTAAATTTAGTTTTTGTTGATTAGGCTTAGGTTTAAAGCTTTGAACATTAATTTACATGAGATATCTAAGTCATGCCTCAAGGCATAAATGAAACACAGTGATTAAGATCGAAAATCTGTCATTGAAACTTTGTTTTAAAGACGGCATTTTCTTTCCAATGCACATCTAGGTGTGGTTAAGTGTTTTATTGGTAGTGTAATTGTGATTGTATGATTCTCGTGGAGGCCTCCGTTGAGGAATTAAGGATTTTTATGTTGGTATTTTCATTCCTAAATAGTTAATTGTTTAACTGTGGTTTTTTTTCTATTTAAATTTCTAACTGTAAGTGTCAATTTCATTTCATCTAATTCATTTTCTCGGTCTTTTAAAATTCTTCATTTCTTTCAAAAAGTACAAATGCACATGGGAATATAGTATTTTTATGAAAGACAGTTTCTTTATAAGTGTGAAGAGTGAAGAGTGATTTTCATTAAATACAATTTCATTCATGGAACTGTGTGGTTTTCTTTAATTATTGAGATTTCTAAATTGAGAGTGATTTCCTTTTTCTGAAATCAAATATTAATTTTATTTTCATTCATGTAAAGTTTGAGATTTATTTCATTTATGCAAGGGTTTTATATTTACTTTTCAAAGAAAAATATGAAATTTATAAAAAGAAATAGTTTTAGTAGAGAGTGTGATCATCATTAGAGTTGTCTACGAATTATTAATTTTTTATGAAAAGCATGTGAATTTCCATAAAACTCAATTTCATTTAGAATTGTGTAAATAATAGAGACTCCTAGCACATCCCATTTACACTTCATCATTTTACTATCCCTGGTTGACAATTTATCTAAGAAATTTAAAACAAATTAAATTACCAAACACATACAATTCAATTAATGTCTTTTTTTTTTCTAATGTTCATGATAGTGGTATTATTACAAAAGCGTAGAAACTACAGCTGTATGCCAATTTCTGATTTTAACTATTAATGTACCCTTTCGGTTAAATAAGTAATTGGGTAAATTATTTTGGTTTGTACATTTTATCCCCAGTATCCTTTCTCTTCTGTAATTTATCCCTAACCCTCGATTCGAGTAGCTACATCTCCTGCTATGAGAAGTTTTCGTGGGTTATGGAAACATTTACTCCACAGATATAAAAATTGATTCCTACAATTATTTTCCAACCATCCATCTCAGGTTCATTTTCTAAAGCTAATTTTTGTCATTTTGTTTCTCCATCCTTTAACTCTCTTCTAGATTTTGCACATAGTCAGTTACCTTATAGAATTCCTCTCTCTTTTTTTGTGTATAATAAATGGAAGTACTAGTGACAGATCCATGCATCATAATGACATAACCAGGTTCCACACTAAGTAATTTATAATATCACAATACATACATATTATAAGTACATTATGTTCCCTAGAAAAATAGAATTTAGAATTAAAATCATAGAGTACATTAGAATTTAAATATTCGATAAACTTAAAGTTATAAAAAAAATATTATGGGGTACAAAATCTAATTATGACCATTCATACTATGAAAATAAATCAAAAAATAGGGTAACCAATATCACCAGTAGAGTAGCACTTGGGAACTTCACACCTTTCCACCCAACCTATAATTATAATAATCTAGTTTACCCCTAAGTTGAGATGTTCTTGTGAGGGTATCAACAACCTCTATTTATCCATTCAATAGGCAATTCATACCCGTTTTCGATGATCTATTTTTCCTTTAGTGTCATCCCTTTTTTTTGGTCCTCAACATCCATTTTCCTAGGCTTTCCCTTTAAAGCTTGCTTTTCTGTCCTGAAACGTTTTATGCTTATTCAGCCTTAGCAATTTTCCCAAACTAAGCGATTTAATGGATTTTCTACCCATTCCATTCAATATTATCTATAATATTATCTACAATATTTATCTTCAAAGAGTTATCTCAATCTCATTTATTAATGATATTTTTTTTCTTTCTCTCACATGAATCTCATATTCAAGTGTCTCATTCCCATGTACTTTCAATCCCATTTATTTATTTATCAACAAAATTATTTCTTAACATAATAATTTTGATTAACTAACATAATTGAATCTGAACAAAGAAACAACATTACTACAATAGAGTGATATTACATTCTCCCCCCCCCCCTTTTAAGTGACATCGTCCCCAATGTTTATTTCCTAGTTCCTCCACTCTCACATAGTGTAGGATAATTATTTTGCATCTCATCTTCTCGCTCCCAATTAGTCTCTTCAAGAGTGAAATACTTCCATTACACTTTAACCTGAATGACCTTACGATTATAGAGCCATATCTCTTTCTATTCTAGGATACATAAAGGTTTTTCTGTAAAGTATCTTTCGGGTTCCACCTGTAGAATTTTCTAGTCAATTATGTGACAGATATCATGCACAAATTTCTTAAGTAAAGATACATGAAAAACATTATGAACTTTAATATCACTGGTTAATTCTAATTGATAAGCTACAAGTCCAATTATGTCCAGAATCTTTAACGGACCACAAAATCATGATGATAACTTTCGACATGATCCCATTCCTAGGGTACTTGTCCTTGTTTTCACCCTCATATAAACATGGTTCCCAATTTTGAACTTTGTCTGTGTTCTTTTTTTGTATGTCCTATGCGGTTTTAATATTTAGCTAAATTCTCTGTAATATTTTCTACAGTTGCTGCAAGGATTCTTGTTCTGTTATCATTCTATCCTCATGTTGACTCCAGCTAAGAGGTATATTGAAGTTTCTACCATACATGGATTCAAAAGGGTTCATTTTTATGAACACTTGATAATTATTATTTTAAGAAAATTATTCCAAATGCAGAAAATCCTCCCATTTCATGGGTCTGTCCATGACATACATTCTCAACATGTCGTCTAAAATCTAGTTGGTTCTCTCAATTTTTCCATCTGTTTGAGGATGATATGTCGTGCTGAAATTTAATTGAGTTCCCATGCCCCCAAACAAGCCTTCCAGAATTTGGAGGTGAATTTGGAGTCTTTGTCTGACACTATCATGTTGGGTACTCCATGTAATTGAAAAATATCCTTCACAAAGATATTAGTAATCTATATTGTACCATATCTGGATTGTACCGGTACAAAAAGAGTTTCCTTACTTAAAGTATATACCACTACCATAATGGCGTCGGGTTGCCTCATGGTTCTTGGTAGTCCTATCATAATATCTAAATAAATTATTTTCCATTTCCATTAAGGGATAGGTAGCGGAATCAACAACCCCATAGAGTGTTGATGTTCAACATTTACCTGGTGAAAATCTAAACATTTTGATCATTATTCAACCACTTATTTCTTCCTACCTGGCCAAAAGAAATTATTTCTTAATCTTGTAATCATCTCTTAGTACCCAAAATGTCAAGCATATGGTTTCTTATGATATTCATCTAGTACCATTTGTTTCAGGGAATTTACGTTGGGAGACTACAATCATTTCCTATAAATCAACAATTTTCAGAATTTTCTACATAACCCAAAATGTTAATCTGTTGTAATTTTTGTTGAATTTCCAAGTTTTTAGGGTCACTGGTTATTAATTTTTGAATTTTCTCTATCAAATTTGTAGTAACGTTGCTAATAGACACTTCCATTAAAGTGGAGGCATGTTCTCGAATCATCTACTATCTTTTTTTCTTTCCCTTTTATGTGTTGAATGTCAAATTCAAACTCACTAACAAATGACATCCACCTAGATTTCATGGAATTGAGATCTGGTTGGATGAGATGATAATTTAGGCTGATATGATCGGTTACCAATGTGAATATATTCGCTAACAGATAATTCCTCCTCATATTTAAGGCATGTATTACATCATCTAGCTCTAAATCATACACAACATAATTCCTTTCATGTGTTTTCAACTTTCTAGACTCGTAAGCTTACTAAATTGTGTTACATTAAAACTCCTCCTATCCACTCCATAGAGGCATCGGTGCAAATTTTCAATTATTTATTTGGATCTGCAAGTTTTAATATGTGAGCCATCATGAATGGGTGTTTCAATCTATCAAAACTCTCCTGAAATTCTATATTCCATTCAAAATTTTCCCCTTTTTTCTACAAGGATGTGATAGGATATGCTAGTTTCAAGAGCCCCTCTAAAGATCCTCGGTAATATCCCATAATTCCCAGACAATAGACACATCCTTTGGTATGAGCCAATTTACCATGGCCCAAATATTCTCATGGTCAACTGCTATTTCTTCCTTTGAAATGATGTGGCTCAGTTATTTTATTTTATTTTTATATAATTCACATTTACTAAATTTTCCATACAACTAATGTTCCCTTAGAGTTTGAAGCACCAATTTTAGGTGTTCCTTATGTTTTTCTTAATATTTGGAATATAAAAAAATTTCATCTATAAATACCATCACAAATTGGTCCAAATATTTTCTAAATATGTTCTTGATGAGGCACATTAAGGTTCTTGGGGAATTAGTAAGGCCGAATGGTAACACGACAAACTCGTAGTGACCATATCTCGTTCTGACGGTTTTCTTATAAATATTTTCATTTTTTATTCTCAATTGATGATATCTCATCCTTAAGTAAATTTTTGAAAAAATGGTTTGCCCCCTTACTTGAACAAACATATCATCAATCTGGGGAAATGGATTTTTTTTTTTAAATTTAGCTTGTTTAATTGTCGATAACCGATGCACATTGTAAATGTGCCATCCTATTTTTTGAAAAATAACATTAGATCCCCCCATGGTGACACACTAGACCTAATATATCATTTTTCCAATAGTTCTTAAGCTTCATTTTCAGCTCCAATAATTCAGGTGGACCCATCCAATAAAGGGGTCTAGACCTGGGGGGTTGCACCAAGTACCAAATAAATGGAAAAATTATATCTCTCCTGGGGGGTAACCTCGAATTTCTACCAGAAAGACATTACAAAACTCCTTAATAACCGAAAAGGTGTCTAATTTTGATTCTTATACTTCTTTTTCACTCACTTCTACATGAACCATAAATAATGGACACCCCTTTCATGCATTCCTTTTCATTTGTAAGGTTCATATTTCTCTGACTCATATGGGTTTTGGTATGTCTTGGATTATTTGTGTTTGTCCCTGTTCATTCGCATAACTCAGCGTTTTTTCTAAAAAGTTTGTAATGGCTCCTTCCTTTTCAACCATCCCATTCCTATTAGTATGTCATAGGATTCTAAGGGAAGTAAATTTATATTTATTGTTGCAAAATAACCATTTAAATAACGATGAAATTTCTTTTCTTGGCTCGTTCCTCTTCCCTTGGTGCCAATTTCTAACTGTACCAACCAGGCAGTTTTATATTTTTTAGTTTTAAGTTTACATTTTTCTACCAGATGTGGTCCAATGTAACTTAAACTAGCCCATGCATTAATTAAAAAAGAAACAAGTTGATTGGAAATAGTACCTTCAATTTCGATCAGTGTTGATTGATGTTCTGTTTTCCTATCCTCCAAGGTTGTGCTTATCCTGGGAATATTTATATCAATATCATTCACAATGGTGGCTTCGTTGACAACTTGTATATTCTGGATAGGTATGGGATTATGTGGAAAATCCCTCAACCTATGAGCCTCACCACACCGCTATCACTTCAGTGGTTATTTTTCCTTACCCCAAATCATATTTTTTCTATTCAAATCCATACATTTTGATGCATGTTGAGAGTGTGTCAGTTGATTTATGTTCTCCTTGCTGAAAATTTTCCATTGATGGTATTTTCCAAAAAATTTAAGATAGCCATGTTTTTGTTGTTTTTCCCCACTCACATGTTTGGCTTTGTCCTTATTCTGCCAAAGATTGGCACCTTCACTGTTATTCTTGAACTGCTGATAACATAGCCTCACCTTCATTACTACTTCATCCATTGCCTTAGGACTGTCAAACTCAATCTGTTCCTTGTAGAGAATGGTCAAACAGTTCACAAACCATCGCACCTTGGATTTTTCTTAGTTAATATAGGAAACATACCATCATAAATTTGTAAAATTCGCCTTAAATTCATCCACAGTTAACTGTCCCAACGTTAAATCATAAAAATCCTTTACGCAGTCATCATTATAACTTTCACTTAAATAGAAATTTTTAAATTTCTTCCGGAATTCATTCCAAGATATTATATTTTCCTCAAATAGATGCACACTTTTAGCTTCCTCCCATTAGAAAGAAACCTTGCCTTGCAGGTGACAAATTTCTAATCCAGAACTTAATTTTCTCTCATATTCATAGACTTGAAAATATTTTGTCATATTTAGTAACCAAGCGGTGGAATCCTCCTCTTTCTCCCCATCAAAGGTAGCGGTATTTATTTTCATAAATTCCACTTGTAGCTCTATTTGTTTCTTTTTCCTTTCTGTTCTTGGATATGTTTTATCAAACTACCCCACCCCCCCACTTTTAGGATGCCTTGATTCTATGACCATTTTATTTCTTTTCTGTATTTCAGTCTCAACCATTTATGGCTAGACTTTTCAGTCAGCCCCCTGATCATACTTTCCTCCTCCTCACTAGCCTTTAATAGGAGCTCATTACTGCTCCTGAGATGCCAATTCTTGCTGAAGGTTTCTAATAACATGAGTTAATGATTAGTTATTGCTGTCGACCTATTTCCAAATTCAACATACAAGTCTTCACCTTCGGTGATGGCTGAAGCCTCCTCGACTATTTTGATTATGTTGTAGTCGAGTCACTTGCTTACCTTGCAATTCAAACCAAATCAATTGTTAACTCTTCCTTCCTGACTTCAACTTTTCAAGTATACACAATTTTGTTTATTATTTCGTTTGTGGTTCCTTAAGGCCCAGTTATGAACTTGGGCTCTGATACCATTCGTCACAATTGTACGATCCACTATCAACCCCCAATTTTTTTATTTTTTTTTATACAAAACCACAACATATGTATCATTATATATGTTATTGTTTACATTCTAGACCTGTTATATGAATTGATGAGTAGGTGTAGATTTGTAATATGCATTTAACATTGAATACTCATTTTTATGTGTACTATATATATATATATATATATCAATGGGTAACAATTAATGTTAACACGCCCCCTTCTTTTTGTAAACACTGATATATGTATCTACAATCATAGTACCACTCACAAACTTAACAACCCTTGTCATTTTTATATTTATCCTATGCTCATCCTAGGACGTAAGACATTGTTCCCCATTCCCTCTAGTCATGAATATGCGATGGTATTCAATACCTTAGACACGTATTTAATTATTCCAGTCACTTGTTTGCATGAACCCCATGGGTTATTATGGTCCAACTAATGATGCACGAATGAACAGGATATGTGAATGGAAATCAAGTGCCATGGTTTCACTATGAAAACCCTAGTATTTCTAACCCTTCGACGTTTGGTGATTATGCTCTTTTCCCTTGTCGCTATCTATATTTGGTGGCACTACAAAATCTCTCAAGATCCAATCCTTTGCCTATGGCCTCTAGTTAGCGCCCAAAGGTCATGGAGACAGTGCAGCTTCGGTCCCCTTACCATTTTTCCCTTCTTCAATGTCACAGGTAAAAAATATTGCTCTTTTTTTTTGTTGCCTAGTTAATATTGAATCCTTGTTTCCCCGATCAGGGTGTAACAGGGGGAGGTTGGAGCCTAATCAACATGTTAGTGACTGTAGCCAGCTGCATGGGGAGGACGACCACCACATGGAGAGGGAATGTAATTTCCAGGAGGATAATGGATGATTGGACTTCTGACACCAAAGCTAATAAATGAAAAGTACTCCCATGTGATTCCACCTGGGTATGCCAGTAGGGTTGTCAAGAAAATTTTGGAAAAAGAGCTGAGGAAGAGGTAATATGCATGTTAAGGTTAATATGCATGGTAATATTTGGATTTGTGCACTGTGGTTTTTTTTAGAAGCTGGTTGCATGTTCAGGGGCTATCTCGAGTGAAGGTTAAGGGTGACGGGATGGGTAGATAATTGGTATGTATTATCATACTTACCCTCTGAGCCAAAGATTTCTAACTTTCGTCCAATGCGGAAAATAGTAATGGTTTTCTTAGACTATTTGTTTGAATGGATATTTGGTCGATTCTGGTATGAAAAAATGTAGAAGGTTGATGAAGATGGCTGTGGGCTTATTCGTCCTCAATGGGTTTTCGTTCTGTTACCCAAATATTTGGTTAAAACATCATTACAGTATTCATTTCCTCATTCTGATCCTTGCATTCTTAAGATGATGGTTTTCAAATTCTATTATATTTACTGGTTGCTTCATCTCTTTAACTGGTTGGTTTGTCTCTTTTACATTAATTTGTTGTATATGGGTTTTAGTAGGGTTGTTATCCCTGTCAAAAACTTCTCTATAGCTACGCAGAATGGCTTTAGTAGATTCCTTGTCACGTTACTTTAGGATGGTTAAAAGAGGAAGGAAGAACAATGGAGGCAAAGGAAAATAGCCTACATCTGAGCAGCATCAGAAAAGAGGAAGAAAATTTGTGTAGCAACATCTGGAACCACTTGTTCGAACATTTGCATCAGAAATCCCAAATTCGATACCCTCCCGCATTTATGGTTGGGAAACTGAGGTTTTAAACAACTTGGAAAACGAGGATGAAATGGCTTTTGAGGACATGTAGAACGTGGTGAATGACCTAGGGCACACACGGGGCTGAATTTCCTTGTTTCGAGAATTAGTTAGAACTTACTGGTTAATCAAATGCGTGCTAGCTAAGGCAGTCATGTCGATAGCAGAAACTAAGCTGGAATCAACTTTGGTAGATATTAACAGGAACATCCAGGAAATCAATCTTCAACAATTGCATCAGTATGCTAGGCTCGGAAGGTTGGAGAAGGAAATCAATTCCATGCAGCAGGTTGAAGTTGAATTACCAGGGTCCAGTGCCAAACATCCAGTACCAGTGGAATCTGAGGAAGATTAGGGTTTTCATGATAAAATGTTTTACTTTATTTTTAGCGGCTAGTACTCTTTCAATATATGTTGTTATCTCCAGACTTATATATTAAGTACCGTTAGATATGGTATAGACTATTAAGGCTTTTTATGTTTTGGTTTACATACTCTGAACTTCGATGGCCACAATACCTAGTTTCCTGCAGGAAGGTTGAGGTCTAGTTTTGTATATTTTTTTGCCCAGCTTTTATTAATAGAAAATGGAAAGAACTACCTAAGATTACAAAAAAAAAAATATTGAATACTTGTTCTTCCTTTATAGGGATGAATTCATCTTACTTCTACTTGTGGTATTCAAATTGTTTTCCCCATTAATTGGTTCTATTACTTCGCTTCTAGGTTTGTTGACTACAGTGAGGACTCTTCCTTTCAATTTCACAGCTCTATAGCGTCAGGTTTGGTTTTTCTATTTCAACTCGCTAAATTTAATTATGGTATTAGTTTCTGACTGTTTCAACATTTTCATACTCATGTTTGTTGTGATGGATCCTCTTTATTGTCCCTGTTCTTGTACAGGGGTGACGAAAAAATACAGGTTGGTCCCATTCAACAATCCCAATTCGAGGAAGGGCCAAGTAATCGTTTTGATGCACTCTTGTGTTTTTTTTCAAGAATTCCTCTCTAATATCCTTCAGAGTAGGGGTTTGTTAAAAAAACTCTGACATCTTTCTTTTTTTCTTGGTTTTTCTCCAACATTGTGCAACCACTCTGCATTTCCTGGATACATCTTATGGTTAATCCCTTCCTCGAACAGATTTTTATTTATTTTTATTTCCTTATTTACCCTTTTCATTTGTGGGTGTTTTGGATACTATCACTAGTGACTAAAATACTTTTTCCTTTTATGTAGGTATTTCTGGGAGCATGCCTCCACTCCTTAAAACATGTAAAATCTTGCCTTATTCTATAATGAATTTACCTTGTTACTCTAGTCTTCAGCCTACAAGGATCTTAGAATCAGTCTTCTTTGTTTTGCATATACTAAATACTCTTAGGCTATCTCATTCGAATAGAGGAGAAAAGATATATTCAGCACTGGCCCTCAACCACTCTAAATTCGAGTTCAGTTACATCTCCCTTTATGGGGTTCGATTATGTTCACTACTCCACTGAGACTTGTTGATAGTTAGGGTTTACGAAACTTGTTCACATTTCACGCCTCCTAGGCAGTTTTAGTTGCTAATTCCCTAGTTCAACAGGTTTTGTTTCTGAATTTATTCTTTTCGTCTATGATTTCTAGTCCTTGTTGTTGGAATTTCTGAATATTCCGAACACATAGGGAGAATAAAATTCTCCTACTTTAACACAGAGAAATGCTGGACAGAGATGGCATAAAAATTCTTTCTATTTCATTAACAAAACAAACTACTACAAAATTATGGAGTTCTTCCTCTTCCTTAGCGATTTACAAAATATGGATAAGAGTGCTACAGACGTAGTGCTCAAAAATAAATTCTTCTCTCTATCTCTAAAATCGCACATACAGTGTTCTCTAGTCTTCACTATGTTTTTCTATACCTGTGGGCTTTTTCATTACACACCAATACACACATACAATAAGCCTATGGGCCTTTTCTCTTTTATATGGCTCGGCGTTATAAAAAACATAAAAAAAAGAAAATAAAAAAAATATTTAATATAATATGGCGGAACATAAAAATTTAATCAAAATTTAATAAACCTTGTGGGCCCGGGCTTCATATCGGCACATTGGTGATCAGCGGATCGGATGGTTGAATGGTTTGGTGGACGGAGAAAAAAACATAACATATGTGATGAGCGATTGTGATATTGCGATGGATGTGGGAACCACATCGCATCGGCGATAACACTTGCGGAAAACATAAGCGGTAGGGTGGACCAGTTGAGTGCGATGTGCGATATGCAATGGTGGTAGGGACCACATCGCATCGCAACATTGCCAATATATGTTTGTAGTGGTATAAGCTCTCGTCTGTTGCGATATGCGATGTGTGATATCGCAACATCGCATCCCTCGAGATTTCACATCAACAAGACAGAAAATAAAACATTGTGATGGGCAATTACAGCAATGGACACTGATTGGTCCACGTCTCAGCTCTGGAGATGGGACCTATGCTATTCAAAAGACTTGGCGTGTTCATAAAAAAACTTCATCCTGTTTGGTTATTGAGGGCTTAAAAGCCCGAAAAGGAATTCTCTTTAATAAAACTGTTGTTGCATGGTTGAACCACGACTTTCTTCAATTATCCTGATACGGAGGCTATGGTCCGTAAACAAAAATTAATATCATCTCTGCAATGGTGGTTGCGGCCCATCAACAAAAAATACTTCCTTACATATTTCTCCATCCCTTTGTTAAATGCACAAAAATGTACACTGCCCCTGTTTGTACTTTGTTTCTACCTGCACGGGGTACATAGGTGACTTTAATATTTTCAACACTCCCCCTTAAAGTCAGCTCCTGGGTTATCAGTCATACCCAGGAATTTTCTTAAATATTGAAAACTCTTCTGTCCCAGCGGCTTTGTCAGAATATCTAGAAATTTCTCCTCTGTTCTACAATGTTGTAAAAAATTTCTCCATTGTTCACCAATTCTCTAATATAGTGAAACTTTGCATCTATATGTTTAGTTCTTTTATGAAACACGGAATTATTTGACAATGTAGTAGCTAAGCTATTGTCACAATAAATCACTGTCCCTTTTACCTGTTCTTGACATAAATTTATTAACATCCTTCCCATCCACACTACCTGACATGCTGCTGCTATAACTGCTACATACTCTGCCTCTGCTGTAGATAATGTGACAATAGCCTGTTTCTTAGAATCCCATGAAATGGCTCCTAAACCCATATGAAAAACATAACCACAAGTACTTTTCGGGTCATCAATACTTCCAGCCCAATCACTGTCAGTATATCCAATTAATTCATAATTTTCTGAAGTAGTATACAAAATACCGTACTTTTTAGTTCCTTTCACATACCTCAGAATTCTCTTTGTTTCTTTCCAATGTGATTCTTTTGGTCTCTCCATAAATCTGGAAATCAAAATAAAAACTTGCATAATATCTGTCCTAGTTTCATTCAAATACATGAGGCTGCCAACTATGCTTTTGTACAAACTAGGATCAAAATCCTTGCTGCTTTCTTCTTTGCTGAGCTTCAATCCCATTACTGTGGGAGTAATTGCTGCCTTGCAATCCTGCATATTAAATCTTTCTAAAACTTCATTAAAATGCTTTCCTTTTGAGAAAAAAATCCCATTTTAATTTTTCTCTACTTCTATTCCTAAGAAGTATCTCAGCAATCCCATATCAGTCATTTCCAATTCATCTTTCATGACTATTTTAAAATTTTCAATAAGGTAATCATCATTACCTGTGAATATCACATCATCAAAATATAAAACAACAATGAGCATCTTACCATCTTTCTCCTTGATGTATAATTTGGGTTCTCCCTCACATTTTTCAAACCCATTTGCCAGTAGATAGGAATCTATCCTACTGTACCATGCTCTTGGTGCTTGCTTCAGCCCATAAAGAGCTTTCTTCAATCTGAAAACTTTGTGCTCTTGGCCCTTTTTCTCATAGCCTAGAGGTTGTTCAACATAAACCTCTTCCATTAAAACTCCATTTAAAAATGCTGATTTTACATCCATTTGGTAAACCTTCCATTTGTTTTGTGTTGCTATGGACAATACTGCTCTAACTGTTTCCATTCTTGCAACTGGTGAAAAATTTTCCTCATAGTCTCTTCCATGTTACTGCTTATATCCTTTGACAACAAGTATGGCCTTGTGTCTTTCAATATTTCCTTCAACATTACTTTTGGTCTTGTAGACCCACTTCACTCCAATGACTTCTTTACCTTCTCAGAGATCAACCAACTCCCATGTTTTGTTCTTCTCTATTGCATTAATTTCTTCATCCATTTCTTCTATCCATTTCTTATATTTTATAGCTTCCTCAAAATGAATAGGATCATTAACATGACAATATAATGCAAATAAGAAATTCATACCTTCATTTGTTGTCTCTTGGTCATAGATTTCATTTAAATTTCTAAATCTTGTTCCTCTTTCATTTGGTGTAGCTGTGCTTGAAGTAGTACTCAAATCTTCTCCATGTGGTGTGCTTGGAGAAGCACTTTCCTTTCTTCTCAAGGGTGTTCTTACTCCTGCTTAAGGTGTCCCTTGCTGTCCTTGTGTTGGTGGAGGTAGTGCTACCGATGAGGTGTGTTATTTTCAGCCACTTCTTCCTCATCTTCATCATGAGACAAACATCTCTAAACATTGACTGTTATATTAATGCTTCCATCCCATGCTTCCTCTTCTATGAATTAAACATCTCTGCTTATCATAAAATTCTTTGTGGATGGGTTATACAATATATATCCCTTGGACTCTTCACAGTAGCCAAGGAAGATGAACTTCTCCCCCTTACTATCCAACTTCTTTCTCAACTGTTCTAGAATGTGTGCATAAGCCACACACCCAAAAGCTCTCACGTGGGTGACTCCCTATTGTTTGCCACTCCATGCTTCTTATGGAACTCTGTTCATTACAACTTTTGTTGGGCATATATTTAAAATATATATTGTACAATTTGTAGCTTCTGCCCAATAGTCATTTAGCCAATGTTTTTCTTTTAGCATACTTCTCACCATTTCCATTATGGTTCGATTCTTCCTTTTAGCAACACCATTTTGCTACGGTGTGTACCTTGTAGTAAACTGTTTGTGTATGACGTTTTCTCTACAAAAGTGAAAAAAATATTTTGAGATGTACTCACCTCCTCTATCAGTTCTAAGAATTTTGATATGCTACGCACTTTGTTTCTCTACAAGAGCTTTAAAGTGGCAAATTTTCTCAAATACTTCACTTTTATATTTTAAGAAATAAACCCATAATTTCCTTGTGAAATCATCAATGAAGGTCAGCATGTAGTTGTTGCCTGAAATTGATGTTGTTTGCATCGGCACACATAAATCTGAATGGATAATTTCTAAGGGTGCTTTCGCCCTTATGCTCTTTCCAGATGGAAAGTTTTCTCTATGTTGTTTTACCAAGATTCAACCTTCATATAGGCTGTCCGGTTTCTCAATCGATGGTAGTCCTCTTACCATTCCTTTTTTGTGCAACAAATTTAATCCTCTGAAACTAAGATGTCCAAATCTCAAGTGCCATAACCAATTCTCATCTTTCACTTCCTTTTGAAAGACCTCTTGAGTTACAGCTGCTATATTCTTTCTCTTTCCTTTCAATTCTGCATTTAGCTTGAGTGGAAAAATTCTACTGCTGGTCATTTGCACTTCAGCAATAACCTTCTTTCTTGGAGGTATATCCATTATTGTGCACACATCATTTTTAAAAAATACATTGTAACCTTTGTTAATGAGCTGCCCAATGCTCAAAATATTACATTTCAAGCCAGGAACATAGTATACATCTGGCACAAACTTTTGCTCTCCATTTCTTGCATGGATACTAACTCTACCTTTTCCCTTGACATAAATCTTAGTATCAGTCCCTGTTGTTACTTCAGATTTAACTTCATCAAGATTCACAAACATTGCTACATTTCCAGTCATGTGATTACTGCAGTTTGAATCTAAGAACCATACATCATCCTCCCTATCTTATGCTACATTACATGTTAACAACACATTATTTGGGTTCTTTACTTCTTTTGCTACATTAGCATTTTGCCTATTATTCATGTCATTTTTATTTTTCCTACACTCATTGGCATAGTGCCCATATTTTTTGCAATAATGACATTGGACATTGGATTTGCCATACCTTTGTCCATGAGCATGTTGGTGTCCACCTTGCTGGCTGCTGCTTTGGCCTTGGCTTTGATTCTAATTGCTGCTCCTTCCATGTTAATGTGAAGAGTTGTTTCTTCCTTCTCTGTTTTGGCTTCTGCCTCTTCCTGTTCCTCTGCCTTGACCTCTTCCTCTTCCAAAAGGCATCTGGACCTTGAAGGCATGCTGTAGATATGGGTTTACTGATCTTCCCAATATCTGTTCATGAGTCATCAGTGATGCATGAAGTTCATGTACTGTGAACTTTAAGAGATCCTTTGTCTCTTCAATGGTGGTTACAATAACATCAAACTTTGAGGGTAGGATCCTCAAGAGTTTCTCCACTACCCTTCTTTATTCAAGTGTCTCTCCATGAGACCTTATCTGATTTACCATCCCAATCACATGTGTGAAGAATGAGTCTATGTTATCAGACTCTTTCATACAGAGAGTTTCAAAATCTCTCCTCAGAAATTGTAGTTTTTTTGTCTTCACCTTCTCCATACCTTGATAGGATATCTTAAGAGTATTCTATGCATCCTTAGATCTTTTAGCTGTTGTTATCCTTAGAAACACACTCTCATGTACTTCTTGATAGAGATAGAAGAGGGCTTTAGAATCCTTTTTCCTATTGCTCTTCAATAAATCCTTCTCTACTTGTGTTAAGGCATTAAAGTCTTGTTCATCTACCGATTCTTCAAAACTACAAATTCCCATAAATCCTGGGATGCAAACAGGGCTCTCATGGTAATGGCCCAATAATCATAGTTCTTTCCATTAAATTGTGGAAGCTGAGTATTTCCAATACTCATACTACTGCTTGGTCCAGCAATTGCTTATAAACTGAACTCTAAAATAAAACTTGATTGTGTTTTTTTTCTTTAACAAACTGTCTTTCTTTCTTTAACAAACAGACTCTGTCTCTGAGGACTGCACTTTTTTAAACAAAAAAACAACTCTGTTTTTTTTTAGAAATACCTGGACTTAAACATCTGCTGAGCCTTCATGCTGCTGGAGAACTGCTGCAACAAATTTCCTTCTTCCTTCAGCTTCTTTGACACCTTCAAAGAGCCTGGATAAGCTCCGATACCATGTTGGAATTTATGAATATTCCGAAGACAAAGGGAGAATAAAATTGTCCTCCTTTAACATAGAGAAATGTTGGACATATATGGCATAAAAATTCTCTCTATTTCATTAACAAAACAAACTATTACAAAATGATGGAGTTCTTCCTCTTCCTGAGGGATTTACAAAATATGGATAAGACTGCTACAGACGCAGTGCTCAAAACAAAATTCTTCTCTTTGTCTCTAAAATCATACATACAGTGTTCTCTAGTCTTCAATGTGTTTTTCTCTGCCTGCGGGCTTTTTCATTACACACCAATTCACACATACAATAAGCCCACGGGCCTTTTTGCTTTTATATGACATGGTGTTACAAAAAACATAAAACAAAAGAAAATAAACAAAAGCTTTAATATACTATGCCGGAACATAAAAATTTCATCAAACTTTAATAAACCTTGTGCGCCCGGACTTCATATCGGTGCATCGGCGATCAACGGATCAGATGGTTGAATGGTTTGGCAGACAGAGAAAAAAACATAACATATGCGATGAGCGATTGCGATCTTGCAATGGTTGTTATCCTTAGAAACACACTCTCATGTACTGCTTGATAGAGATAGAAGAGGGATTTAGAATCCTTTTTCCTAGTGCTCTTCAATAAATCCTTCTCTACCTGTGTTAAGGCATTAAAGTCTTTTTCATCTACCGGTTCTTCAAAACTACAAATTCCCATAAATCCTGGGAGGAAAACATGGCTCTCATTGTAATGGCCCAATAATGATAGTTCTTTCCATTAAATTGTGGAAGCTGAGTATTTCCAATACTCATACTACTGCTTGGTCCAGCCATTGCTTATAAACTGAACTCTAAAATAAAACTTGACTGTGTTTTTTTTCTTTAACAAACTGTCTTTCTTTCTTTAACAAACAGACTCTGTCTCTGAGGACTGCACTTTTAAAAAAAAAAAAACAGCTCTGTTTTTTTTTAGAAATACCTGGACTTAAACATCTGCTGAGCCTTCATGCTGCTGGAGAACTGCTGCAACAAATTTCCTTCTTCCTTCAGCTTCTTTGACACCTTCAAAGAGCCTGGATAAGCTCTGATACCATGTTGGAATTTATGAATATTCCGAACACAAAGGGAGAATAAAATTGTCCTCCTTTAACATAGAGAAATGTTGGACAGATATGGCATAAAAATTCTTTCTATTTCATTAACAAAACAAACTATTACAAAATGATGGAGTTCTTCCTCTTCCTGAGGGATTTACAAAATATGGATAAGACTGCTACAGACACAGTGCTCAAAACAAAATTCTTCTCTTTGTCTCTAAAATCGCACATACAGTGTTCTCTGGTCTTCAATGTGTTTTTCTCTGCCTGCGGGCTTTTTCATTACACACCAATTCACACATACAATAAGCCCACGCGCCTTTTCGCTTTTATATGACATGGTGTTATAAAAAACATAAAACAAAAGAAAATAAACAAAATCTTTAATATACTATGCCGGAACATAAAACTTTAATCAAACTTTAATAAACCTTGTGGGCCCGAACTTCATATCGGCGCATCGGCGATCAACGGATCAGATGGTTGAATGGTTTGGCAGACAGAGAAAAAAACATAACATATGTGATGAGAGATTGCGATATTGCAATGGATGTGGGGACCACATCACATCGGCGATAACACTCGCGGAAAACATAGGTGGTAGGGTGGAACGGTTGAGCATGATGTGCGATATGCGATGGTGGTAGGGACAACATAACATCGCAACATCGGCAGTATATGTTTGCGGTGGTATAGAATTTCGTCTGTTGCAACATGCGATGTGCGATATCGCAGCATCGCATCGCTCAAGACTTCACATCAACAGGACATGGAAAATAAAACATTGCGATGGGCGATTATAGTGATGGACGCTGATTGGTCCACGTCTCAGCTATGGAGATGGGACCCTTGTTATTCAAAAGACTTGGCACATTCATAAAAAAACTTCATCCTGTTTGGTTGTTCACGGCTTAAAAGCCTGATAAGGACTTCTCTTTAATAAAACTGCTGTTGCGTGGTTGAACCATGACTTTCTTCAATTCTCCTGCTACAGAGCCTGCAGTCTGTAAACAAAAATTAATATCGTCTCTGCAATGGTGGCTACGACCCATCAAAAAAATATACTTCCTTACATCTTTCTCCATCCCTTTGTTAAATGCATAGAAATGTACACTGCCCCTGTTTGTACTTTGTTTCTACCTTCACAGGATACGCAGGTGACTTTAATATTTTCAACTCTTGTTCAATAGGCCTTAGATGTTGTTAGTTAAATTCATGTTCTAGGGATCTTGGTTACTATGGTGCAAACACTTGTTTGATGTATTGTAAGGAATATAGAGCTTTCACAGTGTAGATACTGTTGCATGTTTCTTTTTGAGGTCGAACAATTTGCATAAATATATGTTCTCTATCATGTGTGTTTCTTAATTTCGACCTGTTCCAGAGAGATATGATTTCTCTTTCTTGTTTTGATGATAAAAATATCCATTAAATGCATTTATATACATTTTATCTAATTCCATTTCCTCTATTATAATGGTTGGATCATTGCTTCGCTATCCATGTCATAGATGTTTACATGTATACCAGTGATTTTTCAAAAAATAAATCCTCTCTATTAATAGACGTTTGGATGAAAATAAACGATAAGGCCATAAGGTTTATCGGTTCTCTTGCATATAGTTAAATTACTATGTTCTATTTTTTTAATATTCATGCTAGTAGTCTTGTTACCGAAGGGTAGATACTACAATTGTATACGAAGTTCTAATTTTAACTATTAATATACCACACCAATTAAATAAGTAGTTGGGTAAATTAGTTTGGTTTGTACAATTTATCCCCGGTATCCTTTCTCTTATATAATTTATCCCTGGCCCTTATTTCGAGAAGTTATATCTTGTGTGATGAGAAGTTTTCCTATGGTCTGGAAGCGTTTACTCCAGGGATTACAGCTTGATTACTGTCATGATTTGCAAACCATCCATCTCAGATTCATTTAGTAATACTATTGTTGACTGTTTTGTTTCTCCGTCCTCTAACTCTCTTCAAGGTATCCCACGAGTTAGTTACATTATAAAATCTCTTTTTTTGTGTAATAAATGGAATTACTAGTGACAAATCCATGCATCGTAATGACATAACCAGGTTCCACACTAACTAATTTATAAAATAAGAATACATACATATTAGCAGTATCTTTCTTCCCGACCAAAACTAAATTTATAATTAAAATCAGAGAGTACAGTAGAATTCAAATCTGCAATAAACTTAAACTTATAATAAAAATATTCTTGAGTACAACATCTACTTATGACTGTTCATACTAAGAAAATAAATCAACAAATAATCTAACTAGTATCATCGATAGGGTTGCAACTTTCTTATAACCATTAGTCGGTGACAACCCTCACCGAGCGTTTAATAATAAAATTAAATGTTTGCTGGTTTTCACCCTACGGGGTTTCCAGGGTATATCGATGTCTATTTATGTGATTGTTAATTGTGTCGTTTTGATGATGTTAATTTCTTTCATGATATGACATTGATATTGTCAATTAGGTGATCTACTAATTGAATTAAAATGATCATGGGATCGATGCATAGTTATAGCAGGAAATTTAAGTTAATATGCTACAACAAGAACAATTAATGGTTGTGTAATTCACTATGATTTTTGCTAAATATTTCTCTAAGTGATGATAATGGGTATTTAAATGGTTAATGCAGAAATATATAAAGAAATTTATAAGGTTACACATTCGTAAATGTTGAAAAAAAAAATTCCTAACTCCATGCATTTTTCCTGCGAGGTTATCGGGGTATGTTACAGGGTAGCACTTGGGAACTCCACACCATTCCAACCAACCTACAATTGTAATCGTCTATTTCACCGAGGAGCTAAGATTCTCTTCCTAAGGTGTTAACAAATTCTATTGATCCCTTCAATAGGCATTTCAAACCTTTTTTCCATGATCGATTTTTCCTTTATAGTCCTTAATGTCCATATGCTTAGGCCTTTCCTTAAAATATCGTTTTTCTCTCCCATCGAACTTTATGCTTATCTACGCTTAACATTTTTCCCCAACTAAGCGATATAATGAATTTTCTCTCTTCTCCATTAAATCATCTCTAGAATCATTATCATGAAAAAATTGTTTTAATATAATTTACGAAAAAGATTTTTGTTTTTCTTTCTTTCGCAAACATCTCATATTGAAGTGTCTCATTTCCAACTACTTTCAATCCCATTTATTTATTTATCAATAAAATTATTTATTTAAATCACAAGTTTATTTATTTATCAATAAAATTATTTATTTACATCAGAAGTTGTGAGAACCTTGAATGTCACGTCTGTTAGCTAATCGACCTTGTAAAACAATATACCTTTCTTAATGCATTTGTTTGTTTCTCGTTTGCCTTTCTTTTGCTGCAAGTTTATGACTCGGGGTTTCATGTGCGTTATATTAAATGGATATTTTTTGCACATTTACCTGAACCAGCATGCAATTTAAGACTCAGCAAATAGAACTATGAACCATTGCCTCAGCCAGTTATTCCCAAAGGAGAGAGGACACAGATGGTATTAATACACAACACCACTTCTATCATGGTTAATCAGGAGAAATACACGAACAACTTTATTAAATGAAACAATATTAATGTTACATAATTAGATATGATTAATATGGTAAGTCAATTTGAAGATCATCATATATTTTTATATGCATTACAAACATATTTTCTATTTTTAAGAAATGTTGCAGTAGACATGTCCCTGCCGATAAGATGATGAGTATTTTAGCCAACGAGAATTTGTTTCAATGAAAGAAAATCCATGCGTGAATGAAAGTTTGAGAGATTGCAC
Source organism: Pinus albicaulis (assembly GCA_034641835.2). Taxonomy (NCBI): domain Eukaryota; kingdom Viridiplantae; phylum Streptophyta; class Pinopsida; order Pinales; family Pinaceae; genus Pinus; species Pinus albicaulis. The sequence continues at coordinate 599,274,204 of CM076583.1, forward strand.
CTATGCTGGAGAATAAAATCATTAACTTCTAACTTAGCAGAGATGTTAACGGTGCATGCATTAAAGTTAATGACGTGCAAAGTAGACTGCGTATTACCGCTAACAATAGCATTGCATACCAGATACGGAGTGAGATTGGGATTTTTTTTTTAAAATTGAGCTTACCCACCGAGGTCAAAAAAAAATCTTACAGTTGACTGATATTTCGTGAATGCATTTCTCATTGGTGATGGTGCATGTATGAATTTTGTGAGTCCATTCGTTTTTTAAAATAATTCTAACGTTCAATACATCCATCTGTCTCCCATGCAAACAGGGTTGAATTAGTGGTTCCGCGTGTTTTCTGCTTATTTTCTTCTTTTTTTTAAGTTTTACTTTTTATTTTATTTTTTTCATCTTTTTTTCAATTCTATTTTTATTAACAGGTTAAAGATACATTACTTTGATTGGGGAAGAAAATTGGATCTGTAATGAATGTTATAACAACTCGCTTCATTGCGGTTTAACCAAAACCCCACAAACTTGTTTTCTGCTTATTTTCAAAATTGAATCTTATTCAATTTTCTCACATTTCATGGACTATAAAACGTTGTGATCATTTACGTTTTAACCATGTCGTTTTTCTATTTGTTATATATAAATTAGCGCAGCAATATAAATTAATGTTTAAACCTATGTATTAATTTATAACAAGCATCATATATTTGATGGACTAAAGGACGTGGTGATCTTTTATGTTTTAACCATGTTGTTTTTCTATTTGTTATATATAAATTAGTGCAGTAATATAAAATAGATGTTTAAACATATGCATCAATTTATAACAAGTATCATATTTATACTTAATTTATGATATGTTTTATTAGTAAATTAAAAAAGTTATAAAATTTATTTAAATTATTGTTTTTATTAAAAAGAATTAATAGGTAAGTTAAATATATATATATTTACAAAAATATGGATTAAAATTTTTAATTATTATGGAGATTTTTCATTTGTAAATAAGATTTGTTATTATATTATTATGGATGAATACCATGACTTATCAATATCACATGCTTCAAAAAACACCATGTTTGAGATAATGCCTCATTTATGATGCATACTAAGGATTAGGGATTGGTTTGGTTTGTTAGAGGATGTTGAGAGATTCTCTCAACCTCTCTCTCCAAGAATGGAGTAAGTTGGATCTCACTCCAACTATATATGTGTTTGATGTATCTCTGTTTATGGTAATATAGAAATTCAATTATTGTGTGTGAATATTGTGCGTCTATGCTCTCTCATAATTTCTAATTTGGTATCAGACCCTAGCTGGACTTAATCCCTCACAGGAGTGCCCAGGAAAATGACATAGTTTGAGAGAGTGTTGTGTGTGTATCTGTGTATTCATTTGTTTCTTGAATCTCAGCATTTGCGTTTGTTTCTTGTTCCTTGAAAATTGAACTGGATCACCAGCGATTAGCCAATGAGTGCCTTTGATTCAAATCATAATCATCTTTCACCTCATTATCCATTGAACGCTGCGTTACTGGATTAAGGGATCCTATTTTCACCTGCATCAAATATTCACCGTCTGCAGTGCTAACGAGATTGTGGGAAATCTGGGCAGTTTTGTTGATGAAATATTGTTGGAACCTGTGCAACCTATTATGGCTTCAGTGCAGTTGTTCAGCATTTAAAAGTTTTGAGTCTCTGCGTATAAGATTGAATCTAATGCTTTATAAATTCTCAGTTGATCAATGACAATTTCATTACTCCTCTTCGACTTTTATTCATTGCTGGCGCAAATTCTCTCTGTATAAAAAACTTACAAATTTGAAAAAAATGTGAAGGTTTGTGTTCCAGCTTGTGTGTCCCACGGCCTAACTAAAATTTATGCACACCTCCTTTCTATTTAATATTAAGTACCTTATTTCAACTTTTTGTTGAAAGTGTTCACTCACGTCTTATCAAATATTCTTGCCCTCTACGTACGGTTTATTATTCACACCATAGAAATGACTACACGGGGCGGTCGTGCCAGACTTGGTTTGGAAAATTTAAATAATGAATGGCTATTAGTATTCCAAGGCCAATGTGGCCCCTGTGTTATTTACGTTGAGGAAACGATATTGGGCTGAGTCCATTGAAATGCATTGAATTATTGGTTCTAAGGTAGATGTCGTGCAAATCAGATACAACTCCATGAATTTGAAGCCATGCAAACTTATCTGCCATATTTTTTCGATTCACAATTTGCATATCCAAATTGCAGCGAGTTCATTCTCCCATGGGTTGGTCGCTTTATTGGTTGCATCCGTCAGAATTTTATGTCGAATTTGTTATTTTTATATTATTTAAGTTGTAAAGAAGAACCAATTATTGATTAGATTTATACAATTTAAAATAGCGTTTCTCGACATTCTTCGGTGCCGAGAGAATGTATCGCTAATTTGATTGTCAGAATCTATTATATGTTGTAGACTCTTGTTGTACTTCGGTGCTCCAAGATCGACAATTACATGTTATTTTTTGTGAGTTTGTAAGTGTGTAAAGGTCACTTTGTCGGATTGATCGTTGATCATATTCTGCACCTAGAATATTTCCCTATAGACTTCTGAAATTTATTCTTTGGGGTTATTTCATAGATGGAAATATTTCCATAGGGTATTTCAGTGTTGAGACTCTTCTTCGGGGGTGTCAAGAATCTTTAATCCTACAAATTCAGCATTGATTGTCAGAAGCAAGTGTACTTTAAATGGGTTGAAAGGTAAGCTCGAAGATGTGGACAAAGAAAGAGCGAAGTCCATAAAACTGCAGAGTGGGTAGATTTTCTTATGAAGACCAGATCAGACAGAGACGAAATTTCAAAGTGTTGTAATTGTGATTTCAGTATTGTAAGTTTTCTGTAATGTAGGCATTAAGGGGGGTTGTTTGAGATAATGTCTCATTTATGATGCATACTAAGATTAGGGATTGGTTTGGTTTGTTAGAGGATGTTGAGAGATTCTCTCAACCTCTCTCTCCAAGAATGGAATAAGTTGGATCTCACTCCAACTATATATATATTTGATGTATCTCTGTTTATGGTAATATAGAAATTAATTATTATGTGTGAATCCTATGCAATGGTTGTTCTCTCCAATTTTAATTTGTAATATTCTATATGTTGATCTAGTCAAAATGGACGGAATCTACCCATGGTATTGATTGTGGTATTTACCCATAGTATTTTCCCATGGTATTATTCTTCATTTTTCAAGGGAAAATAATAAAATAAAGCTTCTAAAGAGTCTATCAAGCCTATAAAAGGGGATAGGAGCTATGCATTGACATCATCATCAGTTATTTATCTCTTTTTCTTTTGTTGAGGATTTGGCAAGGCCACTTCTAGTTTGATCCAAAGGTTGAAAACCCCATGGGAGCAATTTGTGAGGTGGATCCATCTTGGGTCTACGATTGTACCTCTGTGTTGTTATTTTTCATTTGATGAGCAACCTTGAAATCAATTGGTGAGGGTTTCTTATGATAATTATTATGACATGTATTATTTTCAGTGATTAATTAAATAAAGTTGATACAATTCTAGATTTGTTATGTGTTCTATTTTTTGTTGAATAATTATGTTAATTAGAACACTATGGCATGTTAGATTGGTCAAATTTTGTTAGATTGGTTTGGGATCTTACACTAGCATCAGAGTTTGTTTCCCTTAGAGCCGCAGGGTTTATTGTAGATTAATTTTGAGACAAGGTTTAAGGGGTTCAGGAGGAACTAGTTTTTGGTGAAATAACATAATCACCCTAACAAGAATAACATCAATTTCGATGGTTCTCCATAACCACCCTAGTTGACCATTGCAGAGAAACTAATTTCCATTGTGAGTTTGATTTGCAATTCTTTTACATATCATTCCAAAATTATGCAATGGATTAGGTGGGTTGTGAGGGGGTTGCGGTGACAACACTCGTTGGAAATGGTCCAAGGACACATCAACAAGTGAAAATATGGTTCAAGAATCTTCTACCTAAGGGTGCTCTCATGTTCATGGCACTTTCAATAAGACTTCACAACTACTCAGAGTCACGGACTGAGTCAATAATTTCCATTGCATATGCATAATGTTAATTTCCACACCATATATTGTGTATCGAGGAGGTAAGGCAGAAGATCGTGGATTTTGGTAGGCTATGAAGCCTCACGTTGAGAAGGCATTACATCAGACATCAATAAGGTGAGACAAAATATCGAAGGGAATCTTTAGACGGTGCTGAATTTTTCAAGGAAGCCACGTGAGGTGTCACAGACTACAATAAAATGGCATTGTACCAAGGGAAGTGTTCACACCAGAGCCAAATCTAGTCATTGTGTCATCGAGGGGAGAGTTCCACATAACTATTAAATTAAAGTAATTACTCTCGCATGAAGAGTTAGACAGTCAGTGAAGTAAGGATTGAGCAAGTTGATTTATGTGATAGATCAATTTGGTAAGTGAGATAGAGAGTCAGTTAAGTGACTGATGGTCAAGCGAGTTAGGATAAATACCCTTCACCGGGTTCATTGTATTGAGAGAGATTGAAGATTAATATCAAAGCAGCTGCCCATATGGTTTGTGTGTAAATTTTTTTTTTTTCTCCTCTCTGCCTTTCCAACAGATTGATATCAGAGCTGATTGAAATATCCAAGGCAGAGCTAAGGTCATAAAGAGCAGAGTTGAGAGAGAGGGTGGATTAGCAGCAATCTATGAATGAGAGAAAATAATTTTTTTTCTCTTTATTTGAGCTATAAAACACCCTTTAAAATGTTACCTGGTAAAATGTTGTCTCTATTTCAGAGCACGCGGGCTTGTTGACATTTCACAGAATTAGTATTAACACATTTCAACATAGTGGGACATGTGTTAGCACGTAGGCCTAATGCAACCCTAACACAACAAGGAGCGGGTTAGTATTCATATCAAGGGCAGTTGAAATATTCGAACAAAAAAGTCAACGCCACAGTTTTTTAAAGCCATATGAAAAGGTTTTATGCAAACTTAAGAGTTTTCAAAGTTATTTTTTTGGTGTATTAAAGCACCTTCAAAATGATTTGAATTATATGACTGATTTAAAGAATGATTTTTTCTTAGAAGAGATTTTATAAAAGGATTTTTTTTATATAATTTTTTTTATATAAAAAAAATAAAAATAATAGTGGTTGCAAAAGTGCATGGTATAAAAAATAATTTTTTTTTTAAGTTTTGTTATAAAAAAAATGATGTGAATATAAAATATTTTGTGGTTTTTGGAGTTTCTTTATTGGCAAGAGAATTTAGGGCTTTGCACAGTCTGTGAGTATACAAAAATATTTTTGTGTTTTGTCAAGCATGTGAGGCTTCTGGGTGAAGACTGTGGCTTACGGGGGCACATATTAAAAATAATATATTTTTTTAGTGTGATATGGAAGATAGGGTCGTGGAAGCATGCAAGCAGCTATGACATCAATCATGGGTCGCAAAGCGCGAGTGAATAAGACTAAGAAAAGGGATAACAAAAAAGAGGCAAAAATTGTAGCAGTGTTTAAATAGATTCAGGCCGAGTTTGAGGTTCATTCAGCATGAAATGGATGAAATGGTTATGTGCAAGGTAGAAAAAGCTACAAATTTTAAGGAATCATGGAAGATCCTGGAAGCAGAATTTGGTGCAAGGGAGAGTGACATGCAATAGTAGGATATGTCACATGCAAGGATGTCAGCCGTAGATCTCAGAGTAGACGAGAAAGACTCTGGTAGGACAATAGAGCTTGGTGAAACCCATTATGCAAGAATGCATGTGGATGAAGAATATGCAACATAGATTACAAAGAGAGAAGTTGAAGCCTCTGTATGTGAAACAGAGCAAGAGCATATCAATGCTCAAGCACTCCACCATAACGTGGATGGTGCAGATGATGGCGAACCCCATTATGTCAACAAGAATATGGATGAAGAAGATGCAACATAGATTTAAAAGACAGAAGTTCAAGCCTATGTATGTGAAAAAAATGAAGAGCATATCAATTCTCAAGCACTCCACCGTAACGTGGATGGTGCAGATGATGGTGAACCCCATTATGAAAGTAACCATATGGATGAAGAAGATGAAACAAAAATTGCAAAGATATAAGTTGAAGCCTTTGTATGTGAAACGGAGCTTGAGTATATCAATGCTCAATCACTCCACCATAATGTGGATGGTGCAGAAGATGGTGAGTCCGAATGTGATGAAACACATGTGGATGATGACTACAAAGTTAGATGTGCATTTGTGAATCTAGAAGTAGCTGATGAATTTAGTAAAGTTGAAATTGTCGTTTAAATTGACAATGAGCACATGCATGCTTGTATATCCCACCATAGGGTAGATGAATATTATGTTGATGATATCTATAGTTTATTTTCTGAAATAAGGATTGATTATAGTAATATGGAAAGCGCCATGTTTGATGAAGCATTGAAGGTTGAAGTTTCCTTTCTAGAAGCAAGATATGAAACATTTGAAACTGATCATGAAGCATTGCATGATCTAGTAGAAGCTAATGATCAAGAATAGGATAAATTAATGGAAGATTTTTTTTATGAGAATATCCACTAACCACATAATAGTGGAAGAAAACATTCATACAGCTAAAAATAAGGCAGAGAAGGAAGAGGAAGAGGAAGAATCTCTCACTGAAGATCATAATAAAGATGTTTTTAACATTGTTTTTGAATATGTAGGTACTCAAAATAACATGAGAGTAGAAGTTGAAATAAATTTTGTTAATATGTTCGATGCAGATTTGAAGTGCATTGAAGAATGGATTCAGAAAACAATTGAACAAATTGATACGAGTCTTAAAGCAGTGGCTGTAATAAAAATATTGAATGAAATGGTGAACAGTGGTTTTGAGTGTGCGTATTACAAGAAGAAAGCAACAATACATGATGATGAATGTGAAGAGAATGATATGGAAGTTTCTAAAAATAAGGAAGAATGTAGTAAGAACATTTTTCTTCAATGGAGTCAAGAAGAGATAAGATTATGCTATCAAGAAATATGGTAGAAACAAGGTTAGGAATATGAAGCAGAATAAGAAAAACAAAGAATACAATTTGAATATGTAATGTTGTGGCAGCAACCCATGTTTGAAAAAATATTTGAAGAAGAAGGTGTAGAATACATGATCAAATTGTTTTTCAGCACAAATTCGAGACAAGTGAAAGAAATATTGCACCAGCAGCAAGTGAAGAAACACTACAACAAGAAAGTGCAATGGAGAATGAAGAAATTTAGAGGATATAGAATTTTGAAGCAGATAAAAGGAAAATGAAAAATTGCAAATGTTTTGAGTCATTGTAAGCCTAGTTGAGACATAGACCAGCAGACATATTTGAGCGATACTTGAGTCCATTTTTTATTTTAATCCTAGAAGGCATAATAAATTCTTGATTTATTTGTGTTGAGTCATACGGTCGTAATTATGGGGGAATGTTAAATTAATTTAATTACTCTCACATGAAGAGTTAGAGAGTCATTTAAGTAAGCATTGAGTAAGTCAAGTTGTGTCATAGATGAATTTGGTAAGTGAGTTAGAGAGCTAGTTAATTGAGTGATGGTCGAGTTGAGTTTGGTAAGTGTGTGCATGTCAAGCAAGTTAGGATAAATACACTTCACCAGGTTCATTGCATTGAGAGAGATTGAAGATTAACAGAAGAGCAGCAACTCATATGGTTTGTGTGCAATTTTTTTTTATGTTTCTCCACTTTGCCTTTCAAACAATAACCCTAAGGATAGTCACATGTGAGTCTCAACCTTACAAAAGGAATGAAATTTCCACATAATCATTGCCCATTCTTGGAGAGAATATTTGGATGGCCAAATACCCATGGTACGAGTTTGTCTTCCATAGAAAAATGATTTGAATAGAGCCTTCAAGAAAACAACTTGGTGTGTAAACATTAGATCGACTGTGTTGGGATAAATGGAAATATTTTATATGGGGAGCCACGTCATATTAAGACACTTCATAACTGATGATAACATTAAGTAAGAAACATATTTAAATTGAATTATTAAGAGTCAAATCAAGGTAAAACCACATGCAAAGCCGTGAATTATCATCGTGGAGCACATCATGCTATAGGAAGCCACTATTAATAAAGATCTCATCCACTCAGATTATTGTAGGATGGATGAAATGTGCTTATTGATAGGTGTTTCCCTACTATAAATATCATAATGTCACAGTGCATGAATCAAGGGCCATTCATTCATTGAATTAGGTTGTAGAAGCAGAAAGGCCAGTTATTGAATGTGTTTCTCCAAAGGAAAATTGGGCCTTGAAAACACCATTCCAATAATTAGGTATCATATGGTCAATATGGTGTTATTCTCCACTTAATTATGTAAATAGGAATCTAAGTTGATGCAGAAAAATAATGTAGTACAGGATCAAGAAACATTTGTGTATAGATCGATGGTTGTATAACATATATGCATAGTTGAAGCTCTAGGGGTTACTGCTCTCACAAAAGAGGGAACAACATTGTGATCATGCTGTGGAAAGGGATTGACGGGAAGCGCTTAGGACGCCAATAATTCCAATTGAAAAATATCTTTATTGAACCATATGAATCCCTCAATCTCCGAAAGCTACGATCTATCATCATTTCATAGAGATCAATTATGTTGCTTCATGGTCGATCCATGATAAGTGGAGGACATAAGGATTGCGATATTGGGGCAAGCACAACATTTTCGTCATAATTACATATCAAGAGGCCAGGATAGATCGATAGTTATTTTATAGCTGTGGGTTGCAAACCCTCATCCCTGGATCATAATTCATCTTCACAATCCAGTAGCATAAGCGTAGGATGTGAGATTGTCTTGAGGGGAAAGACATAGTTATTGGCACAACAACTTTAGCATGGTTAAAACATTGAAAACCTTTCATAAAGTCAAAGGGGCCACATGATGGTTAGATAGGCCACAAATATTCGATTTTTTAGGAATTGGGCGATTGGGACAAAGGACCTAGCGAGCTAGGTGTATAGAGAATCATTCATTTCAACGGGTTATTTTAATAGACATAATTGTTCATGGATTGAGTGATAGTGAAATTGCAATAGGTCGCAGACAATTATATGCTTGTTATTTTCCATCCGATGTTCGTAAGCTTATGCATCAAAGGTTAATGTTATTGCGCCGAGAGGCTCTCTACAACCCAATATAATGAGATGTGTAGATGTAATGTAAGCTTTTGATATGTCGGATTATAAGGAGATGTGTAGAAGTAATGTGAGAAATGTAATGTAAACTTTTGACATGTTGGAATATAAGGAGATGTGTATATGTAACGTGAGAAATGTAATGTAAACTTTTGATATGTCAAAGTATAAGCCAGATATGTAAATGTAACGTGATAATTGTAATGTAAGTAAATTTTTGAAATGTACTGGGGGTATATTTTTATGTATTTACTGGGAGTATGGTAAATAAATAAAATACATTTTTTATACTTACTCTAGATGCATGGTAAATAAATAAATGTAATGTAACTAAACATTTGAAATGTACTAGGGGCATAATTTTGTTTATTTACCGGGGTATGGTAAATAAATAAAATCCCTATTTATATTTACTTCATAAACTTCTTTATATTTAAATAAAACTTTAAAAAAAGGTTTTATTTAGGTGAAGCCTATGGGAAAATACCATTTTAATACCATGGGCTAAATATCATGGGCCAAATAACATGGGGGTATGGTAAATAAATAAATGGAATGTAAGTAAACATTTAAAATTTACATGGGGTGCAATTTTATGTATTTACTGGGGTATAGTAAATAAATAAAACCTCTTTTTATATTTAATTCATAAACCTCTTTATATTTAAAGAAAACTTAAAAAAAAATGTTTTATTTAGGTGAAGCCTATGGGAGAAATACCATTTTAATATCATGGGTAAAATATCATGGGCCAAATATCATGGGGGTATGGTAAATAAATAAATGTAATGTAAGTAAACGTTTGAAATTTACAGGCGGTATATTTTTATTTATTTACTTTGGGTATAGTAAATAAAGAAAACCTCTTTTTATATTTACTCCAAAAACCTCTTTATATTTAAAGAAAACTTCAAAAAAATGTTTTATTTAGGCAAAACCTATGGGAAAACTACCATTTTAATTACTGTGGGCCAAATACCATATTTATAAAAAAGGTATGGTAAATAACTAAAATATAAATAAACCATAGGTATGGTAAATAAATAAAACTTCTTTTTATATTTACTCCATAATCCTATTTATATTTAGGAACAATCAAAAAGAAGTTTTATTTAGGTGAAGCGTGTGAGTGAAATACAATGGGCCAAATTATTATTAATACCATGCCAAAAAAACATTATTAACCATAATATTAGTATTAATTCTAATATTCATATTAATATATTATAATATTAATATTATTAAATTTAATAAATTTGGTAATCACGTAGCTTGGTATTTGAGTACACTATATGTATTTTCTACCTCACGTAACATGTAACCATAAATGTAGAGGTAAAAGTAATAGTAAAATTAATTTTTAATATTTAAATTTTAAAATTTAATCTAATTAATCCAATGTCGGCCCTAATGAAAAATCACTTCTTTCCCTAAAAATATAAATTTAAAACAAACAAAGTGTCGAATTTTATTTCTGAGGAACCATCTCTGTGATTATGTGAAGAGTGAAATAATATTTGTGAGAAAGGATTTCGGGAGTTGTTTGAAAGTGGAAAATAATAATTGTGGGAAAGGATTTCAGTGTCAATGACTGGGATTGATTTGGGTTGATTCGGAAAATAATATTTGTGGGAAGGATTTCAGTGTCAACGAGCTGCAATTGATTTTAATGTTTGATTCCTATTGCTCCTACATTTTATTTTGTTTTGTACACATTTTTTTATATATTTTCATCCTAGGTCCATCTTAACTCCTAAACATTTTATTTTTATTCATATTTTAGGAGGGAATATCTATGTTTAGGTTTTTATAGTGTTCATCATGTCACCTATTCACATGTTTAATTATTATTAAGGAATTATGTGTATATTTTTAGTAAATAGATAATATTTAATTATTAATATTAATTATTACCCATAATATAATAATAGTAATATATTTAGATATTATATTATTTTAATAGTAATGTTACGATTTCACTGTAAATGTTAAATTCTATTTTTTTTTAGTATTATTATATTCTATTTCTAATCAGATTTAAGTGTAACTATTAATTCCTGATCTAATTTATTGTAATAAATGCAATTATTTCAGTGTATCTATTAATTCTTGATCTAACCGATTGTAGTAAATGCATTGATTTCAGTGAAAGTGTTAATTATTGGTGTAATTGATTGCCCTAATTGCATTGGTTTCAATGAAGGTGTTAATTATTAGTGTAGTTGATTGCCCTAAATGCATTGGTTTCAGTGATCTAAAAAATTAATTATTATTTTATGTGCATTGATATTTTTGTTAAAGTAATTCACGCAACCATGTTTTCTCATAATAATGAGATGGAGGAAAACAATTTCGAAGAAATTTGTGATGAACAAAGAGAATATCAAAGAAATGAGAAAAGTGAAGAACAAAGAGAAAAAAGTAGAACATATCAAAGAGAATATGAAAGAGCATATCAACAAAGAAAGGAACAAGAAATGAAAAGTCCAGAACAAAAACAAGAGAGAAGAGCACATCAAAGAGAATATCAAAAAAATTATTGACAAAGAAAGACATAACAAAGGATAGAATAAAATGCACAACAAAGAGGAAATGAACAAGAAAATACAGAGGAAATAACAATTGGAAATCATGAAACTCCGATAGAAAATAATGAGAGAAAATCACTAGAAATGATAGCTAAAGAGAAAGAAGAACAAAGAATCAAGAAAATTGAACCAGTGAGAGCATATCGACAGAGAAACAAATTAGAAATGATAGTTGAAGAACATGAAGAACAAAGGATAAATCATAATGAACAAAGAGGAGCATTTCGACAAATAAAGGCACAAGAAATGCCAACTGTAGAACAACAAGAATAGAGAAGATCACGTGAAACAGAATATCAAAAAATAAAGGCACAAAAAAGGATAGAAGAAAATGAAGAACAAAGAGGAAATGAACAATAAAATACAAAGGAAATAATGACTAAAAGACATGAAGAACAGAGGAAGCGGAAAAGTGAACAACAATGATCATATCGAGAAAGAAAACAATATCTAAAAAAGTCATACATGGTATAGGATGCATAAGAAAATCATATGAAAAAAAGATGTTTAAAACATATTGATGCCCAAGATCAACATGAAATTTTTGCTGATATGAATATTGGATATTGCAGATTTTGTGATAGGATGGATCGATTGGCTGATGTTCAAATATGTCATGTATGTGAAGAGTCATATTCTAGAATTCAAGTACATAGGAAAAACACAAGTACAATGTGCATGAGATGTAAAAGAGAAAGAATTCATCATATATTTTTAGCCGATAACCATATTAATACATGAAAACAACCTAAAGTTCTTACAGATCTCACACAAGTTGAAGAGATGTTGATGACACGCGCAAGTCCAATTCTGCAGGTTATGCACTCAATAGGTGGACAATATAAATATGTAGGACACACCATTACTTTTAGACAAGAGGTTACTGATATTGCCATGCATTTACCTCGACATATCAAATACTTGGAGTATGATGGGATGATTCATCCCCTCAGACAGTTCATATTACACCTATTGAAAGAGGTAGTAGAAAACAACTTCCTTTGAAACTTGCTTGGGGCTTAACAGTCCATAAGTCACAAGGATTGAATTTGGAGAAAGATACTATTAATATTGGGAAGAAAGAGAGACAATATAATTTTTACTACAATATATCGAGTTAAAGATATAAATGGTATATGATTTCAAACTCCCTTTTCATGTGATCGATATGCAAATATGGAAAGAGTAGCAAGTTTGACTGCAAGAAAAGCAGAAGAAGAGAGATTGAGATCAATCACATTGTAAACTATTTTTTGATTGACTATATCCTTATTATTTGCATTTTCAATCATTAAATATTCTAACATTGCATTTTCAATCATAATATCTAATCTTATACATATTAAAAATATTTAATATGTGAGCATTAATTATATGTTCAACATACTTTTTGTGAGAATGCATGACTAAAACTATCCTATATGTATCTTAACTTTGGATCTATCAAGTGTCGAGAGGGATCAAATCTCTCGAGGTGCAAACCTTTCCTCAAGTTTTTCAATCAAAAAAGAGATTTTCACCTCTAGATATTTGATCCCTCTTGGTGCTTGATAGATCCAGTGTTAAGATGGATCTAAGCTATTTTTATTGTACATCAGGTCTGCATTTTACCACTTGTAAATACAAGTCAATTCCCTTGGTGTGTTGGGAATTTATAATTAAATAATCGTCTTCCATTGTCTCATTGCATGGCCATTTGGTATAAAATATTTAGAGAAATGATTTCAAAAAAAAAAAAAAAGAGAAAGAGGAGAAGAAAGGAAGAAGGGGGCTTTAATTCTAGGATTTATGATCGTACGTGGGAAGAAGGGTCTTGAACCATTCTTAAGAACACTCAGAAATTTCTTAATGAGCTAATGAGAATATATGGTCTCTCACACACAAAAACTTCCTTAGACCAGTATAATGGTCAAAGAAGCAGACCATTCTTGAAAAGAGTCCATATCATTTTGCAGCAGAATCACTGATGGGAAGTGAAGGAAGAACAAGGAAGAGGGGCTAAGAACTTCACACTTGGATCTGAATTGTAGAAAAAAAGTAAGAGATAGAACTTCATAAGTTGGAGGAATTAAGAAAATATTTTTCCAAGTTGGGGCAGCTAGAATGGAGGAAACTGAGTTGGGCTCTCAAGCCATCCATGATTGCATTAAATACAACCCAAACTCTAGGAGAATCCTTGTGAAGAGGTCATACTCACAATTCATTCTTGTCTCACCATGATCATAGATTTAACATCATTCCTACTACCTTACAACAGTGATATCATGAGAGAGATATTGTAGTTTATAATAGAATCTCTTCACAGGTTGAACAACATCATGCTACCTTCCTTTCAGAACCAGTGCAAAATCTTAGATCTCGTGGTAGAGTTTACCTTTGGCACCTTCATGCTGAATCTGGAATGTGATGAAATGATCTTTTAGGTGTTCCATAAATTTTACACTAGAATTACATCAGCTCATCCAGATTTTGTCAAAACAAGCATGAACAGTATTATTTCCTTGTTTATAGAAGGAGATGCTAACTTTTTCAAGATACTAAGATCCAAACTGCTAACCATTTGGACAAAGGAAATAATTGTACCACCAATCTCCTATGACCTAGTGGAGAATTTTTCCATGAAAAACATAAAATTTCTCAGAAGGGAGTTGAATAGGAAGGAGTTGAGAAGGATAGATGGAGGAAGCAAGAAAAAAATGTGCAGCAAGAATGAGCTAAGGAGGAGAGGGTTATGCTTTATCTGCAAGGGACCTTAGTCCCTTAAGCATCCGTGTGTAGGTGATAAGGAGGAAACAAGGGAGGAACAGTTAGAGATTTAGTCAAATAATGGGAATTCATTCATAGTTGGTTTTACAAGTTTTTAGGAGAGAAGTTATGAAGGATCCAAGCAGTCAAGTACAAATGGTGAGCAACAACACCATGTTTTTCAAAGAAGCTTACAACACTAGTCAATTGATCTAGGTGGATATTGGTGGCCACTCGCCTATTCCACTTGGGGCACCACCATTGTTTCTTTTAGTTTTTCATTTTCGTTAATTACATCATAGTTTACTATTTTTAGTCATTTTTTCGGGTCCCGAACTTCCAGAACCGTTTTGAGGCCCTAAACGACGTTGTTTTGGAAAACGAGGAGCAACATGGAAGTTCCTTTAAAGTTGATCACATAAAAAGTTCTATTCCTTGGATAGATATTTCTAACGAGGTATCGTGTGCATAAAATAGAGATCGTATTCCAAATTTGCATCCCCAGAATGTTGATGTACCAATTTACCCAAACGGGGCCCATATTTTTGGCGCTTCATCTCCCATGGTAAGGATTTTTGGATGTTTATTGTTTTCCATTGTTTCTCAATAATAAATATTCCCTTAAGCCTCAATTTAACATAATTCAAAGGCATGTAGCCACCACATCTCTTCTCATAGATAAGCTATGAGCACCCTAGCTAGTTTATTTCCATTCTCTCCGTAAAAAATTTCAGTTCTTTGATATTAATGAAATGAAATGTTATTTCTATTGTGTCTTTTTATTTATGATTATATCTGTATTTTTTTTCATTCCTGCATAAATTAGGATCAGTGGTATCATATTTTTATTCTCTTTCTCGATCATTCTATGCATTTCCCCAATGATGTCAGGGTATAAGGAGTCAGGGCTCGATTTGGTTGAACCTTTGCAAGATCAACCTTGCAAACCCCGACGGCCACCCATGGGGGACAAAAAGAAAGATGAGGGAGTAGGAGATCATATCAAAATATTGCTCGAGGAATCCCTTGAAAAAAAGGTAGCGTGATGATGGATAATGCCCAAATACTTCAACGACTGTCCACCGACAGCTCATCTACATCCAGTAGCCACTCTCGAGGTGCAAATCCTTTTAAGGTACAAGTAAAATTTGACATTCCCATATTTTAAGGCCATATAGATGTAGAATTCATAGATATATGGTTTAATCTATTATAAGGATATTCTCGGTTCATGACTTTTCCTACTGGGAGAAGATTATTTGTTCACTCCTCAAAGTCGACCCCCACATCAAGGACTGGTGGGAAACCTATCACGAGAAAAAGGACGAGGGGGAACACTCTCTCTTCTCAATCGTACCCACTTTAAATTATTTCCGAGACACCATCAAGGAGAAATATTATCTTGTAGGGAGATATGAGGACAACTACATACAATGGACTATGCTACAACAACAAAGGGATTAAGATGGGCATGAGCTGATGAATCTATTCCATACCGTGTGCACAAAGTCAGGTATAAAATATTTGGAGAAACATTTGGTGCTGAAGTACCACAATTGGAGCTCCTCTACATCTCCTCGCTTGGTACGACATACTGGTATGCTACCAAGATTGAGTAGAAATTCAAATAGAAGAAGTGAGGATTTGGATCTGTGAATGAAAAGAAACAGAAAGGTTCCCCCAAACCACAGAACAAAGGAAAAATCCAAGGCATGGCGGCCCAAGACAACTTTCCAACGTCACAAGTAGATAAAAACATCACAAAGTCGAGGAAGGACATAGGAGAGTGGTGTGAGTTCCATAAGATCTCCACCTACAACACAAGTGAGTTTTGGGCAAAGAAATCATTGGTGGGTGAGATGAAGGCTTTTGAATTAGATGCATGTTCCAGCTCTCAATGAGAACCCGACAAGGGGAGTGAAAAAGGGAAGAATATTATCGATGCAGAGCCCAATGTCATTGTTACCACCATGAGGATCCAGAAGGAGGAACTAGAAGATCTAGAGGAGGAGGAGCATCTCTTCCACTCCAAGATGTGGGTAAAGGGTTCCCCACTACAGTTGACTCTCGATAGTGGGGGCCAAAAGAACTCGATTTTAGCAAAGGTCATGAATTATTTGGGTTTTCCAACCACAAGACACCCACCGCTGTACACCATCAGGTGGCTTCACTGAGGATGGACTCTTTGTTTCAGCCAATAGTGTCACCTTCCCTACAGCATGAAGCCCTTCACGAATGAGATATTATGTGACATTTCTCCTCATGATGTTTTTTATGTATTATTAGGCCAACCATACTTTTTTAAGCAACATGTTGTGTATGATTCCCAACCTCACGATGTTATTGTTACTTTGTACAATAAGTTGTAAAAGATACCAAAGGTACCACTACATGTTGCTATCTATTTTGTTATTGGAAATCAATGCACTAAGCTTATTTCCAAAACCAGGAAATTTATTTTCCATGTGATCTGACCTCAAGGCAAGAAGAAGGCTATGGCCAAGACCTCCACGCAGGGCGCCTTTTTAGAACAAAAAAAAATGGAAAAGGCTATCAAGGAGTATGGCGACAACTTCACCTGACCCCCAAGGGTGCCTCTGCACTGTCAGGTCAAACACCCCATCGATCTGAACCCAGGTGCGTCGCTGCCTAATGGACTAATATATCAGTGCTATGTTGTGGAGAATGATGAAATCAAGAGGTAGATTCAGGAATTGCTGTAGAAAGTTCACATTCGGTCGAGTTCATCACCCTATGAGAGCCCAATCGTGTTGGTGCAGAAGAAGTATGGGACTTGGAGATTCTGTATTGACTATCGTGCGCTAAAAATGATCACTGTCCGGAATAGGTACCCCATCCCACAGATTGATGACCTTATTTACGAACTCAAAGGGGCGAGATATTTTAGCAAGATGGACTTGAAGTCCAGGTATCACCAGTTAGCAATAGAACCATCGGATGTGTGGAAGACTGCCTTCAAAGCCAAGGACGACCTTTTTGAATGGCAGGTCATGCCTTTCAAGTTGAAAAATTCTCCCAAAACCTTCATGAGGCTGATGGAAGACATCTTGCGGTCATTCACCGACTCATTTTTAGTATTATAATTGGATGAAATATTGATCTTTAGCCAGACATGGGAAGAGCACCTACACCACATCCAACATGTCCTCCAAACACCGGGACAAAACAAGTTGCATGCCAATTTGGAGAATACACTTTTGGCATGACCTAGGTTCAGTATTTGGATTCAGGATTTTCCAACCCTAACCACTTTAACAGGGCTTCACATCTTTCTCAATCTTGCTAATTTATACCGTAGGTTCATGTTGGTATTCTCTCATATCACTTGGCCCTTGAGTCAAGTCACCAAGGGAGGAGCGAAAGAAAAATTCTTTTGATTGGAATCTCAAAAAAAGGCATTCGTAGAATTGAAACATCGCCTTTGCTCTACCACAGTGGTCACATTACCAAACTTGCAACAACCATTTCAGATCAAGACATATGCCTTTGAATATGCTATTGGGGAATTTCTTACTCAATAGGAATATCCAATGGAATATCATAGTGAGATGCTATCAACACAGTCCGCAAATATCCACTTATGACAAAGAAATGTATTCCATTATGCAGTCTTTACAACAATGGAAGCATTACATTTTGGGGAAGGAAATGGTCATCCACACAGACCATGACCCCTCTAGTTCATATAGACATAAGGGAAGTTGCATAATGATCGCCATGATAAGTGGTCCACATATCTGCAATAGTGTCATTTAAACATCAAGTATAATAAGTGCAGCACCAATAATGTTGCAGACTACCTCAGACAACCACTGATCATGGCGCTTACCACCATTCTCAACTCTTTTGGGCATGATACTTTTGATTGTTCTCTTCTCTATAAGAGCGATCTGAAATTTGGCCACACATATAAGACACTCTTGGAGGGTACAAAATTTCCAAATTTTCACCTCCAAGATGCACTGCTACATCACCTGGGACACCTTAGTGTTCCTTCAAGCAAGCGTGGCAAGATGATTTAGGAAGTGCACTACCGTCGGGTCGCTAGGAATTTCGGGGTTGAGAAAAGAGTGGCACTACTGCAAAGTTATTTCTATTAGCTTAGCATTTGACAATCAGGAAGTACATCAGATCTTCCATTGCTTGTGCCATTTCCAAACTGACAATCAAGAAGCAATGCCTCTATACTACACTTCCTACCCGTAGTCGACCCTAGGAATCCATCTCCATGGATTACATGTCAGGCCTTCCTTATGATAAGCATGGAAATGACTGTGTTTTCGTGATCGTCAATAGATTCTCGAAGATGGCCATTATGGTGGCTTGCAAGAGGAATATCATAGTAGAAGCCATTGCTAAAATTTTCTTCGATTGAGTGTGGGTGCACTTTAGGATCCCATAATCTATCATCTTAGATTGGGATATCACATTCCTCAACAAATTTTTGTCCTGCCTCTGGTCAATGCTGGACACCAAGCTCACCAAGTCCACAACTTTCCATCCCCAAACTGATGACCAGAAAGAGGTCATCAATGGGATGATTGTACACATTATGCGCATGTACAATTCAAATAATCCATGCAAATGGGATGAGAGCCTTCTATATTTATAACATAGTTATAACCAAGCTCTCCACAAAAGAATCGACCACATCCCCTTTCACGTGGGCTTGGGATTCCAACCACTATCTCCCATTGATGTAGCCATGCCATTTGTGAATACTTAGGCTGATTTAGCTCATGTACTGGCTGAAGCTGACAAAATGAAAAAATTCATTGAGCACATTTAACACATATTCTAATATGTTCTTGAAATATTGGAAAGAGCCAATGCTAAGTACAAGCAACGACATGATCAACATCGGGTACCATACAAATTTGAGGTGGGAAACAAAGTGTGGCTACATTTGTAGAGGAGCACCTCGCTAGACCCCACCACAAGCTTCGTCTGGTCTGATATGGGCCGTATACCATCACCAAGGTTGTAGGGTCCAATGCCTTTGAGCTCAGTATTCCACCATTCCTTGGTCTGCACCTAGTGTTTAATGTGGATAGCCTTTGGCCCTACTTCCCACCTATACTGGACACCTTCGACATTGCAAAACAACTCACACCAATAGAGTTAAACCTAGACTGCATGGAAAATTCCACCAAAGATCGTATCATGGACATTCAAATCAAGAACACTCGCAAGCAGAAGATCTAACTATATCGGGTTGTCAAAGCTGACCAACTCCTGCACCAAGGAGAGTGGTTCACCAGGGAGAAAATTCAGCAGAAGTTTCTTCCTAAGGGGGGTGGAATGGTCGAGGTGGATATTGGTGGCCACCTGCCTATTCTACTTGTGGCCCCACCATTGTTTCTTTTAGCTTTTTAGCTTCCTTAATTATAGCACAGTTTACTATTTTTAGCGTTTTTTCGGATCCTGAACTTCCAGAGCTGTTTTGAGGCTCTAAACGACATATTTTTAGGAAAACTGGAGCAATATGGAATTTCCTTAAATTTTTCTCACATCAAAAGTTGTTTTCCTCAGAAATATCTTTCTAACGAGGTATTGTGTGTGTCAAATGAAGATCGTATGCTAGAGTTACGTTCCCAGAAAGTTGATGTACCAATTTACACAAACGGGGCCCATAGTTTTAGTGATTCATCTCCTAAGGTTAGGTTTTTTCAATGTTTAGGGTTTTCCATTATTTCTAAATAATAAATAGGCCCTCGAGCCTCATTTTAAAATAGTTCAAACACATGTAGCCACCACATCTCTTCTCATAGATAAGCTACTAGTGCCCTGGCTAGTTTATTTTCATTCTATCTGTAAACAAATTTCAGTTCTTTGATATTAATGAAATGAAGTGTTATTTCCACTTCATATTTGTATTTATGGTTATATTTGTATTATGTTTCATTCCTGCATAAATTCATATCATCGATGATAATCAGTCAATTGACAAAGTACATGGGGAGAGGAAGGAGGTAGTTCCTCCTAATGATGTGTTAGTTGAGTCCATAGATATCCATGAGAACATCCATAAAGAGTATGGGAAA
This sequence comes from Pinus albicaulis, assembly GCA_034641835.2. Classification (NCBI taxonomy): domain Eukaryota; kingdom Viridiplantae; phylum Streptophyta; class Pinopsida; order Pinales; family Pinaceae; genus Pinus; species Pinus albicaulis. Next base: position 599,294,813 of record CM076583.1, read on the forward strand.
TTAGGTGTAGATAACATTCCACCAATACATCCATGTTTGACAACCAGAGACGGTGGAAAACTTATCCCCACATGTGGATAAGTCCAAGAAGAAGACATTCAAGGAGAATCAAATGAGGATCCAATAGTAATAAACCGACATTATGAGAATGATCAAGTGTGGAAGCATAAAAATATAGTATGTAGGGTGAGCCATTTCTGGAAGGTCAATCAAAGGTTCAAATTGAATTGTGGTCATGGGGCACAGAGCACTAAGTGTAGACATATATAAAGACAATTAGCAGGGCATGAGAATTACCAGTAGAGGAATTTCTTGAAAGGATCATGCATTCCAAGACGGATCCTATGATATTGAAGCAAAGAGTCTCAACAGTCTGAGATATTGTCTTAGAGGAGAATAGAAAAATTTAGGAGCTCATAGGGGTATGTGTAGAATCAAATATCAAACTGTCTACTGTTGAGGAACATCTCAAGTACCTCACAAGGTGGCAAGAGGAGTGCAATTGGGAGTTCCAAAGCAGCCCTTTATAGGAGTACATAGATAGAGCTTGCAACACTACCAACCCCCCCTTATCCATTGGGAAGAGCAGGGAAGAGTTATCCAAATACATCATGTTGGGTGACTGAGTGGAGCAACATGAGTTGAGCATTGAACAACATTAGTATAGTAGATTTTCAGGTATCCATCCTTCCCAATGCATTGATTAGCTAGAGATTATGAGTTAGTTGATACTTAGAACTAAGGGCATATGCAGCTTGGGCCCTTTGGCACGGGAAGTAATGGAGGACTGGGATGGTACCATAGCCTATAGGTCCCAAGACTTACGTGGAATTGGGATCCAAGAGAATCCATTAGGGCTAGGATTGGTTGGAGGATTGTCTGGGATCCTCATATCAATGCTTCTGTTGTGGATAACATTGAATTTCTTGAAGGAAATCATTTTGGGAAGGAGGATTTGTAATATTCCCTTTCTTGATCTGGTCAAAATGGATAGAATCTACCCATTGTGTTCACCCACAATATTCTCCTTCATTTTTCAAGGGAAAATAACAAAAAATATATTTTACAGAGTCCATCAATCTTATAAAATGGGATATGAGCTAGGCATTGAGATCATCATATCTTATTTATCTATTTTTCCTTTGTTGAGAGCTTGCAAGGCCAGTTCTAGTTTTATTTAAAGGACAAAATACATGTGGGAGTAATTTGTTTGATAGATCTATCTAGGGTGTAAAATTGTGCTTTAGTGTTGTTATTTCTCATTTGATAAGGCCAAGAAGAAGAATACTTTCAAGGAGAATCAAATGAGGAGCCAGTAGTAATAAACCGACATGATGAGAATGATCAAGTGTGGAAGCATGAAAAACATAGTATGTAGGGTGAGCCATTTCTGGAGGTTCATTCAAAGGTTCAAGTTGAATTATGGTCATGGGGCACCGGGTGCAAACATATATAAAGAAATTCAACAGGGCACGAGAATTACCAGTAGAGGAATTTCTTGAAAGGATCATGCATTCCAAGATAGATCCTATGATATTTAAGCATAGAGTCTCGACAGTATGAGACATTTTCCTAGAGGAGAATAGAAAAATTGAGGAGCTTGTAGGGGTATGCGTCGAATCAAATATCAAATTGTCTAGTGTTGAGGAACATGTCAAGTACCTCACAGGGTGGCAAGAGGAGTGCAATTGGGAGTTCCAAAGTAGCCCTCTATAGGAGTACATAGATAGGGCTTGCAACACTACCAACCCCCCCCCCCCCTTATACATTGGGAAGAGCAGGGAAGAGTTATCCAAATACATCATGTTGGGTGACCGAGTGGAGAGAAATGAGTTGAGCATCAAACAACATTCATATGTAGATTTGCAAGTATCCATCCTTCCCAATGCATGGATTAGCTAGAGATTATGAATTATTTGATACTCACAACCAAGGGCATATGCAGCTTGGGCCCTTTGGCTCAGGAAGTGATGGAGGATAGGGATGGTACTATAGCCCATACGTCCCAAGAATTAGGTGGAATTTGGATCCAAGAGAATCCATTAGGGTCAGGATTGGCTGGAGGATTGTTTGGGATCATGATATCAATGCTTTTGTCGTGGATAACATTGAATTTCTTGAAGGAAAGCAATTTGGGAAGGAGGATTTGTGATCTCCCCTTTCTTGATCTGGTCAAAATGGATAGAATCTACCCATTGTGTTCGCCCACAGTATTCTCCTTCATTTTTCAAGGGAAAATAATAAAACAAAGATTTTACAGAGTCCATCAAGCCTATAAAAGGGGATATGAACTAGGCATTGAGATCATCATGTCTTATTTATATATTTTTCCTTTGTTGAGAGCTTGGCAAGGTTAGTTCTAGTTTGATTCAAAGGACAAAATACGCGTGGGAGTAATTTGTTTGGTAGATCTATGTAGGGTCTACAATTGTGCTTCAGTGTTGTTATTTCTCATTTGATGAGCAACCTTCCATGCCATTTGTGAGGGTTTCTTATGTTAATTATTCCCACATGTATTATTTGGAGTAATCAATTAAATAAAGTGGTCGCAGTTCCAAATCCTTTATGTGTTCTTATTTTTTTTGAAGTGTTATGTTAATTAGAACACTATGTTATGCTAGATGGGTCAAATTTTTTAAGGTTTAAGATCCTACAACAATTCAATTCATATGAGAATACAATTAATCAATTTATTTATATTGGAAAAAATACCATAACAACTTTGGAAATAAATGTCAACCTTTCGTTTGTATAATATTCCATAGAGGTTAAATCTTTCCCATTCACCTAATAATTATTGATAATTAAATTAAAATTATAGAAGCACTATTCGAATATAGACATGACTAGCAACATAAATATATATAATCTAAGCTCATTTCCTAATTAAAAATTACCTATGTTGATTCATAGTTGTTTTCTTTAATGTAAAAGAGAGTGTGAAGTGAACTTATACTTAGTTAATCACAAAAGGGTTGATTTATTTAAAATATTTTCATAACCAAATTAGTAAATATGGTTGATATACCAAATGGTGGCATATACATGGTGGAAACGGTCCATTGATGGTTTTGCTAGTTGATGTCTAACATAATTCAGCTAGTTGTTGTCTAACATAATTCATATGACATCAATATCTATAGTTCACCATAGTTGAATAGGGTTGATCGAGTTTGATCATGTTTGATGAGGTTGATTAGAATGGTTTAATTAGGTTGACAATGGTCAACAATTAATGTAGCAATGTATTAATGTTACATTAATCTAACAATGTTAGATTAAATATTGTTATGTTAATGTTGGTCATGGTTGATCTCTTAAAAAATGGTTGAAAATTAGTGATGTTAAATTAAGTTAATATTAATATTATATTAATGTTATAAAAATGTTTACATTGGTGACTGAAGTGGGTTAACAAGTTTAACCATGGTTAACAAGGTTTAACCATGGTTGAAGAGGGTTGATTATTTCCTGTCAATGAAAACCATTGTTGACCTCAATTGAATAGATTAAGTACCATTGTTGATCATAGACCATACATAACTTTAGTTTAACATGATTAACAATGATTATCATGATTGACCTAAGTACTATTATTGAAAATAATCAAGATACCTTCTTTGACTATGATTAATAATAATTGATGAGGGATGGAAAATCTAACCACTCTAGAATGCAACTATGCCCAAATTGCACAACCTTCATGGTCAGTTGTTTTTTCATATAATATCAATTACTAATAAATAAATGAAATATAAATAAATTCATCCACAAACAACTCCTATAGTTTGAAGGAGGAGGTTGGCCTGATGGAGTCTGTCCACTGTTATGAAACATATAATCACTATGCACAAATATTTCTACACTACATGTTATTACGGAATAGTGAGTGATAACATAGGATTGTTTTCTACTGAATTTAACAAGTTAACCCAGTAGTTACTTTAATCTTCGAGTATATCTTTCTTATCTACTACCTGGGACATGGTATCTGAAATCCTTATCACTGGTCTGAGCAGGTCGTGCAAATGTTGAATGGATTTTTCTAGAATTTTTGATCCACCCTTGAAGAAATTCATAGATATTCTAGATGAAGATTTCATATCTCCGTAGTATTATAAATTATCATTCTTATGAGGGTTACCAAGTGGCATTAGATTGGGCATTGAATTCCAATTACCAATTTCTGAATCAAAGACTAGACGTTGGTCCTCTATCGAGGACGATCCGGTCCTCTACTCATTCCCTTGATCAGTACTATTGGGTAACTTTTTTCTCTCTGAATTCGTTTCCAGGTCAGACAATTGTAAAATTTTCTAAGGAGAAACATTATCCTCTATATAATTATTGTTCGACCCAGAAAAAAATCCCTAACTCATCTAGTTCCTGGAGTTTGAATTACTCCATCTTAACACCTCGGGTTGGACGAAATCATCCGTTGAAATGGAGGACAATGAATTCCATGGATGGTTCTCATGTGTGCCAAAGAGCTTCAGAAGTTGGGATAACAGTGACAAGTGATCAGCGCTGGGAGCAGACACATAATGAGAAATATTTGTATAGTAGCTGGCCAATGCTCCTAGCTAAGCTTCAACCAATGCACTATTCAATGGAGCATGTGAGAGCATATCTGGTGTAGGCAATGACATGTGGCTAACTGGATCGATTCCCATGGAAAGCAGTTGTTTTTTCAGTTTGGTATTCGAATGATTCTTTATCTCATTATCCGTTCTTCCATCAAGATGCGAGGCTAAAGTCAACCATCTAAACATAATTAAAAATACAAATATCTAAAGAAGATTTAAATATTTAGTGAGAGTAGAAAAGCACATGGAAATTTGTGAATGAACCATTTTAATTCATATCAAAGGATGTTGAATTTCCGAGAATTCCAGAAGAATATAGAGAGAGTAATACTCTCCTTCTAACACAGAGAAATAAAAAAAAATTGCTTCACTGGTAGACAAATTTTGCACACACTTCAAATCCTATTTCATTCAAAAAAACTGTTACAAAAAAGTCTTCCTCTATTGAGGGATTACAAAATGGACTGCTGCAATAACATGGTGCCAAGAACTACTTTCCTGTCTCACAAAAAATTCGCACAAAATAGTACTCTGCAAAAAAAACTCTGTTTTTCTATTGTTTCATTCTTCGGGCCTTTTCTTCACTGTGTGTTTTTTAAAACAATACACACATGCTCACTATACTTTCTGTGCTGTGCATATATATATGTGTGTGTGTGTGTTGGCCTTCGAGCTTCTTTTTTTTAACCTTTTAGATATGTTCCAACATATAAAAATAAAACTATTAATCATATGTTTATTATAAACTTTTACAGAGTTTATAATAAACACTAAAATTTACTTTGCATAATACGAACTCAAAGTCAAAAAAAATTTATCGCACGACATATATATAGCAAATCATGAGAAATACATTGCCGCATAACCTTTTAATAAGCGAATGATTTAATAAACCATCAGACCTCCGTAATTCAAATTCATTTAACTGTAATGCATTGAAAAATCGCATCACACTTCTGCATACGTCACGGAGGCTGGAAAATTTTGTGATTGCAATTTCATTGGTTGGCACTGGGCGCCATCGGACCTCAAACTGTTTATTAGGCAAAGTTTATTGAAAAATTTCATTACACCTTTCCCTAATGATGTCAGGCCCAAATGTGATGCGAAATTCCTTTAGGGCGCAGTTTGTTAATCTTTGGGGTCCAGATCTGAGGTTCACGGACGGGCTCAAAAATAATGCGATCCAGTGATACACTTCCACGTGTTGAAGACGTGATTGGACCACGCTGTCTGCTGAGCTGCCGGATGGTGGGGACCTCCTCAATGTCGTGGCCTCCTGATTCAAAAAAATTTCTGCGCATACAAAAACGAAAGCTCTGCTTCCCAAACAAAGGACTGTAGCATTTTAAATGTTGAATTTTATTGTTCAACGAAAATGGAAAGTGGCTCTCTTATAGAAATTTCAGAAAAAAAATTAAAAAAGCGGCTGAGTACAAGGGTAGTTGAAATTAACATTTCAACACTCCCCCTTAAGTTCAACTGTTGGGTTATCAGTCATACCCATGCAATTCCTCAAATATTCAAAAATTTTCTGCCCCAATGGCTTTGTCATTATATCTGCAAATTGTTCCCGAGTCCTACAATGTTTTGAAATAATTTCTCCATTGTTCACTAGCTCCCTGATGTAGTGAAACTTAGAATCTATGTGCTTTGTCCTTTTGTGAAACACAAAATTTTTAGACAATGCTATGGCTGAGCTATTGTCACAATAAATTACTGTGCCTTTTACATGTTCTTGACATAAACTCCTCAACATTCTTCTCATCCACACTGTTTGACATGCTGCTGCTGTAGCTACCACATACTCTGCCTTTGCTGTAGATAACGCTACAATAGGTTGTTTCTTAGAAGCCCATGAAATGACTCCTGAACCCATGTGAAAAACATAACCAGAAGTAATTTTCTAGTCATCTACACTTCTAGCCCAATCACTTTCAATGTATCCACTTAGTTCTGAATTTTCTGAAGTAGTATATAAAATTCCATACATTTTAGTTCCTTTAACATACCTCAGAATTCTTTTTGCTGCTTGCCAATGTGCTTCTTTAACAACATGCGTAATATCAGGCCTAGTTGCAGTCAAATACATGAGGTTGTCAACTATGCTCTTGTACAAACTAGGATCAAAATCCTTGCTACTGTCCTCTTTGTTGAGTTTCAATCTCATTACTGTGGGTGTTATTGCTGCCTTGCAATCTTGCATATTAAATATTTCTAAAAATTCATTAACATATTTTTCTTGTGAGATAAAAATCCCATTTTCATTTTGCTCTACTTCTATTCCTAAGAAGTATTTCCGCAATCCCATGTCAGTCATTTCAAATTCATCTTTCATGACTGTTTTAAAATTTTCAATAAGGTAATCATCATTACCTGTGAAAATCACATCATCAACATATAAAACATCAATCAGCATCTTACCATCCTTTTCTTTGATGTATAATGTGGGTTCTCCTTCACATTTTTCAGACCCATTTTCCAGTAGATAGGAATCTATCCTAATGTACCATGCTCTTGGTGCTTGTTTCAGCCCATAAGGAGCTTTCTTCAATCTGCAAACTTTGTGTTCTTGGCCTTTCTTCTCATAGCCTAGAGTTTGTTCAACATAAACCTCTTCCATTAACACTTCATTTAGGAATGATGATTTCACATCAATTTGGTAAACTTTCCACTTTTTTTGTGCTACAATAGACAAAACTGCTCTCACGGTTTCTATCCTTGCAACCGGTGTGAATTTTTCCTCATAATCTCTCCCATGTTGCTCCTTATAACCTTTGACAACAAGTCTGGCCTTGTGCCTTTCAATTTTCCCTTCAGCATTACTTTTGGTCTTGTAGACCCATTTAACTCCAATGAGTTCCTTACCTCTTGGGAGTTCAACCAAATCCCATGTTTTATTTCTTTCTATGGCATTAATTTCTTTATCCATAGCTTCTATCCATTTCCTATATTTTATAGCTTCTTCAAAATGAATAGGATCATCAACATGACAATATAAAGCAAATAAAGATTTCATACCTTCATTTGTTGCCTCTTGCTCATAAATGTCATTTAAATTTCTGAATCTTGTTCCTCTTTCATTTGGTGTACATGTGCTTGAAGTAGCACTCAAATCAGTTCCTTGTGGTGTGCTTGGAGAAGCACTCTCATTATTTCTCAATGGTGTTCTTACTCCAGATTGTGGTGTCCCTTGATGCCCTTGTGTTGGTGGAGGTAGTGGTGCCAATGATGGATATATTTCATCCATATCATCCTCATTTTCATCATGAGACAAATAGTTCTTTATATTGACTATTTTCTCAATGCTTCCATCCCAAGATTATTCTTCAATGAAATGAACATCTCTGCTCACATTAAATTTCTTGGTGGATGGGTTATACAACCTGTAAGCTTTGGATTCCTCACTATATCCAATAAAAATACATTTCTCCCCCTTGTTGTCCAACTTCTTCCTTAGTTGATCTGGAATGTGTGCATAAGCCACACAACCAAAAAATTTCATGTGGGTGACTCCTTGTTTTATCCCACTCCATGCTCCTTCCGGAACTTTATTCATTACTACTTTTTTTGGGCATCTATTTCGTACATATGCTGCACAATGTACAGCTTCAGCCCAATAATCATTTGGCAAATGTTTTTCCTTTAGCATACTCCTTACCATATCCATGATTGTCCTATTTTTTCTTTCGACAACTCCATTTTGCTGCAGAGTGTAACTTGCTGTAAATTTCTTGTGTATGCCATTTTCTCTACAAAAACAAAGAAATTCTTTAGAGATTTACTCACCTCCTCTATCAGTTCTAAGGACTTTGATATGCTACCCACTTTGGTTCTCAACAAGTGCTTTGAAATTGCAGAATTTTTCAAACGCTTCACTTTTATTTTTCAAAAAATAAACCCAAATTTTTCTTGTAAAATCATCAATAAAAGTTAACATATAGTGGCTACTTGCAAGTGATGGTGTTTGCATTGGTCCACATAAATATGAGTGGACAATTTCTAAGGGTGCCTTCGCCCTTATGCTTTTCCCTGATGGAAAACTTTCTCTGTGTTGTTTACCCAAGATACAACCTTCACATAGGCTATTCAGTTTCTCAATCAATGGAAATCCTCTTACCATTCCTTTCCTATGTAACAAATTAAGACCTCCAAATTTGAGATGTCCAAATATCAAGTGCCATAACCAATTCTCATCTTTTTTTTTCTCTTTGGAAAGCCTCTTGTGTCACTGTTGCCATTTCTTCTCCATTCTTCAAATCTGCCCTCATCTTGAGAGGGAACATTTTGTTCCTTGTCATCCTTATTTCAACAATACATTGTTTTCTTGGAGGTTTATCCATGATGGTACATGCATCGTCTTCAAAGAAAAAATTGTAGCCCTTTTGAATGAGCTTCCCAATGCTTAACAAATTATATTTCATACTTGGTACATAATATACATCAGATATGCTCTTCTCTTCTCCCTTATTTGTCAAGAAATTTACTATGCCTTTTCCTGTGACATAAATCTTACTATCTGTTCCCAATGTGACTTGAGACTTCACATTTTCATCTAACATAGAAAACATAGCAATGTTTCTTGTCATATGGTTGCTACATCCTGAATCTAGAAACTATAAATCTTCACTCTTTTCCTCAGCCATATTACATGCTAAAACAATTTATCTTGGATGATATTTTCTCTAGTGAAATTTGCACTGGGTATATTACCCATATCATTCTGCTTCTTCCTACATTCATTTGCATAATGCCCATATTTTTTACAATAATGACATTGGACATTGGATTTGTCATACCTATGTCCACAAGCATGTTGTTGTCCACTTTGTTGGCTGCTGCTTTGGCCTTGGTTCTCATTTTGACTACTGCCCCTTCCTTGAGCATTTGCTGGGGTGTTTCTTCCTCCTCTGTTTTGGCTTCTGCCTCTTCCTCTCTTGTCTCCTCTACCTTGAACTCTTCCCCTTCCAAACGACATTTGGGTCTTGAAGGAATTCTCTAAATATGAGTTCTCATTTCTACCTAATCTCTATTCATGTGTCATTAGTGATGCATGAAGCTTATCAACTGAAAAGTTTGAGAGATCCTTTGTCTCTTCTATGGTGGTGACTATAACATCAAACCTCGATGGTAAGCTCCTCAAAAATTTCTCCACGATCCTTCTTTATTCAAGTGACTCTCCATGAGACCTTATCTGTGTGACCGTACCAATCACATGTGTGAAGAATGAATCTATGTTATCAGACTCCTTCATGCAAAGAATCTCAAAATATCTCCTCAGAAATTGTAGTTTTTCTTTCTTCACTTTCTCCATGCCTTCATAAGTTGTCTTGAGAGTTTCCCATGCTTCTTTAGATTTCTTAGCTTCTGCTATCCTTGGAAACACACTCTCATGTACTGCTTGATAGAGATAGAACAGGGCTTTAGAGTCTGTCTTCTTATTGCTCTTCAATGAGTCCTTCTCTGCCTGTGTTAAGACATTAAACTCATTTTCATCTACTGGTTCTTCAAAACCATCCTCAAAAAGTTCCCATAAGTCTTGAGAGGCAAACAAGGCTCTCCTGGTGATTTCCCAATAATCATAGTTCTTCCCATTGAACTATGGGAGCTGAGCATTACCAATAATCATGCTTGTGTGGGCTCTTTCCATGCTTGGTACTCTAAACTATGCTTTAAATCTTGACTATGAATTTTTTAAAATAAAATGATTGTCTTCCAACAGTAACACAAAAAATCTGCCTTGAGAATACGTTGGATTCTTTTTGACTGAGCCTTCACTTTGCTGGAGAAGCTACTGCAACAAAAATCCTTCCTTCAGCTTCTTTGACACCTTCAAAGAGCCTGGACTAGCTTCGATACCATGTTCAAATTTCTGAGAATTCCATAACAATACAGAGAGAGTAATACTCTCCTTCTAACACAGAGAAATAAAAGAAAATTGCTTCACTGGTAGACAGATTTTGCACACACTTCAAATCCTATTTCATTAAAAAAATTTGTTACAAAAAACTCTTCCTCTATTGAGGGATTACAAAATGGACTGCTGTAATAACACAGTGCCAAGAACTGCTTTTCTATCTCACCAAAAATTTTCACAAAATAGTGCTCTGCAAAAAAAAACTCTATTTTTCTATTGTTTCAACCTTCGGGCCTTTTCTTCACTATATATTTTTAAAATAATACACACACGCTCACTATACTTTCCCCGCTGTGCATATATGTATATATGTGTGTGTTGGCCTTCTGGCTTTTTTTTTTACCTTTTACATATGTTTCAGCATATAAAAATAAAACTTTTAATCATATGTTTATTATAAACTTTTACAAAGCTTATAATACACATTTACATTTACTTTGCATAATACGAACCCAAAGTCAAACGAATTTTATCGCAGGACATATATATAACAAAACATGAGAAATACATTGCCACATAACTTTTTAATAAGCAAATGATTTAATAAACCATCAGAGCCCCAAACTTCAAATTCATTTAACCGTAATGCATTGAGAAATCGCATCACATTTCTGCATACGTCAGGGAGGCTGGAAAATTTTGTGAATGCAATTTCATTGCTTGGCGCTAGGCCCCATCGGACTTCAAACTGTTTATTAGGTGAATTTTATTGAAAAATTGCATTACGCTTTGCCCTGATGATGTCAAACCCAAATGTGATGCGAAATTATTTTAGGGCGCGGTTTAATAATCTTTCAGGTCCGGATCTGAGGTTTACGGATGGGCTCAAAAATAATGCGATCCAGTTATACACTTCCACGTGTTCAAGACGTGATTGGACCACGCTATCTGCTGAGCTACCAGATGGTAAGGAACTCTTCAATGCCATGGCATCCTCATTCAAAAACTTTGCCACGCATACAAAAATGAAAGCTCTGCTTCCCAAACAAAAGACTATAACATTTTGAATGCTAAATTTGACTGTTCAACGAAAATGAAAAGCAGCTCTCAGAAATTTCAGAAACAAGGGTAGTTGAAATTAACATTTCAAAAAAGGAAGCGTGTATGAAAAAGTGCTCTGAGAAAACACTAATTATAATTATTACTTGTTAACACGTATGAAGAAGCACTCTGAGAAAAACCTAATTATAATTTTTACTTGTTTCCATGAATAGCGTGGAGACGAATGATAGTCAGATCTTCATGCATTGAGAAGGCTCCATGCTTGATGTCAGGTTACAAGTAGTTTTCCCATCTCAACCTACAGCTATTTCCACATCTCAGTAATCCTGCACCCCACATAAATCTCTCATTGGATCCTTCCTACCATAGAAAGAGAGTAAGCTAATTTTATAGAAAATTGAAAATTTCTGTCTGATAAAGTATGCACATCACAGCTTTTATGTATAGTTGAACGATATTTTTTATGGATTTGATCATTATATTTAAATAATACTTTTATAAATTTTTATTTTGTCCATTATTTATTTTTTAAGTTAGTTTATTTTAAAATTTAAAACACATGATCCTTCTTCAACACATAAATTCGCGGAGATATTTTACTCAAGAGAACAGAGTGGCATAGATTAAATCATGTAATTTACTTCCCCAATAAAACAAAGCTAAAGATTCAAATATCGTAGGTGAAATTAAACAGAGTAAAATAGATTAAATTGGAACATTATAATAAAATTTTGGATTATATATTCAAAACATTAAATATCTTTATATGAAGTCTTTTATTCATTCATCAATTAAAAATCAAATTCTTAAAGAGATGTACACTTTGCTGAGTAACTCTGTAAAATCTCATTAACAGTAAAATCTTATTAACCGTTTGTTTTCAAGCACCCACCAATGTTTGATCTACCATTTTCTTTCTCAAACTTGTTTCTGCCACAATGCATCAGAATACACATGTCTATATTTAAAATATATATTTTTAACACATTAATTCATGACAGAGTCAAAATATTAAAATAGAGAATAAGTTATTGTAAAATAAAGAATAACTTATTATAAAAAATATTTTTTTGAGCTTATTGAAATTATTTACTGTAAATAATTCTTATTAAACTAATGCTTGACCATACATTTTTACAAAACTTTTATAATAAATGCTTGACCATACATTTTTACAAAGCTTTTCTAATAAATGTTTGACCTTATGTTTCTACAAACCTTTCATGATATTTTACATTTTCCTTTTCACTTTAATAATTTAATGTGTTGTAGAATGAGTATTTGTACTTTACTCAGAAACCCATTTAAGCTTTTAATGTCCTTGCCTACCAACAAAATCCAAATCCACAACCTACAGTATATGATTTACAAGTATGGCTACTGTTATTGAATGAGATTAATTTTCCAATAATTTCGACTAGATTTCATCAATGTTTCAAGTTAAATCAAAAGTCTAGCTTCTTATATAAAGATGTGAAAATCAAAACTCTTTCTTTAATAATTATACTTTTACGAATATGTACCAATTCTAAATCGCTCTCATCAGTATTAGAGGTTGATCACAATTCTAACTTATTGTATAACCATGTTTTCAAAGATTTTTCCTATTCCAAATCAATCAATCAAGATTATGCCAGATTAAATTAAACTTTCAAATCTATTGAGAGGAGCAGAAAAAGGTTTTACAACTACCTAAAACCTTACTATATAGTATAAATCATGCCATGCATTTTAAAGTTGAATATAACAATACCTGCACGTTTGGCCAGGGTGCCCCAATTCCCGAGGCCATGGATTTGAACATAATGGATGAGCTTCTGGTCCTCTTCGGCTGTCCAGTGTCCTCTCTTCAGCCCTTCATGTTCCCCACAACAAGTTGAACACCCCATGATCAGGTATATATCTGCCTTTCTCACTGCACACTGCTACTGAAAATTATGTTTGCCTCTCCCTCGCTCTTACGGACTGCCTAAGCCAGGAATATATATATATATATATATATATATATATATATATATATATATATATATATATGCAGGATATTGCGTAAGGTTGGAAAAGGGTTGGTAAAGGCGAATATTAGAAGTGTAGTTATCACTCTTCCACGTAATAATGACAATTCCATTGGAAAAACCAGAAGGGTTTCGGAGAGACGTGGATAAACAGTGTTTGTTAAAAACAAAATTATGAGTTCGTTACCCTGATTTTTTTGTCAAAATTCATTCCTAATTACCGCGACTTTGCTTCTGTGAGAATCTTCATTCTCACAGGCTGTTACCTAATTGACATTGTAAAACAATATGCGTGTCTTTATGCATTTGTTTGTTTCTCATTTTCCTTTCTTTCGCTGCAATGTTTTGACTCAGGGCTTCAAGTCTGTTATATTAAATTGAGTTTGTTGCACATATCGTTGTACAAAATTAACAAGTGTTTACTGAAACCAACATGAAATTTAAAACTAAACTACGAACCATGGACTCAGCAAGTTATTCACAAACAATGGAGAGAGGAAATGCTTGGTATTAATTCACAGCACCGTCTCTATCATTTTTAATCAAAACCAATATATGGAAAACTTCATAAAATGAAATAAATTTCAAACAAAATTAATGTTGGATAGATATTATTAATATGGTATGTAAATTAACATCATTATATATTTATAGATCAATTATAAACATATTTTCTATATTCAATAAGTACTGAAATCCATAAGTATTGAATGACAAGAATTGAAAAACTGAAGATAAGTGGAGCAGAGGATTGCTCATCTCAATATTACGAAATAGTTAAATAGATTACATTGGAAACATCAGCAATAAATGACTGTAGTGTAACTCAACTAAACTGGAGTAAATAGAAACTAAAATGGACATTTGGACTGACGGTTTCGACACCTAGCAGGTGGTTGAGATTACATTCTTTAACACTCCCCTTTAATTTCAGCCACATAAAAATTTAATTAAGATACCTGCTGGTCTATGTCTCAACGAGACTTACAATTTAAAAATTGATTTTCAACTAGATTTAGTTTTCTTCTTCTCTTTTTCTAGATTCTGTAGCCTCTAAATTGTTTCAAATTTTTCGTCTCATTGTATTCTTCAAACCTCAAATTCTTCATTCGTTGGTGCAAGTCTTCTATTGTTCCAGACTGTCGAAGCATGTCCTGGAATTCTTCAAGAATTGACTTGTATGTGGGTTGCTGCCACATATGCACTTTTCATCATCAATCTGTTGCAACATAAGATTAGAATAATGTCTTATTTCTTAAAAACTCCAATACCTAAAAATTTCATTAACATGTTCATCATGCATGTCATCTTCAACATTCATATCTACATCTTCTGTGTAGATCTCATCCAGACATGGTGTTGTAAGACATATTTCAATAAAATTTAGCTCTTCTTCATAATCAATCTGTGTACCTGCACACTGAAAATCAATGTTAGAACTAAAAATATTTTCAGAACGACATTGGTTCTGGTATTTTTGCTCTATAGTGAGAGCTTTCTCCTGTTGTTTTTCTTCTTTCTTTGTCTCTCTTTCCTTCTGCTCTACAATGGAAACTTTATCATGTTGTGCTTCCTTCTCTGCTTCAATGTCTTTCTCTGTTTCTGCTTTCTCTTTGCAGACTTCTTTCTTTGTTTATGTCTTTTCTTCTTTCTTTGTTTCTTCCTTCTGCTCTGCATTGAAATATTTCTGCTGTTGCGCTTCCTTTGTTGTCTCTATCTCTTTCTCTGTTTCTTCTTTCCCTTTGCAGACTTCTTTCTTTGCTTCTTTCTTCTGCTCTATTTCTGTATTTGTCTTTTCTTTACTAACCTGTGCTACTGCAAATAGGTTGTCTTCCACTAACTGAAGTGGGATTATCTCACCAAATAGCATCATGTCGATACCATATTTTTGTTTCATCATCTGTAACCAGTCATCATTAGCCAAAAATTCATTATCAAGGTTAACATGAACAATATTAATCACTGGATTTACCATATCTTCAGCAAAAATTTTTGCTGCATTCATCATATCCTCATCAGCAAGCTCTGTTGCTAGAATCACCATATCATCATCAAGCTCTATTGCTGGATTCATCAAAAAATCTTCAGCAAGATGTGTTGCTGGAATCAACAAGTCATCATCAGCAAACTCTGTTGCTGGAATCATCAAGTCTTCATCAGCACATTGTGTTGCTGGAATCATCAAAGTTTCTTCAGCGAGCTCTGTTGTTGTATTTACCATTTCATCTTCAGCAAGCTCTGTTGCTGGATTCATCATATCTTCGTCAGCAAGCCATGTTGTTAGTATCATGAAATCATTGTTAGCAATCCATGTTGTTGGTATCATCAAATATTCATCCACTTGTAGTTGTGTATAGTGGGGCTCACAAGCATCTTCATGCTCTCTCTGTGCTTCTTCTGACTCTTCATCTGGATATAGATCTGCTGCTACAGATCCACCTACATATTCAACTTCAATGCTCCCCTTTGCAACAAAACATCTCTCAAGGGTATCCCATGCCTCCTTGGCTGTCTTGGCATCTGAAATCAAGGGAAGTATACTTTCATCGACTGATTCTTTTATGCATCTGAATGCATAAGCATATTTTTGCCTTTGTATTTCCAGATCTAAAAATATCTTGAATATCGTCTGTTTCTTCTTTAGCCTCTTGGCTTTTCCCTTGACCTCGTTGCTTGGCTTCCAAAAACAGACGAGTCTACATATGCATCAAATACCTTGCTTCTAAAAAAAATCTCTTCCTCAAAAAAATCTCCTTTTAAACATTCACATTCACAAGGCTCTCACAATTTTAAAGCTTTTTTTTTTTTTACACTCTAAAAAATTCTTTTTTCTCAACAAAATCTCATCTCCTTTAAAAACTTTAAAATACCTTTTTTAGAAATTGTAGCTCTTTTCGTTTCCTTTTATAGAACCTTTGCACATTTTAAGTTTTTTTTTTTAGGAAAAAAACTTAGAAAAAACTTTCCCTTAACATTTTGAAACCTTCGTTAATCATCCTTCACTTAAGCTCTTTTAAAAATTCATGCCAAAAAAAATTAAAATCCCTTTTTAAGAAATGGACTTCTTCCCTTTTAACTTTTCAAAAATGTTTTCCATGAAAACCCTTTTTTTTACGAACCAATTTTTCCTTTCATAATTTATTTTTTTTCATACTTAAAAAAAATTCTTTCTCATATAAAAGGGCTTCCTCAATCTTTAGAAGTCACGTTAAATGCCTTTTTTTGAAGTCGCATTGAATTCCATTGAATACCATCATGTATTTAATTTGAAATATCCTTTGAATGTGTTGGAACTTTATGGATATTCTTAAGCCATATTAAAAAAAATCTTAACGCAATTGCTTCGTGATTTGAATTTCTGGAAAATTAAGCTTAACGGAATTGCTCTGTCCCTTTTGTAAATCCTTAACGCAGGCAATCAACTGTTGTCCCACGTTATTGTAACGGAGATGATCCACGAAGGTTCCTACGTTATTTGGAATGCGCGCAAGTAGTCAACACCTAACGTGGCTTTACGTCTTGGCTCTCGCGTTATAAAGTGGAACTTCTCAACAACAGGTGCGTTAAGACTAACACTGAGCTTCTCAACAACATGTGCGTTATTGCTGCAAAATTTTTTTTTTTCAGGCTTTCGTCTATTTGTTTTTCTGGCGCTTTCACTGGCTTCGCCTAGCTTTTCTCTTCTTCGGCCTCTTCTCATGAGGTGTCCTCTACATTCCTCAAACTTCTGCTGCTCTTTCAACGAGTCTTATGCAGGCTTGCCTCTCCTCTCTACTGCTCCAACTTGGCTCTGTTGCTGCTCTCTGGGGAGGCTTATGCAAGCTAGCTCTGATACCATGAAAAGAATTGAAAAACTGAAGATAAGTGGAGCAGAGGATTTCTCATCTCAATATTAAGAAATAGTTAAATAGATTACATTGGAAAGATCAACAATAAATGACTGTAGTGTAACTCGACTAAACTAGAGTAACTAGAAACTAAACTGGACACTTGGACTAATGGTTTCGACACCTAGCAAGTGGTTGGGATTACATTCTTTAACACTGAAATCCATGTCCCTGCTCGTAAGATGATAAGGTTTTCAGCCGATAGGGCTATTTCTATGAAATAAGAAGCCATGAGTGAATGAGCGTTTGAGAGATAGCACTTATGATGGAGAAGAAAATCATTAAATTCTAACTTCTAACGATGTAGATGTTATCAGTGCATGCATTAATTTTAATGACATGCATAGTAGACTACGTATCACCACTAACAATAGCACTAGATGCTAACTAGGGAGCGATATTTTGATTTTTTTACAATTGAACTTACCAAATCAGGCCTCTTTTTTTTTTAATTACTACCATTTTCCCGTGGTCACATGCATGCATGAATCTCGTGAATCAATTCATTCTTTTAAATATATGTATCCATATGTGTCACATACAATTTGGGTCAGTGCGAACCAGTTTGAGTTAGTGGTTCTCCCTATTATCTGCTTAGTTTAGAAAATGAGTGTTTTGTGATATTTATTTATTTATTTGTTTTAAATTTAGCAGTATAATTTTATTTTTCTATTTATTAAAATATTAGGTTATAACAGATCAAAATTCAATAGTCTCAACTCGTCTGAACGAACAAGGTTTATTGTATCTACCAAAGTCTTACACCAAATAGTAAATGTAAATGCAGTCTACCAAAAGCATAAAAATTAAAGAAAGATAAACAGTAATTTAGTCATCCAAGGACTTGACCGGTGCAGGGTCTTTGACATTGGAGCTCGACATGTCCAGTTGGTGGATAGTTTGTAGTTGCCTCTCGATTCTTCCCAGTCAAGATGTTGCATGATGTTGAGAATTTTGTATGTCCTAAAGTTCCTTTTAAATATCCTGCAGAACTAAAACAACCTGTGGGTCTCCTCCCATTTCTTGAAGGCTCGTGACAGTCTTTGCTAGAACACATTTAAGTGTCTATTAAGTGTGAATTGAATGGTGAAAAAGGAAGAGCAGTCCTCTAGTATTCCTTGAATCAATAATGAAGTCCATTTCATTTTCCTGTATTTCTATCTCTTCCTCTTTGTAGCCGCATTCACTCTCCCATCCCTGAATGAGAGTGTGGACTTGAGGGGGATTACCTGTAGCGTAGACTTCAAAAAGGTTCTCCATAACCTCTTTTTGGGATTTCCTACCTCGCTTGCTCAAGCATGAAATGGGTTTGACATGCTTCTATTTTCCTTTTTCCTTGCCTTATTGTTTTTCAGAATGTCCTTTTGCCATTGTTATCTATCCACGTACAAGCAGGAGTCTAATTTGCCACAGATTCTCAAACATAGATTTGAAAGGACCAACTTTTTCTTTTAAGAAGTGAGGTAACCTGTTGTCAATGCAAACCTTCTTCCTGCGCCTCTGCTCTTTCTCCCATATATCATCCGAGAACAATGCTGCCTCTCCAGCCTATAGCATGCCTTAACCCTCGTTCCCGAAAAAACTGTTTCCTAGATCTGTCTGACATTCTTCAGTGTTTTCCAGCTACTTCTATAGCGGGTATTATGATCCAGCGTGTGGTCATACCTAGTCCCCTCATGTTGTATACAGAATCACCCATGTGGTACACGCACGACGCAGCGTGCCACCTCCACTCTTCTCCTTTCAACCTCTGCATGGTGTTAGCCCCCCTTTGAAATTCTTGACAAGCAAGCTGGGGGCTATATCATTTTGGAGACCTTCAAAGAATGCATCTCCCTTAAAGACCCATCTTCTTTGAGGTTTCTATGTGCTTTGCCTTGTACAAATCCCCTCTGCTGATTTCCTATCCCCGAGCCTGCATTCACCCCTGTGTCCCTTCAAAATGTTCCTTTTTCCCTTTGTCCTCCCTCTGTCAAGTGTTTTTTTTCCCCTCTATTCCCCCCCATCAATCCCTTAAATCCCCTCCAAAATCCCCTTTGATCCCTACCCTTACCCTTGTTCAGAATTTTTCGCCCTTTAACTCCCTATCGTTACCCCTTGGAGGCTTCAAAATACATTGAAAATGGGTTAAAAACCCACTTCTGACCATATAATAGGCCTCAGCCCTTTTCTGTCAGCCATGTCCCCATGTAGTTGAGCGTTGTCACCGCGCGCTGCGCTTTAAGGCGCTTATCGCATGATCGCAAATCGCATTTTATTTTTTGTGTTCGACCAATCCATCGCAAATATTTGCGATCACAAATATTTGCGATGCGATGGATCACGCCATCGCACTTTCCACCGGTCGCATTTGTTCCCATCGCACTTTCTCTATTTGCAATTTTGTGATCTAGCTTGGGCCCACCATACAGTCTTTCCGCCCATCGCATTTTCCCCCATCGCATTTCTATCTACCATCACGTCCTCCGCCCTGCGATTTGCGATCGCCTATGGGTCCCACCTTGAACAACACATCCGCCATCCATATAAAATGCCTTTTTCGCTTTGTAAAGTCGAAAATTTTAGTTTTCTATGGTTTATAAAGGTTGTCCACCGGATCGATTTTAAATAGATCTTCACCGTCAATCAACGCCCCTCTCCATGATATGACAACTGTTATTCACTCCGGGGCATGCTCCAAGTGTTCCCCGCCGCACTGCTCAAAACCACCTGTTCTTTCCGCACCACTCATCCGCAGATGGTGGTTTTCCCCGGAGAGCCAGCGATTCCACTCAGTAAACAACGCGTGGCATCTGTACGGGGGAAAAACCACCCTCATTTCGCACATTAACTTCCTACCCAGGATTCCCAACGAAATCTG
>CM076583.1:599315176-599489422 GCA_034641835.2 Pinus albicaulis
TGTATAATTTATGTGTCAATTGACCAACACTTGTCAAATTATGTTTGAGATTAGGAACATAATATATCTATGAGATTGTCTTGGGATCCCCATGATTGGTCAGACTATTGACCACTCCTTTTCCATCTACATCCATAGTCTTCTCAGTCCCCAAATTTACTTCTGACTTTATAGATTGATCCAAATTTGCAACCAAACTCTTGTTGTCTATCATGTAGTTACTAAAACCATCTTCTAATACCCACACACTATCTGATGATTCATGGATGTAATGGAAAGCTAGAAACATGGAATTAGTATTATATGTACTAACATTAGCTCTCTGGTTTCCTTGACCAGCTATTCTCTTCTTGCAATCACAAGCATAGTGACCAAATTTATTTCAATAATAACATCTTACCTTTGGTTTTTAAAACCTTTGGTTATTGTTGAAGCCTCTATTTTTTCTTCCAATTTCATGTTCATGCTCTTCTCGGCCATCTCTTTGACCACCATATCTTTTTCCTTGTCCTCTTCCTCTTGATCCACCTCTTCCTTGACCTCTTGAAATAGAAAGTTGGCTTTTGAAAGGAGTTTCTAAAGTGGAATCCTTATTTCTCTCTATCATTTCCTCATGCAAGAAAAGTGATCCCATCAACTCATCAATTCATTTTTTCCAAATCCTTGGCTTCTTCTATGGATGTTACCACAACATCAGACTTGGTAGACAAATATCTAATTACCTTCTCAATCACTGTTCGATCTTTAATTCAATCACCATAAATTTGTAATTGATTTATGAAAGAGATGACCCAATTCATGAAATAATCGATTTCCTCTGTCTCCTTCATTTATATACTTTCAAAAGATCTCTTGGTATTCTGTAATTTAACAACATTGACTGTGGTCATACCTTGATAGCTTCTCCCCAGATTTTCCCACACTTCCTTTGTTAAAGACGTGATCATAGTATTATGGAACACTGCTAAGTGCACTCCTTGTTGGATAAGAAGCAACGCTTATGCATTCTTTATTTTTTCTTTCTTCCATTATTCCCTCTCTATATTAGGGAGAGCCTATTCTTCTACTTCATTATGAGTTATGCAAACCAAAAATTTACATGATCCCAAATATCATGTGTTAGGGCTCTATATTACTAGTTTAGTCCCTTATTGTTGTTAGTGTAGCCCCCTTATTGTTATCGTTCTGCCCTTACATTATTATTGTTAGGTTGACTAGGAGTATATTGTGACCCCATGGACTCTTATATATAGAAAGGAGGTTTTCTCATTTGAATAATTTAAGAATTGTTTATTTATGTAATGTAAAAGAGGTTTCCCCCTCTAAGTGGTTGATTTCTAAGTCATTGATATCTCTTTTTTTCTATTTTGTGAGTTGGTTTCATAATATTTGGTTTCATGGCTTTTTATTGTAGGGTTTCATTGCTTCAAATAGGTCATCATGGCATTTTCGCTATAAATTTTTTTCCACGAAGGTTCAAAAGCTAAAAATACCTATTTGTGCATAAATATTGATGAAATTTGTTTAAAAACATAACATATTGGTTCGAAATATTTTCATAGAAATTATTTATGGAAGTTATGGTTTTTGCAGGCTCCCAAATTTCATCTCAAAGAGGTGACCTTGGGAAGATCGATATAACTTTATCTCTGGGCATATGATTTGAATTCTGTAAAAGTGGCCAAAAGTGCACAGGCTGTAGTTTCTTCTGTATCAATTTCAGAGCCAAAATACGAAACAGTGACACATGGCACGTCATACAAGTTTTCTCTATTGAACCAATCCATAATTAGGTCATTGTCAGAGATTTGGTATAACTTTGGCTTGAAGAATCCAACTTAGGTTTCACCTGTGGAATTAGAAAGAAGACATAGTGGGTTACGAAAGGTCGAAATTTCAGATCTTGCAAATTAGAAATTACAGAGATACATCATTTTCAATATCGAGCTCCTCAAAAGCAGGAAAAACATGTGTATTTGTTTTAAAAATTACATAAGTCTTGATTGAAAAATTAGTTACAACTGATTCCAAGGGAATATTGAAGCATAGATATCAGTATTGGGTTATAAAATGGCCCCTAAAAAGGATTCATCACCCATTAAGCCCTCAGAAGGCTCTACTATGAAACATGTAGAGGAAGAAGTGCAACATGATATATCAAAATTACAAGACCAAGTGAAAAAAATTTCACTCTCGCAAAGAGTAACAAACAATGAAATCGAAACTATGATGGATGGTTTGAAGAAAGGCATGGAAGCTAAGATGGAGGGTTTGGAGAATGACATGGAAGATAAGATGGATGGCATGGAATCTAAGATGGATGGTTTGAAAAATGGCATGGAAGCTAATATGGATGGTGTGGAAACTAAGATGGATGGTTTGAAGAATGGCATGGAATCTAAGATGGATGGCATGGAAACTAATATGGATGGAATGGAAGCTAATATGCATGGTATATAAGGAAACATGGAATATTTGAAGATATACACGGAAGGTTTGAAGGAATTTTTGGAAACGTTACTATAAGCCAAGCTTCCTAATGATGAAAAAATAGTAAAGCAACCTCATGATGAGAACAAAAGAAATGTTAATCATGATTAAAGAGACTCTAATGTTGGATTTAAGGCCTGCCATATTAAAAATATATATGTGAGCAGTATTGATGGCAAGGATCCTATGGAATATTGGAAGAACTACATGGAAGGTTTGAAGGGAGTTTTGGGAAGGTTGCTACAAGAAAAGCTTCCTAATGGAAAAACGTTAGTAGAGGAAACTCATGATGAGAAAAAAAGAAATGTTAATCATCATTTCATAGACTCTAATTTTGGATTTAAGACCCATCATATTCCAAATATATATATGACGAAGTTTGATGGCAAGGAACCCACAACTTTGATACCACAAATAGAGAAATAATTTAAGCTTCACAATACAAAAATCACACAAAAGGTACACATTGCAATTTTATATTCAAAAAAAAAAAATCAGTTTCTATAGTATCGATGCATTTGTTCTCATAAACCACTGGCCACTTGGTCATTTCTTATAGAGGAAATGATAGCACATTACGAGGATACCAAGAGAACCAACCTCTTTAGTAAATTGATAAATCTCAAACAAAAGCGTTCAATGATGGAGAACATTGAGGATTTCCAGAAATTGAATATAAGGGTAAATAATATTCCAAATTGACATAGGATTGATGTCTTCATAGGGACTCTAAAGAATAACATTCAACATGAGTTTCACCTCTGGGAACCTAATAAATTGGAGAATACATTCAGGTTTGCAAGAAAAATTGAAAGAAAATTTATGGTGACAGGGAAGCCTACAACCCACGACTATAAATATGGAAGTGTTGCTACTCCTAGACTTCCAAAACCTACAAGGTTGACACCACAACAATTGGAAGAAAAAAGAGAAAAAGGTCTTTGCTATAGTTGTGATATAAAATACACTAAAGATCATAATTATGTTGAGAATAAATTATTTTACATTTATTGTGAAGGGAAGGAAGAAAAGGAACAAGAAAATTCAAAAAGAAGAGGATACACCAGGAACCCACCCTAGAGGAAGAAGAAATGAATATGACCATATCCTGTAGTAGTAATTATGGATTCAGGTAGTACCCATAATTTAATTCATTGTAAGGTAGCCAAGGAATTGAATTGCTTCCTATGCCCAGCACCAGAGTGTCCAGTGATGGTAAAAAATGGAGGAAGTATAAATTTTTGTGGAAAGTACCATAATATCAAGCTAACCATGGGGGAATACGTATTGAATATTCCAATTTTTTCCATTCCAATTAGTGTTGTTGATTTTGTACTAGGAGTACAATGGTTACAATCTTTGGGGACGATAGCTTTTAATTTTCAAGAAATTTTCGTAAAAAAAAATTCAAAAGGAAAGGAAGTTGAATTATGGGGTATTGGAGGGAAGACGAGAAACATAATAAGCTATAATGTCATGAAAAATATTATAAAAAAATAACAACGAGGCGTAATTGCACAATTATTCTCACTATAAGTTCCAACACCAAAATCATATATTTCTGTAGATCTTCAAAAAGTCTTGGACAATCGTTCCAAGGTGTTTGAAACTCCCAAAGGATTCCCACCTATTCGCAATCATGATCATGCTATTCATTTGATTCCAAGAATTTTTCCTCCAAACATCAGGCCTTACATATATCCGTATCTCCAAAAGAGAGAAATTTAACGTATGATTGTAGAAATGCTAGAGGATGGTATAATTCAACCTAGTCAAAGTTCTTTCACTACTATAGTAGTATTGGTGCACAATAAGGATGGATCATGGCACATGTGTTTGGATTATAGTGAGATCAATAAGCTCACTATTAGATACAAATTTCGCCTTCCTATGATTGATGAATTATTGGGTGAATTACATGGATAAATTTATTTCACAAAGTTGTATCTCTGCTTAGGACATCGTCAAATTAGAATGAATATTGAAGACATTCCGAAAACAGCATTTTGAAATCATGAGGATAATTATGAATTTTTGGTCATGCCTTTTGGCTTTACCAATTCACCTTCTACATTTCAAGGGTTGATGAATTCCATTTTCAAACCCTTCCTTAAAAAATTTATGTTATTACTTTTTGGTGATATACTAATCTACAACAAGTCTTGGAAGGATCATGTTCAAAATGTTGATAGGTTTCTCAAACTATTGGAGGAGAAACAATTATATGAAAAAACCTCCAAATTTTTCTTTGGAGTACAAGAGGTGGAATTTCTCGGTCATATTGCATCTCAAGTGGGTGCTAAGGTAGACCCTAACAAAATTAAAGCCATTAAGGAATGGAAAGTCCCCACAACCATAAAAATGTTGCGAGGATTTATCTGGTTAACAGGGTATTATCGCAAGTTTGTTAAGAATTATGGGAGAATAGTAACACCTCTAACAACATTATTGAAGAAAGATGCATTTTTATGGAGTCCTGAAGAAACTAAGGCCTTTTAATACCTTAAAGTGGCAATGTACCAAACATCAGTCTGAGCTATGCCAGACTTGACAAAAACCTTTATTATGGAATGTGATGCCTCGGGAAATGGAATTGGTGATGTTTTAATGAAAGAATGTAGAACCATTTCTTTTGAAAATCATCCAATCAAAGGAAAGTATTTACAGAAAGCTATTTATGAGAAGTAAATGTTGGAAATACTACATGCAATAAATAAATGGAGACCTTACCTAATGGGAAGACACTTCAAGGTAAAACTGATCATGATAGTCTTAAATAATTTTTGGAACAAAGAATATCTTGAGAAGAGTAGCACAAATGGGTGACAAAGATGTTGGGTTATGACTTTGAAATCATCTAAAAATAAGGGAATCTAAATGTTGTTGCAAATGCACTCTCAAGAAATGATGAGGATGTGGAAGCATTGCTTTGTGCCATTTCAATTATCCAACCAAGTTGGATAACTAAATCAAGGGAGGAATGGAAGAATGACGAAGAAGTATTGACACTCATTCAAAAGTTACACCAAGATCCCAGTGCATCTGATACATTTAGTTGGAAAAATGATTCCTTATGGTACAAAGTTCGCTTATATCTTTGTAAAAATTCCCAACTAAAACAAAATATTCTTTCGGAATTGCACACCTCTCCCTTAGGAGGACACTCGATATTTTTAAAAAATTAATAGAGGGTGAAAATAAATTTTTTTTGGGATGGCCTTAACCCTGAAATTCAAGAGTTTTTGGCGGAATGTTTGGTTTTATAGCAAAATAAATTTTAGAAAATTGACACCCCGGATTTTCTACAGCCTTTATCCATTCCTATTCAACATTGGGAGGAGGTTTCAATGGATTTTATCACATGTTTACGTAATTCCTAAGGAAAGAGTGTCATAATGGTGGTAGTTGATAAAATGACCAATTATGCACACTTTTGTGCATTATCTCATGCATTTAAAGCGAGTACATTATTTACTGCATTTATGGAAACAATTCAAAAGCTACATGGAAACCCCAAAGATTATTGTAAGCGATAGATATCTCATTTTCACAGGAAACTTTTGGACGGGATTATTTTCTTGTTTGGGTACTCACCTAGCTCATAGCTCATCTTATCATCCTCAATCCGATGGCCAAACTGAGGTAGTGAATAAATTTTGGGAAGGATATCTTTGTTACTTTCTATCTGATAAACAAACACAATGGGTCGATTGGTTACCTCTAGATGAATGGTGGTATAACACTTCCTTCCACACTACAGCAAAAATGACCCCATTTATGTCACATTATGGATATGATCTATTGTCCATCACATCATCTTTAAGAAAAAATTATAAGGTTCAACTAGTGGAAGATCACATCGAGCATCAACAACAAGATCTCCAACTCTTAAAGGATAACCTAAATTTGGCACATAATCAGATGAAAAAACACACAGATCAAAATCACACCGAGAGAAGTTTTGAAGTAGGCGACTAGGTATTTTTATAGCTACAACCATACAAACAAATATCCCTCAAGAAAGCTAAGAAGGGTAATAAATTTTTGCCAAAGTAATATGGTCCTTGCAAGGTGTTGCAAAATATTCATACTATGGCATATAAATTGGAGCCTCCTACATCTTCTTGAGTGTGCACATGATCCTATGTTTCATGCTTAAATAAGGTTATTAGTGACAAACTGCTGGTTCAAACAATATTGCCAGATCTTGATGAGGAAGGAAAAATCATATTGGAACCTAAAGCAGTCACGAAAACAAGAACTCAATAACTATGAAATAAATCAATTTCAAAGTATCTCATCAAGTGGAAGTACTCACCCACTAAATATTCCACATGGGAGGATGAGAATTCTATACAGAAGCATTTGAAACTACTCAAGCGTTGAGGACAACATTTTTTTGAAGGAGAGGGACATGTTAGGGCCCTATATTAGTAGTGTAGTCCCTTATTTTTTTTAGTGTAACCCCCTTATTGTTATTGTTGTACCCCTATATTCCCCATATTGTTATTAATGTGCCCCATAATATCCCACTATTGTTATTGTTTTTCCCTAACATTATTATTTTTAGGCATGCTAGGATTATATTGTGAGCCCGTGGACTCCTATACATAGAAAAGAGGTTTTGTCATTTGAATTATCTAATAATTGTTCATTTATGTAATGTAAAGGAGGTTTCCCCCTCAAAGTGGTTGGTTTCTAAGTCGTTTATCTCTCTTTTCTTCTATTTTTTGAGTTGGTTTCATAACATCACGTGCTTTTTACATGGTCTCCATCTTAATGGACCACAATCATTCCTGGTAAAATAAGGAAGTTTTGTTTGGAAGCTCGATATAATTTCTTAAAAAACAATTCACCTCTCTTATGGAACCCTAAATTTCACCTTTTTATGAGCTTTGAAAAGCACAAAAAAATAACCCCAAGTTTATTTTTCATATTAAAATTATTTTATGAAAATTATTTATATATAAAAGATACTCTTATAATAATCTCCTTTTTAAAACCTTCTTATAATGTGCTTTCGAAAATCCATTTAAAAAAAATTTCCTCTTATATGCTCATGTGACCTTATAAAAGGACCTCTTAATTAAAATTATAACTCTCATGAATCCTTTTAAAGATTCGTTTGGTAACTATTTGCACTAACATGTATCAAGCGGATTAATATGTTGACTTTTTTTAAAACAGTAATGCATCTGACGTGTATTGCGTTAGCATGTAATGCTCGTCACCTGAAAAAGCACCGTGTTAGTGTGATAATTTTGTGAAAACCAAAGGACCGCACATTTTTCACGAAGCTCGTAAGTTTATCAAATGTAATGCAACTCTCTGATGAGCCCACCAGTCTTATAACACTCTGAGTATAACGGCCAGATGTTTTATCTCTTAGATAAGTGAGAAAAAAAAAATTATCTTCTCACATGGATAGTTGTCGATCCATCCTCCCTGACTCTATGTAACCTTGCTATGATACCAATTTCTTGGAAAGGCAGAAGAGTAAAGGCACAAATAACATAAATAATTCACACACAAAAACACACATGAGTTGCGACTCTTCTATTGATCACACAAACTTGATTGATAACAATGAACTCGGTGAAGGGTATTTAACCTTTTCGACTAACGAATTTC
Organism: Pinus albicaulis; assembly: GCA_034641835.2. Classification (NCBI taxonomy): domain Eukaryota; kingdom Viridiplantae; phylum Streptophyta; class Pinopsida; order Pinales; family Pinaceae; genus Pinus; species Pinus albicaulis. Next base: position 599,323,298 of record CM076583.1, read on the forward strand.
CCAATATAACTTGACATGCACACACATAACAAATTCATCTATCACATAACTTTGACTTACTCAACGCTCACTTGACTCAATCTCTAAATATAATTAAATCTCCATGAGATAGTTAATTAGCTATTTTAACAACACAAAGTCACTAATGTACACCATATAATTTATACTTGTATGATAAAGACATCATTCAGAAGAAATACCAATAAATATAATGTACAATGAATATGAATATCGTATTTCCACTACATGAACTATTTTTAGTATGAATTCATTTAAATCCGACAATACTTGTGGGTGTCATACATAAGTATCTCATACTATCATCGGCTAGAAAATCACCTTCCGTTGAGATTGGACGGCTCATTATGGTTTGGTTTCAGTAGCAAGCCTAGAAGTTACCCTATTTAGTTTTGAAATTTTTTATTTAGGTTATAATTTTATTTGGAAAGTAAATTTTCATCAGAATTTGGTTATTTTGTTTTCAAAAACTCGGATCATAGTATTGTTTCAATCAATTTCTTCAAAACATTTTTGACACCCATTTATTCAATAAAAAATTGACAACCAACACCATGAAGCTTGACCATTGTAACATAATTTTGTCAAAATTTCTACTGATTTTTTTTAAATTCATACTGAAATATTCGTTATTTCCCAAACAAAAAATTGTTTCTACTAACAGAAACATGTTATTCGTCATTGGATTAGATTTTTTGCTTACTATATACACTCTAGATAAATGTCTTTTCTGATAACATCAAAAGACCAAATCTTACTGATGTGATTGATATGAAAAGACATTTATCTATCTTATGGATCAAAAAATTCTTAGATCAACCATTATATACACTCTGCGGAGTTGAATACTGAAAATCATTTGATAACTAGTGAATTTTATTGAGAAGTACTAGAATATTAACTACACTAGGATTGGGGTTGGTGATTTTATTATTCAAAAATTACATTGTCTTTTGGTATTACAATGTATCTTGGTATTTTTCTCTTGATATATTGTAGGTAGAAAAAATTAATCATTATTAATATTATATTTTATCAATAATATATAAAGAATCTAGATATTTAATTTTATTGTATAAATTAATATTTTCAAAATTACATTTAGAAATATTTTTAAAATAATTTTTTTTTCTCTAACTTATTTTAAAATACGAAATATCTATTTCTTTAAAAAAATATGTAACAGGATTTATGCCTAAAACTAGGCAAATGTAGTAAATTAGATCTCAGTCAACTTTCAACATCTCAATATTTTAATTATTATTTTAATTGTGTGTTACCAACTTAATACAAACATACTAGGAAACCTAAATATAATACAACAATTATTATTTCAAATCAAAGTACAACTTTCCAATTCAACAATTCCAATTTAACAATCTTATTGGCTTCTCATTACACCTTTTAGAAAATTTCTTGTTATTACAATTCCGGGTAGGAATGAAAATTCCAATGACATAACCAGAGGGGTTTTAGAGAGTCTTGGGGAAAGAGTGTTCATCAAAACAAAATTGTGAGTTAGGTCTATGATCTTTTTGTGAAAAAGACTACATAATTACCACTACTTTTCTGGTTGTCAAAAAGCCTACATAATTATGAGTTAGTTCCCCACGAGAATGGTTGAATGAGGTTGTGTTAGGTCCCTATATTAATAGTATAGTCCCTTATTGTTGTTAGTGTAACCCCATTATTTTTATTATTTTGCCCTTACATTATTATTGTTAGGTTGGCTAGGATTACATTGTGGCCCCGAGGACTCATATATATAGAAAGGAGGTTTTGTCAATCTCATCATCCAAAATTTATTCATTCATGTAATGCATTGAAGGTTTCCCCCTCAAAGTGGCTTCTTTATAAGGCGTTGATATCTCTTTTATTCTATTTTTGGAGCTGGTTTCACAACATTTTGTATCAGAGCTTTGGATTCTAGGGTTTCGCTGCACCAAACAGGTCATCATGGAATTTGCACTATAACTATTTTTCTACGAAGGTTCAAAAGCTAAAAATTTTATAGCGCGAAGCTAAAATCCAGAGAAAGATCATCGCAAAATTTCAAAGCTTGGTTCGCAATATTTTCAAATATATGATCTATCGAAGTTAGCTCTTTTTCAGGCTCCCGAATTTCATCTCAAAGAGGTGATCATGGGAAAATCTTCATAACTCTCTCTCTGAGCATCGGATTGGAATTATGTAAAAAGTAGCTAGAATTAAACGAACTTTAGTTTCTTTTTATCAATTTCAGAGCCAAAGGAGCAAACAGTAACACGTGAAAAGTCATACAAGTTCGCTCTACTGAACTAGTCCATAATTAGGTCATTGTGGGAGATCGGAGATAACTTTGCCTTGAAGAATCCAAATCAGGTCAAACCTGTGGAATTTGAAAGAGGACTCATAGGGCTACCTCAAGGCCAAATTTTAGATATTGAACATCCATAATCACATAGATAGTTCAATTTCAAGATCGAGCTCCTCAAAAGCAAGAAGAAGGTGTGCATTTTTTTTTGAATTGTATAATTTCTGTTTGAAGAATCAATATGAATTGTTTCCAAAGGAATATTGTAGAAAATATATTAGTATTGGATTCTAAAATGGCCCCAAAAAAGAATTCAACACCCATTAAGCCTTCAAAAGGCTCTACTATGGATCATGAAGATGAAGAAATGCAACATGACATAACAAAATTACAAGAGAAAATGCACCAAATTTCGCTCTCGCAAAGAGCCACAAAAAGTGAAATGGATGTTTTGAAGAAAAGCATGGAAGCTAATATGGATGGTTTGAAGAAAGGTATAGAAGCTACGATGGAAGGTTTGAAGGATGGTATGGAGAAAATAATGGAAGGTTTGAAGGAAGGTTTGTTAAAGTTGATAGAAGAAATGATTCCTAATGGTGAAAAGATAGTAGACGAAACTCATGATGAGGACAAAACAAATGTTAATTGTGATTTCATAAACTATAATGTTAGATAGAAGAACCATCATATTCCAAAGATGTATATGAGGAAATTTTATGGCAAGGATCCCATAACATGGATACTATTGATGGAGAAATATTTTGATCTCAATAATGTGCAAAACACACAAAAGTTACGCTTTGCAACTTTAAATTTAGAACGAAATACATTTGTATGGTATCGATGGATTTTCTCCCATAAAAAAAGTGTCACTTGGTCAATTTTTATGGAGGAAATGATAGCACATTATGAAGATAAAAAGAGCAAAAACTTCTTTAGCCAACTGATAAATCTTAAACAAAATGGTCTAGTGGTGGAGCACATTGAGGAATTCCAAAAATTGAATATAAGGGTAACTGATATTCCAGAGGAACACAGAATTGATGTCTTCATAGGGACTGTTAGTGTCAGTCTTTGCAGCCTTCCTCCAATGATCAAACATGCTCTTACAAAGTGATTTTTAGGTGTCAAGGTCAAATTTTGTCATTTTAGTGAGCCTTCAAACAAAATTTGCTCACTAAGTACTAGGTCTAGGGTTTGCTTTCACTTCTTCCAGAGTTGTCCAAATTTCGGTCCATGTCACCATTCAGCTGAGTGTATCATAATTTAGAGGGTTTTCATCATCATTTCAGATTCCAAAGGGTCATTTTACACTTTTTTCATGCTTCAGTTGTGCCTAGGTAAGGTTCATTTCCCTCTCCTAGGGTTTTGAAGGTAATTTCTCTTGAATGGTCAAATCATTAGCAAAATTTGTATCCTGATGTTCATACACCTTCCCCTATCATTAATGTACCTTATTAAACACTTCCCATCACTGAGATCCCCCAAATTCCTCATTTTTGCACAAACCCTAGTTTCTTGCCACAACTTGGCAATTTTCGAGGCTAGGATTGTGTTTTTCCCTTTTGGACCCCTTCCCCTCACTAAATCTCTTAGATTCCACTTTCCCCTACTTCCTAGCATCCCTTCCTACTTCCCAAAATTTCCCCAAGAATTTAGAAGCCCCTTATCCCCTTCATTTCGCTTCATTTCGACAAATCCCTTGTTTCACACATCGGGATAGGTTTCACTCAAATGATGTTTCAGAGCAATAAAAGATGAATTTTGGAAAAATGAGAGAGTTTTTTCTCCAAAACATGCCAAGTAAGAAAAACCTCCTTCACTTTTTACACAGGTATCATGGTTTTAGATAAATGTCAAAAATACCATTGCCTCAGGAGAATTGAAAGCACCTCTGAAGTGACCTTGGGAAAATCAAGATTTCTCCTAGCTTTGTTGGAAAAATGACTTTCTTGATGATTCAAAGGATAACTAGACACAAATATATTTCCAATGAGCTATGATGAGCTCAATTTGGAGTTGAGGAAGACCTTCAAACGTTGACTGCAACAACACTCTACCTTGAGGCAGCTTCATTCTGCTCATTTTGACCAGTCTTGGGAGATTTGATTTGTGACAGGGTAAATGAACTAAAAATTGAAAAATTCAACCTGGGTTGGAAATTATACTCAAATATATTTCCAACGAGCTATCACACGCCCAATTTTGACATCGGGAAGACCTCCAAAAGCCTCCTGCAAAATGGCGCGTCGCATAGAAAAGTGGGCGCGACACATTGGGCCAGAACACAATTTTTTTGTCATTTCTTCACCAAAACTCAAATTGAATTGGTTCCCTTTGTTCTATATAAGTTTATGTGTGTTGTAAATGCTATTTAGACAAATTTTGGTGTAGTTAGAGATTGGTTTTGAAGAATTTGAAAGACAAAATCATAAACCCTCTCATTTTGTGAATGATTGCTCCTTAAGGTTTGAAATTTGAGTTTTAAAAGTTTGATCTTGGTGCCCATTCCCCACATTGTTTATTCCTTTCCCATTATTCTAAACCTATTATCATGATCAATCCCTTATTCCTTCACATTATACCATCCCTTCCCTATTCCCTAATAAAACCACTCATATCACTTATGCCCATTTGTCTCTATCCCTCAAATCCTTTCATGCTCTATCATTATCCCTTTCCTCATATCACTTATAAAATTCCCTAAATCCAAAACATCCAAGTAGCTGTCCCATTGTCTCTACATTGTCAAATTCAGAAGTTTTAAAAGGGCAAATCTCACTTGGTTGCAGTCCACTGTCCACACTGCCTTAGTTACCACAGTCCTTTCCAATGTGACACATATTTTGGCGATTGGAGACAAAGACACCAGGGTTTCATTCCTCATTTTCAACAAACCAAACATGCACCTTGCATGGACATTATGGACAACGACACATCATACAACCGAGACAATGATTTCATCACAGAAACTGTATGCACCAGGAGGGTACTAAGGAGGCGCAAAACACATGATCCACTCCAAATATTGGCCGAGGCTTCCTTGGCTGAGAAGGAGACATGATGGGAGACATTCACTCCAAATTTCAGCAAATTTGGAGAAATTTTTGTCATTTTGAAATTTTTGGTTGCAAAACATGTTTTTCTGCTCTACGCGTCGCGCCACTCGACGCGCGCTTACGTTTGGGACATCTTCAGGAGGAAAAATTGATATTTTTGGGTTTTTTTATAAAATTTTATGCATGCTCAGGAATGGCCAAGAGATTTCATCAAGTTCTGGGTGGTCTTAAGGGCCAAAAACACCATGAAAATCACCTTTCTGCCACCTTTTGCACCAACAGGAAGTAGTCTTGGGAGATTGAAGTTTTGGAGGGGAAAATGAGCTCCAAATTGAAAAATTCCACTTGGGTTGGATAGCAGACATCCAGGGATTTCCAAAAAGCTATCATGAGCTCGATTTGGACTTCAGGAAGTGCCCCAAACATAGACTCAAAGTGGTGCGGTGCATAGAGTTTTTGAGCGTGGCACATAGAGGATTTTTGCCCAATTTTAACTTTTCAGCTCAGAAATTCGGCCAGTTTGACTCTTTTCACTTTTGGATGCAATTTTTGATCTCTCATGATGTAATTTTATGGCCATGGTGTAATTTTGACTCAAATTCACTTGTTCTAGAAGATTCATTCACTAAAAAGGTGAAAATTAAATGAATGAATCAATTTCCTTCCTTTTAGAGATAAGTTGTTAGGCTGACTAGATTTCAGTTCTATGTTTAGAATTGGTTGAAACAGCTCCTAGAAGGAGGAGCTCGACCCCTAGAGGTGTGGGAAGGGGTTAGGATGGTCTATATTATGTATTTTCTGAGGCATATTCAGGGTTGGACACTTGGGAATAGTTTGGCACTCTATTGTACATTCACTCTGCATTTTTGTCTAAGGAAAGACCAGGGTTTTGCAGCACTTGTTGGGATCCTTGTGGCTCTGTGTTTGGATGGTGTTTTTCTCCATGTATTTGTAAGTTCATTAATGTTTTATGTATTCCATTTCCCTTCTCTTTGCTACTGAAATTAAACAAATGAGTAACTAAGGTAGAATTCATTAATTTGTTGGTGCTCTACATTAAACTTTTGTTTAGTTTTATATGTTTTCTTCAGTTTGTAGAGGATCCTTGATACCATATTTCCCTCTTTAGTTTCTCAGAAATCCTTTCTATCCATTCATTCAATTTAAGGCATCTAAACCTTTGCTAATCCTGCCCCAACTTGAATTCTGCAAGAACTGGCCTTCATCCCCGGACCCAAATTTGCCTTTCCCATTTTTTCCAACAAAACTCCCAAAAATCAAATCAAATCCTTGCACTTACATATCTAGCCTAAAATTAGTTTTTATTTCAGTCATCTCAAGCCTCATCGAATATCTTTTACTGAGATTGACCTGGAGAGAGCCCTCTCATGTCCTCGTAGGGCTATCTACGAGGCTGAGCGTGGTTTGATGTTACCTTGAATTCTGCCTTCTTTCAGCCTGAGGTGGATTTAGGTGCTAACATAGTGGCGACCATACTGGGGAAGAAAATGGTTTTCTTGTTGATGTCATTTGTTTTATAAGCTACAGACGGAGCCCAAAGTTATCCCAGGTAGCCTTCGAACTGCTCTTGCTCTGCGAGTGCATAGTAGATAAACGCTACTTCAGTCAATCTCCGGTCTACAAGCTAGAGACTCCACTGGAGGACTAACTCTCTCTCTGAGAAAATGGAAGGATCTTACACAAAGTTCAGGTATCCAAAGTGGAATGCTTTTCAGGATCTAGTCTGCTTTCTTGTAAATTACTTCTTTTCTGTTCTTGAAGCTGTCCTGAGAGTTTTTCAGAAGTTGTTGTATGATAAAGGTGATCAAAATCTTCACTCGACCTATTCAAAAGGTGTAAATACTGAGTTTCCCTTTGATCCTAACCTCCTTACTTTTACCACATCTTATGATGACTCTCTTCAGAGTGATGAGCCTAAAGAAAACGAGACTGATCCTGTAGCTCTTGTATATACTCCTACACCTTTTATAGTCACATATAAGTATAAACCTCTTCTTTTACCTTCTGTTCTTCATGCCTTCCCTAAAAATTATGACCTATATCTACCAAGACTCGACGGTGAATGTAACAATGTCAACACTGAGCAACATGTGCAGAATGTTGAGACTTTTCTTGACCTTTTTGAAGTTGATGAAGAGGATGTCAGTATTAGGATTTTTTCTCTTTCTTTGAAAGGCCAAGTGAAGAGTTGGTTCAAAACCCTGCATGATGCAAGCATCTCAGATTTCCAGCAGTTCATCAAAGTTTTCCTCGATAGGTGGGTAATCGGACAAAACCCTTTCCTTATTATTGAAGAGTATAACCAGCTAAAAAGATTGCCAGGGGAGACAGTACAACAATTTTCTGCCAGATTTAACCAAGTATATTTTTCGATGCCAGCTGATATAAGACCTTCTCCTAGATCTGCTCTCTTGCACTACCCGGGTGCCTTTGATCCGGAAATGGAGTTTCAGTTGAGAGAAAGGAATATTGCAACACTTGTAGAGATACAGAACAGTGCAGTAAATGTAGAGGCTCATTTACTGATCCGAAGGGCAAGGTTGAAGGAAGAAGAGATGAAAAACATAGATCCGGAGAAATCGACATCTTTAGAGGTAAAGCTTGACATGTTGGTAAGTGCAGTAGAAGAGATGATGCAAAATAACACCACAAGGAATGAGTATAATGTTCAAGCCCATGACTTGCTGATTGAAGAAGAACAAGTTGCTGATCCAAAACATTTTGTTTCTTATCCCAGTTGTCATAGTGATTGTTTTATAGATCATCTTGAAGAAGAGAGAGCTGTTGATATGATATGTATGCTTGATGATTTGCCTCAGTTTGATCAGTATGATGATGATTATGTTCTCCAAACAGAAGCTAATCTTGCAGACAAATCAGCAGCTAGTTTGTGGAAGGAGGAAGTCCACTTTTAGCAGCTTGAGTACAGTGATCAACTGATGCATATCAGCTATGACAATGACGAGGAAAGTGCAGCAAATTTTGAAGTAATTCAAGGATCTTTGCCTTTTTGTTTTGATTCATTTCAGTTCATCAGAGATAACTTCCATGCAATCAAAAATCAACTGTCAACAAGTCTTGATTTGGACCATCTTGAGGGCAATAAAAACCTTGTTCAAGACTTCCCATATCCAGATTTGCAGCCCCTGAATGCCATTGATTTTCAAGTTGCAGATGAAGACATGGAAGCTGGCAAATATGATCAAATGATACAAGATGACTCCGTACCATTTTTTTTTGAATCATTCCAGTTTTTGAAGGGTAAATTGCATAGTAAATCTTCAAATTAGTAGCTTGTAGAAAATCATGTAATCTCATCAGAAACAATAGAAAATGGGTCGCAGCAGTCTTTTCAAGTTTTTCACGATCCAATAGCTGATGTGTTGGATGATGTCTGCAGTCAAAGTCTTTCTCCATTGACTATATGTGAGCTTGAAACGTGTGCTGATATAAACTTGATCTGGCAGCCGGTCTCTTTGTCATTTTTAGCAGGAGTCTCGTCACAAAGCTCAAAAAAAAGTTTGCATTCATGGTATGAGGAGAAGAGAAGTAATCCATTGGATGAGCTAAGTCCTAGTGTGCATTTTGCGATCCTTATGCAGCATGAATTTCAAGATCCTTATGGAGTGTTTTTGGAGGCGGATAGAGAATCCATAGTATTCAACGGATCTCTTCACAAGTTTTCATGGGAGTTGCCTTTCAATAGTTCTCTCTTGTTGTTCATAAACGAGCACTTGCGGAGAATCCAAACAGCAGCTGCAATACTTACATGGTTGCATTGGCTGTTTCATTTCCCTTGATCAGGTGATGAATGGAACAATTAGAGTAGGTTGTATTGAATAAGCTCTACTTTGAGCATCTTTTCCAGTTTGTCAGTTGTGTTAAGTATCAATTCAGTTTTTAGTTGAGTGAGAGTCAGTTTGTGTCATCAAGTCATCATTTTTCAGTCATGCATTTCAGCTTGAGTTTTTTATTCCATTGCCCAATGGATGAAGGCACTGTCTACTTCCCAAAGATCTGCCGTTCTTGGCACCTCCAAGGAGCTACCATCCCTCTTCTATTGGACAATTTGCTGTTAGTGGGCTTCATTCTCTAACCTTCTCCGTTGACTTCAAACATGTTTCACAGCAGTGATTTTTAGGTGTCAAAAATAAATTTTTGTCATTTCCATGAGCCTTCACAAATTCTGTTTCACCATGGCCACAGTCTGTGTTTTCACTTCTTCCGCAGTTGTCCAAATGCTCATTCATGTCATCACTTAGTTGAGGTACCATCATTTAGAGTGGTTTTCAACATCATGCCAGATTCCAAAGGGTCATTTTCCACCTTGTTCATGCTTCAGTTGTGCCTAAGTAAGGTTCATTCCCCTCTCCTAGGTTTTTGAAGGTAATTTTTCTTGGATGGTAAAATCATTAGAAAAACTTGTATCTTGATGTTCATACACCTTCCCCTATCCTTAATTTACCTTATTAAACACTTCCCATCACCGAGATCCCCCAAATTCCTCATTTTCGCACAAAACCTAGTTTCTTGCTACAACTTGGAAATTTTCTAGGCTAGGCTTGTGTTTTTCCCTTTTGGACCCCTTCCCCTCACTCAATATCTGAGATTCCACTTTCCCCTGCTTCCTAGCATCCCTTACTACTTACAAAAATTTCCCCAAGAATTTAGAAGCCCCTTATCCTCTTCATTTCGCTTCATTTCGACAAATCCCTTGTTTCACACATCGGGATAGGTTTCACTCAAATGATGTTTCAGAGCAATAAAAGATGATTTTTTGAAAAATTAGAGAGGTTTTTGTCCAAAAAATTCCAAAGAAGAAAAAAACCCTTCATTTTTTACACAGGTATCATGGTTTTAGAGAAATGTCAAAAATACCGTTGCCTCAGGAGAATTGAATGCACCTCTGAAGTGACCTTGGGAAAATCAAGATTTCTCCTAGCTTGGTTGGCCAAATGACTTTATTGATGAGTCAAAGGATAAATAGACACAAATATATTTCCAATGAGCTATCATGATCTCAATTTGGAGTTGAGGAAGACCTTCAAAAGTCGACTGCAACAGCACTCTGACTTGAGGCAGCTTCATTCTGCTTATTTTGACCAGTCTTGGGAGATTTGATTTTTGACAGGGTAAATGAACTCTAAATTGAAAAATTCCACTTGGGTTGGAAGTTAGACTCAAATATATTTCCAACAAGCTATCGCATGTCCATTTTGGACATCGGCAAGACCTCCAAAAGCCTCCTGCAAAATGGCGCGGCGCATAGAAAAGTGGGCGCGGCGCATTGGGTTTGTGCACGCCGCATTGGGTTGGTGCACGGCGCATTGGGTTGGTGCGCGGCGCATTGGGACAGAACACAATTTTTTTTTCATTTCTTCACCAAAACTCAAATTTAATTGGTCCCCTTTTTTCTATATAAGTTTATGTGTGTTGCAAATCCTATTTAGACAAAGTTTGGTGTAGTTAGAGATTGGTTTTGAAGAATTTGAAAGCCAAAATCATAAACCCTCTCATTTTGTGAAAGATTGCTCCTTAAGGTTTGAAATTTGAGTTTTAAAAGTTTGATCTTGGTGCCCATTCCCCACATTGTTTATTCCTTTCCCATTATTTTAAACCTATTATCATGATCAATCCCTTATTCCCTCACATTATACCATCCCTTCCCTATTCCCTAATAAAACCACTCATATCACTTATGCCCATTTGTCTCTATCCCTCAAATCCTTTCATGCCCTATCATTATCCCTTTCCTCATATCACTTATAAAGTTCCCTAAATCCCAAACATCCAAGTAGCTATCCCATTGTCTCTACATTGTCAAATTCAGAAGTTTTAAAAGGGAAAATTTCACTTGGTTGCAGTCCACTGTCCACACTGCCTTAGTTACCACAATCCTTTCCAATGTGACACATATTTTGGCGATTGGAGACAAAGAAACCAGGGTTTCATTCCTCATTTTCAACAAACCAAACATGCACCTTGCATGGACATTATGGACAACGACACATCATACAACCGACATAGTGATTTCATCACAGAAACTGCATGCACCGCGAGGGTACTGAGGAGGCGCAAAACACATGATCCACTCCAAATATTGGCTGAGGCTTCATTGGCTGATCAAGAGACATTATGGGAGACATTCAATCCAAATTTCAGCAAATTTGGAGAAATTTTTGTCATTTTGAAATTTTTGGTTGCAAAATAGGTTTTTCTGCTCTACCCGTCACTCCACCCGACACGCGCTTACGTTTGGGACATCTTCAGGAGGAAAACTTAATATTTTTGGGTTTTTTTATGGAAATTTATGCATTCTTAAGAATTTCCGAGAGATTTCATCAAGTTCTGGGTGGTCTTGAGGGCCAGAAATACCATGAAAATCACCTTTCTACCACCTTTTGCACCAGCAGGAAGTAGTCTTGGGAGATTGAAGTTTTGGAGGGGTAAATGAGCTCCAAATTGAAAAATTTCACTTGGGTTGGATATCATACATCCAGGGTTTTCCAACAAGCTATCCTAATCTCGATTTGGACTTCAGGAAGTGCCCCAAACACAGGCTCAAAGTGGCGCGGTGCATAGAGGATTTTTGCCCAATTTTGACTTTTCAGCTCAGAAATTCGGCCAGTTTGACTCTTTTCACTTTTGGATGTAATTTTTTATCTCTCATGATGTAATTTTATGCCTATGGTGTAATTTTGACTCACATTCACTTGTTCTAGAAGATTCATTCACTAAAAAGGTGAAAATTAAATGAATGAATTAGTTTCCTTCCTTTTAGAGATAAGTTGTTAGGCTGCCTAGATTTCAGTTCTATGTTTAGAATTGGTTGAAACAGCTCCTAGAAGGAGGAGCTCGACCCCTAGATGTGTGGGAAGGGGTTAGGATGGTCTATATTATGTATTTTCTGAGGCATATTCAGGGTTGGACTCTTGGGAATAGTTTGGCACTCTATTGTACATTCACTCTGCATTTTTGGCTAAGGAAAGACCAGGGTTTTGCAGCACTTGTTGGGATCCTTGTGGCTCTGTGTTTGGATGGTGTGTTTCTCCATGTATTTGTAAGTTCATTAATGTTTTATGTATGCCATTTCCCTTCTCTTTGCTACTGAAATTAAACAAATGAGTAACTAAGGTAGAATTCATTAATTTGCTAGTGCTCTACCTTAAAATTTTGTTTAGTTTTATATGTTTTCTTTAGTTTGTAGAGGATCCTTGATACCATCTTGACCTCTTCAGTTTCTAATCAATCCTTTCTATCCATTCATTCAATTTAAGGCATCTAAACCTTTTCTTATCCTGCCCCAACTTGAATTCTGCAAGAACTGGCCTTCATCCCCTGACCCAAATTTGCCTTTCCCATTTTTTCCAACAAAACTCCCAAAAATCAAATCAAATCCTTGCACTTACATAGCTAGCCTAAAATTAGTTTTTATTTCATTCATCTCAAGCCTCATCGAATATCCTTTACTGAGATTGACCCGGAGAAAGCCCTCTCCTGTCCTCGTAGGGCTAGCTATGAGGCTGAGCGTGGTTAGATGTTACCTTGAATTCTGCCTTCTTTCAGCCTGAGGTGGATTTAGGCGAATATTGACCGAGATGACAACACTCCGGCTCAGTTCATGCTGTGTCTCATTCATTGGAGAAGGCATTCAGGTTGGCAAGAAAATTGAATGTAAAATTATGGCGACAAGGAAGACTACCACTCACTTCTATAAAGATGGAAGTGTTGCTACTCCTAGATTTCCACAACCCACAAGGTTGACACCACAACAATTAACAAAGAGCAAAAGGATTTTCAACAGATAGAAAAAGTACAACAAGGTCATGGCAAGACTGAGAAGAAATGACGTAGGAAAGTTAGATGGTGAAGGAGCAAAAAGAAGAAAATGAAGAAGAAAATTCAAAAGTAGAGGATATACACCAAGAAGAAACCCTAGAAGAAGAATAAATGAGTCCTACCATATCATGTAATGCATTGGCATGACTTACCACTCCTCAAACTCTCAAGATAGAAGGACATGTCAAGAAGAAAAAGGTAATAGTGTTGATTGATTTAGGTAGTACCCATAATTTTATTCATTGTAAGGTAGCCAAGGAATTGAATTTTTTCCTATACCCATCACCAAAATGTCAAGTGATGGTTTCAAATGGAGGAACTATAAATTTCTCCACGAAATGCCATAATACAAAGCTAGCCATGGGGGAATATGTATTGAATAGTCAAATGCTTTCATCCGAATGGGAGGTGTTGATGTTGTACTAGGAGTACAATGGTTACAATATTTGGGGACAATAGCTTTTAATTTTCAAGAACTTTTCTTGAATTTTTTTTTGGAAGGAAAGGGAATCAAATTACGAGGTATCGCAGGGAAGCGAAGAAAGATAATAAGCTCTAATGTCATGAAAAATATTCTGAAGAAAGAACAACGGGGCGTAATTGCAAAATTATGCTCACTAGAAGTCCCAACATCAAAATCATATATTTCTCCAGATCTCCAAAAAGTCTTGGACAATCATTCCAAGGTGTTTGATACTCCCAAAGGAAACCCACCTATTCGTCATCATGATCATGCTATGCATTTGATTCCAGGAAGTGTTCCTCCAAACATCAGGCCTTACAAATATCCTTATGTCCAAAAGTGCGAAATTGAAAGTATGATTGCAAAAATGATAGAGGATGGTATAATTCAACCTAGTGAAAGTTCTTTCTCTTATCCAATAGTATTGATGCACAAGAAAGATGGATCATGGCACATGTGTCCGTATTATAGAGAGCTCAATAAGCTCACTATTAAAGATAAATTTCCCATTCCTGTGATTGATGAATTATTGGAGGAATTACATGGAGAAATTTGTTTTGCCAAGTTGGATCTTTGTTGAGGATATCATCAAATTAGAATGAAGACTGAAGATATTCTAAAAACAACATTTTGAACTCATAAGGGTCATTATGAATTTTTGTTCATGCCTTTTGGCCTTACCAATGCACCGTCTACATTTCAAGGGTTGATGAATTCCATTTTCAAACCCTTCCTTAGAAAATTTGTGCTAGTATTTTTTGATGATATACTAATCTACAGCAAGTCTTGGAAGGATCATGTTCAACATGTTGAAAAGGTGCTCAAACTATTGGAGGAGAAACAATTATATGCAAAACCATCCAAATGTTTCTTTGGAGTACAAGAGGTGTAATATCTGGGTCATATTGTATCTCATGAGGGTGTTAAGGTAGACCCTAACAAAATTAAAGCCACTAAGGAATGGAAAGTACCAACAACCATAAAGCAGTTGCACGGATTTCTCGGGTTAACTGGGTATTATCGCAAGTTTGTTAAGAATTATGGGAGAATAGTAGCAACTATAACAACATTATTGAAGAAATATGCATTTTCATGGACTCTTGAAGCAACTAAGGCCTTTTAACATCTTAAGGAGGAAATGTTACCTACTTAGCTATGCGTACTTCAATAAAACTTTATCAGAATGTATGCTCCCAGAAAACGGAATTGTGTTGTTTTAATGCAAGAAGGAAGACCATGAGTTAGAAGTCATTCAATTGTACATCTTTATTATTGATGAGAAGGAAATGTTGGTATTACTACATGCACTAAACAGTGAGACCTTTTCTTCCAATGGGAAGAAACTTCAAGGTGAAGATGATATAGATGTTCTGAAATGATTGTGCTAACAAATAATATCTTCATAAGAGCAGCAAAAATGGGTCACAAAGATGTTGGGTTAAGACTTTGAAATCATCTAAAAAAAAGGGAAGCTAAATGTTGTTGCAGATGCACTCTCAAGAAAGGATGAAGAGGTGGAAGCATTGCTTTGTGCCATTTCTGTTATCCAACCAGATTGGATAACTGAAACAAGGAATGAATGGAAGAATGACGAAGAAGTGTGGACACTCATTCAAAAGTTGCTGCAAGATCCTAGTACATCTAACACATTTAGTTGGAAAAATTATTCCTTATGGTACAAATATTGCTTAAACATTTGCAAGAATTCCCAACTAAAACAAAATATTGTTTTGGAATTGCACACTTCTCCATTAGGAGGACACCCAGGAATTTTAAAAACTTATGATAGGGTGAAGAAAGATTTTTTTTGGGATGGCCTTAAATCTGATATTAAAATTTTTTTAGCGGAATGTTTGGTTTGCCAGCAAAATAAAGTTGAGACAATCAAGACCCCGGGTCTTCTACAACCTTTATCCATTCCAAGTCAACATTGGGAGGAGATTTCAATGGATTTTATCACAGGTTTACCTAAGTCTGAGGGAAGGAGTGTCATCATGGTGGTAGTTGATAGACTTACCAAGTATGCACACTTTTGTGCATTATGTCATCAATTTAAAGAAAGTACAGTTGCTACGACATTTATGGAAACAATTCAAAAGCTACATGGAAACCAGAATATTATTGTAAGTGACAGAGCTCCCATTTTTATAGGAAATTTTTGGACGAAATTATTTTCTTGTTTGGGTACTCAACTAGCTCATAGCTCATCATACCATCCTCAATCCGATGGTCAAATAGAGACAGTGAATAAATTTTTGGAAGGATATCTTAATTGTTTTGTATCTGATAAGCAAGCACAATGGGTCAAGTGGTTACCTCTCGTTGAATGGTGGTATAACAGTTCATTTCATACTGCAGCAAAAATCACCCCATTTATGGAACTTTATGGATATCATCCGCTGTCCATCACATATTCTTTAAGGGAAAATTATAAGGTTCAAGCAGTGGAGGATCACATTGATCATCAACAAGAAATTCTCCAACTGTTAAAGGATAACCTAAATTTGGCACAAAATTGAATGAAACAACAAGCAAATCAACATTGCAGTGAGAGAAGTTTTGATGTGTGAGACTGGGTATTTTTACGACTAAAACCATACAAAAAAATTTCCCTCAAGCAAGCTAATAAGTATAATAAATTATCGCCAAAGTACTATGGTCCTTACAAGGTGTTGCAAAAGATTGGTACTATGGCATACAAATTGGATCTTCCTGCTTCTTTGTGAGACCATCTAGTTTTCCATGTTTCATGCTTAAAAAAGGTTATACGGGAAAAAATTCCAGTTCAAACAATATTTCCAGAATTTGATGAGAAAGAAAAAACCATATTGTAACCTGAAGTAGTCAAGGAAACAAGAAATCGACATCTACAAAATCGATCAATTTCAGAGTATCTCATCAAATGGAAGAACTTACCCACTAAATATTCTACATGGGGGGATGAGAATTTTATACAAAAGCCTTGGAGCTACTCAGCAATTGAGGACAACACTTTTTTGAAGGAGAGGAGCATGTTATGTCCCTATATTAATAGTATAGTCCCTTATTGTTGTTAGTGTAACCCTCTTATTGTTATTATTGTGTCCTTACATTATTATTGTTAGGTCGACTAGGATTACATTGTGGCCCCATGGACTGCTATATATAGAAATGAGGCTTTGTCAATTTTATCATCCAAGAATTGTTCATTCATGTAATGTATTGGAGGTTGCCCCCTAGAAGTGGTTTATTTCTAAGGCGTTGATATCTCTTTTCTTCTATTTTTGGAGCTGGTTTCACAACAGGTTGACCATGGTCAATAATTAATGTAACAATGTATTAATGTTACATTAAAACATTGTGACATCAATGTTGACCATGGTTGATCTTGTCAAAAATGGTTGAAAACATTGTTACATCAATGTTGACCATGGTTGATCTTGTCAAAAATGGTTGAGAATGAGTGATGTTAAATTAAGTTAATATTAATATTATATTAATGTTATAAAAATGTTTGCGTTGGTGGTTGAAGTGTGTTGACATGTTTTACCATGGTTAACAAGATTAACCATGGTCGAAGATAATTGATAATTTTTGGTCAATGAAAACCATTATTGAGCTCAATTGACTAGATTGACAACGAAAACCATGGTTGACCATGGTTGATGTTACATAATGATATAAAAAATTTTACATTATTAGTTGAAGGGGGTTAAAGTGTTGACCATTGTTTGTCAAAATAAACCATGCATAACTTAAATTGAACATAATTAATAACGATTATCATAGTTGACCTACATATAGTGTGATTGAAAAAATCACCATACCTAGGTTAACTATAATTGAAATAATTAAATAGGGATTAAGTACAAGATTCAAAAATCTAACAACTCTAGGACGTAACTACGCCCAAATTGCACAACCTTCATGCTTAGTTGTTTTTTCATATAATATCAATTACCAATAAATAGTTTTTTCATATAATATCAACTAGCACAATCACATTTACTAATGTGGTTGATATAAGCAGATAGGCATATATGAGATAGATTTACAAACACATTCAGTAGTGTGAGTGATATACGTCGATAGGCCTATATCCACGACCCACCACATATATTTCTCCAATATAAATATTATATATTTATGAACATAATTACCAATATATTTTACATATTTACTTATAATATTTTAATAATATTAAATGTATATATATATATATATATATATATATATATATATATATATATATATTATTCAATAGTAAAATGTATAATAAAAACGTATTATTAAATTATTTCAATATATTAATAGTTTTAACTCAAACTATAATATAATTAAAAAATAACATAATAATAATATTTAATAATATTTATAATAACTATATATCTCTTACCAATATCCCAAGGGATTATTAATATTTTAAACAAAATGAACTAATAAACCCAAGAATTTAATATTATAAACCCAAGTAATTGGGGAAGCAAAGGATAAATATTAATATTATAAACCAAGAAATAAAAAAAAAACTAAGAATAAATAATTTAATATGAAGAGATTAAAAAACCTAAGAAATAATATTTAAAACCCAGAAGCCTCAGAATGTAATAAACCCTAATAATTAGTATATTAAATTCGAGAGATTAATAAAGCATATGAAATAATATTTAAAACCGAAAACCTAAGAAATTAATAAACCCTAACAATTAATATTTTAAACCCAAGAGATTAATAAACCCAATAGATTATTAATAATACAAACCAAAAGAAGGAATTGGTGAACCCAAGGGATAAATATTATAAACCAAAGGAATTGGTGAACCCAAGGGATAAATATTAAGAACATAAGGGATTAATAAGGCCAAGGGATCAATATTAAAAACACAAGATATTAATAAACCCTAAGAATTGATACTTTAAACTAAAAAACCTAGCAGCTTAATAAACCATAAGAATCAATATTTTAAACTTAAGATATGAATAAACCAACTTGATTATTAACATTATAAACCAAAAGAACTAATAAACCAAAGGGTTTAATATTATAAACCAAAGGAATCAGCGAACCCAAGGGACACATATTATAAAACTAAGGGATCAATAAGGACAAGGGATCAACATTAAAAGCAACATAGACTAATAAACCATAAGAATTAATATTTTAAGCTCAAGAGATTAATAAACCTAAGGGGTGAATAACATTATAAACCAAAAGAACTAAGAAACCCAAGGGTTTAATATTATAAACCAAAGGAATTAGTGAACCCAAGGGATTTTAATATAAAGGATCAATAAGGCAAAGAGATCAATATTAAAAACAATAGAGATTAATAAAACCTAATCATTAATATTTTAAACTAAAAAACCTAAGAAATTAATAAATCCTAAGAAATAATATTTTAAACTCAATAGATTAATAAACCCAAGAGGTCATTAATATTATAAAACAAAAAATAAAATATATTAGAATATATAATATTATATTATTCAATAGTAAAATATATAATAAAAATATATTCTTAAATTATTTCAATATATTTATAGTTTTAACTTAAACTATAATATAATTAAAAAAAAACATAATAATAATATTTTATTAATATTTATAATAAGTGTATATCTCTTATCAATATCTCAAAGGATTATTAATATTTTAAACAAAAAGAACTAATAAACCTAATGGTTTAATATTATAAACCTAAGTAATTGGTGAAGCAAAGGATAAAATATTAATATTATAAACCAAGAAATAAAAAAACCCTAAGAATAAATAATTTAATTTGAAGAGATTAAAAAACCCTAAGAAATAATATTTAAAACCCAAAAGCCTAAGAAAGTAATAAACCCTGAGAATTAATATATTAAACTCAGGAGATTAATAAAGCATATGAAATAATATTTAAAACACAAAAACTTAAGAAATTAATAAACCCTAACAATTAAAATTTTAAACTCAAGCGATTAATAAACCCAAGAGATTATTAATAATACAAACCAAAAGAAGTAATAAACCCATGGTTAAAATATTATCAACCAAAGAAATTGCTGAACCCAAGGGATAAATATTAAAAACATAAGGGATCAATAAGGCCAATGGATCAATATTAAAAACACAAGAGCTTAATAAACCCTAAGAAATGATATTTTAAACTAAAAAATCTAATAAATTAATAAACAATAAGAATCAATATTTTAAGCTGAGGATATTAATAAACCAATGGGATTTATAACATTATAAACCAAAAGAACTAATAAACCCAAGGGTTTAATATTATAAACCAAAGGAATCAACAAACCCAACGGATAAATATTATAAACCTAAGTGATCAATAAGGACAACGAATCAATATTAAAAACAATAGAGATTAATAGACCCTAAGAATTAATATTTTAAACTCAAGAGATTAATAAACCCAAGGGTTATATTTTAATGGTTATGGTCGAGCAGAGCGAATGGATCTCTTTTGTGCTCTGCTACGGTTTCGAACTCCTCTGCAACGGCGCTACACCAATTGACAAAGGAAATCAGGCTAGGCTGCATGCGTCCGGCAAAGTGATTCTATGGAGTCTTGCGCTCAGGCCATGGCAGATGCTTTGGGGGGAGGCAGCTAGCTTCCCTCTACGAATGGGGAATGGAATGACGTTACAATGGAACAAAACAGGACGCCCTCAGATAAGGGAGGCACAGAACAGCAGGGTGAAGTACCACAAGCGCATGCCTCAGCAGGTATAGTGGAATCACCAGCTATAACCTCAGCTACATGCAAACCTATTGCAGTCGAAAGACCCAAGATTGACTTTCCCAGTCACCGCATAAATGCCCAAATTAAATATATGAAAGATCACGCTCTTATAGGGAAGTTCATTGGCTTCTGGCAAACTCAAAAAGCCCTACAGGGTTGGATTGCCACGAAATGGAAGCCCAAGGGTCATGTTACCCTGCAGCTAGGGCCAAGGGGTTTATTCAATTCCATCTTTAACAGCATAGAGGACCAAAACAGAGTGTTGGACGGGGGTCCTTATTTTTTCAACTCTGTTGGTTTATACCTAAGAGACTAGATTGAACGTTTCAACCCGGACAAGGAAAACTTCAATTGGGCTCTGGTTTGGATACGCCTGTATTCGCTTCCACTTGAATACTGGGACGAAGAATCTCTCACTACAATAGGCAAAGGGTTGAGCGAGTTCATCATGATAGCAGAAGATACAATGCTCTGAAGATACACATCCTATGCTTGAATATGTGTATACATGCACCTAGACAAAGCTCTTCCGGATGCGGTAAGTTTTCTCCACGATGACTTAGAATCGATCCAACCCATTGATTATGAACATGTTCGTTTTTCGATGCTGTAGGTGTCATGCCCATGGGCATCTCTTTAGAGACTTCCCGCTAAACAATGCTCCCAAGAACAAAGAGGCTGAAGAAAAGCCTGAGGCATATGGGTTCACCAAAGTCACTAATCGCAAAAGGCATAATAAGAAGCCTTCTTCAGCTAGCAAAAAACCAAATCCTCAGTCCTATACACCCTCTAGCAGCAATAAATTTGATCTCCTTTCGCAGCCTAAACTCTCAACCATTAATCCTTCAGCCCCCTCTGACCCCTCATCCAAGCCTTCATCCTCCTCTACCATCCCTGATATCTCGACCACCAAATATAGCCCTCAAGATCCGCAATCTAAGGCGTCCATGGGACTTCAGCCTCCTCCAAAACCTGAACTTGTCATTTGGAAGCCAAACAACATGGATATAGATAGTCTTTTGCTTGACCCTAACCTTGCCAACAAAGATAACCCAGAAATTAGTCAGCCGAGCCACATGGACGAAGACCCCGAGAGCTTCAACCTAGGTGAGCTTGATCTTCTGGGAATGGAGGACACATGCAGATGAAAGGAATTTGATAAAACCAACCCCAGCTAGATTGAAACCCTAGAAGTGGTCCTCTACCGTGCCCAACAACAAAATAAACTGGGTATACAACCAGGAAGCCATTGGGATGGTCTAAAGATCATCAAGGAGTCCAAAAAAAGAGGAAAAAAACCATATTGGGAACGCACCATCACCTTGGGGAAGATGCTGGTGCAGTCAGGCAGATACCCCAAGTTGACAAGGTTTTTCGAGCTACTCCCCAATAGTTCGTCATGAAGCTCATCTCATGGAACGTAAGAGGGCTAAACGGCCCTGGGAAATACAGGATGCTCAAAAACATGATTCAGCAAGAAAGACCACAAATTCTCTTTCTTCAAGAAACTAAATGCAACAGTTCAGCTCTCAGCGCTATCCTAACTAAAGCATGGCCAGGGAGCCACTCAATAGCGGTTGATGCCTCAGGCTTCTCGGGAGGCTTAACTATAGTGTGGGAGATGTAAACGATCTTACTTATAGACTATCATGCCTCAAAGAGCCTTGTCTAAACAACCTTCCACCTCGTGGGAATGGATACTCATGGGCACCTATCAAATGTCTACTTTCCTCAAGATACGACAAGCAAGAAGGCGCTCTTGGATACTATGGAGGCTTTGAAATCCAACAGAACTCACCCCCTATGGATAATAGGAGGGGAATTCAACATGATCTCTAAGTTTGAAGAAAAAACAGGATTACGACCAAGACTGGAGCCTGAAAGTGCTCACTTCAAAGATTTCATCAACAGAAGCTGGCTTATAGATCTGCCTTTATCTAATGGTATGTATAATTGGAACAACAAGAGAGCTGGGCATCAGCAAATAGCGTCCAAGCTGGATCGATTCCTAATATTAGATAATGCCATACACATGGGGGGAGACATCTTCGATTCCATCCTACCCATTGCAGGCTCAGATCATTGGCCTATCTCTCTTCAATGGCAGCGACCCTGTAATCTATTGAAGTGGCCCTTCAGGTTCGATGCTTTTTGGCTTGACCATCCCACCTTCAAAAATCTAGTCCACACAGCCTGGAAAAGCTTTGTTCCTCCAGCAGGCTCCAAAATGTATCAGTTTCAGCAAAAACTTCGATATCTCAAATCCCAAATCAAAGCTTGGAACCATTCCATATTTGGGAACATTCTCCAGGAGAAAAAAATACTGGATCACAGGATGGCTGAGATTCAATAGGAAATCATCAAAAATGGAAGAACTGAACCCCTTATAGCTCAAGAAAAGACACTACAGGAGCATCTTTATGAGAGAAGAAAACAAGAAGAAGTGTTATGGCGAAAAATGTCCAGAATACACTGGCTAAAGGAAGGTGAAAGAAACACAAATTTCTTCCACCGCTCCACCATCCAAAGAGCAATAAACAATCGCATAGCCCATATCACAAATCAGTAAGGAGAATGATTGGAAAACCATGAAGACATAGAACAACTACTCCTGGAGCACTTTAATAATGTCCATCATGAATCTCCAATCAATTGACAACCCACAATCAGCAAGATCATCCAGCATATTCCTAAACTCATAACAGAGGAGCATAATCAAATGCTATTGAGACCAATAACACTTCAGGAGGTTGAAACAGCTATCGCCCAATCCAAGGAAGGCAAAGCCCCAAGTCTTGATGGCTTCACCATTTCTGGGATCTCGTCAAGCTAGAAGTTTGGCAACTAGTGGAGGAATTGAGATCTATGCACTGGCTTCTCCCCTCTCTCAATGATACCTTCATAGCTCTAGTAACAAAATAAGACCAACCAAGCACACCAGACAAATTCCACCCCATAGCTCTATGTAATGTTATCTACAAATTTATCTCTAAAGTTATTGCTAATCATCTCAAGCTGCTGCTCCTGTTACTCATATCGCCTGAAGAAACTAGCTATGTGGAGGGTTGCCAAATTATGGATGGGATCATCCTAACTCACGAAGTCATTCACTCACTAAAGATTAGCAAGAAGGTAGGTATGCTTCTCAAAATTGATTTATCTAAGGCCTTTCTTAAAATAAGTTGGAATTATATTCAACAGATCTTGGTTGCCTTCGGCTTTAGTCATATGTGGGTAAGGTGGGTTATGAGCCTCATCTCTTCCACCTTCTCCTCCATCTTAGTCAATGGTATTCCCTCTCAATCGTTCACTCCTTCGAGAGGCATTAGGCAGGGTGACCCTCTATTGCCCTTCCTCTTTTTCCTAATGGCTGAAGGGCTTGGGCGTTTAATCCAAAATGCTCTTCAAACTCAGAAATTGAAAGGTATCTCTCTCCACGGATCCCCGACCACCTCCCACCAGCAATTCGTGGATGATAACATTCTATTCGGCCATCCCTCCATGAAATAATCCCAGTCTTTCAAAGCCATCATAAACCTCTTCTCTGAAGCCTCTGTAACCTCCGTTAATAATGCCAAATCCCAGATATACTTCCTCAATACTCTTGTTCCAACACAAGCTAATATTGCTCGCATGCTAGGCTTTTCCATAGCCTCTCTCCCGGCTAAATATTTGGGAGCTCCCCTCATAAATTCTTCCATTAAGCACTCTTCCTAGAATATGCTCCTCGAAAAATTGGAAGCCCACCTTTCCTCTTGGTCCTACAGAGCCCTCAATATGGCAAGCCATTTAATCCTCATCAAAGAAACTCTGCAATCTATGCCTCTTTACCTTTTCTCGGTTCTTGCTGCACCAAAATGGGTTCTCAAACAGATAAAATGCTTTGAATGCAAGTTCCTTTGGGGCTCTTCAGGTCAAGATCACAAATGGGCTCTAGTAAAATGGAGCACGGTCTGTACCCCAAAAGCCACTAGAGGCCTTGGACTCAGATATCCTTCTCACAACAATGAAATCATGGGAGCACGAATCTGTTGGAAATGGATGTCGGCTCCTCACACCCCTTGGGCCAAACTATGGATTTCTAAATATGCTAACAACAGACCTCCAGAGGACCTGATCAGGCTTTCCCTAGAAGACCCAAGTTCGCTGATTTGGAACACTGCCAAACAACACAGTGCACTGATTCAACAACACAGTTTTTGGGAGGTTCGCAATGGAGGAACAAATCATTTTTGGGTAGAATCATGGCAGAAAAATCCCAAGATGACCAACATTCTCAATCCTCACAATCTTGTAGATCTGACCATAAATCCAGAAGACAAGGTAAATCAACATTGGCTCCCCAGAAATGACAATGGGTTCAGGAAATGGAGGCACATTGACCAAGCTGCCCCCCAAGCAGAGGTCGAGACTTGGAATGCACTCAATACAAAACTCCAGCACAGGAAGATCAGATATTCGAAGCACTCAAACATCCTGAGATGGGGATACAATCCCAAAGGTATGTTTTCCACAAAAGAGGCATACACTCGGATGCACCCTATTCCTGATCCTCATGATACTCTATGGAAACTCATTTGGTCTCCAGGAATTTGGCCCAAAGTCTCCACTTTTCTATGGCTCCTCAGCCACAAAAGGATCCTCACCTAGGACAACTTGATCAAACGGGGCTTCATAGGACCCTCTCGATGTCCCAACTGTAACCAAAGTAATGAGACAATTCAACACCTAATGGTCTCTTGCGCTATTGGAAATACTCTCTTGGAAAGGATAAGCTTTCACTGCCAAAGAAGTAAGCCTACTGGGGACATTATTAACACCATTTGCAATTGGCCTAAGTCTCCATACAACATTGTTCTTCTCAACACATTATGGCGACTCATTCCTGGTCTCCTCCTATGGTCTATCTGGAAAGAGAGAAACAAAATAATCTTTAGGAGTCAGAGCACAATGATGGAAGTAATATGGTGCATCCTCAGTAATAGTATCCAAGAATCCCTGGCTCTCCATGCCTCGAAGGAATAAGTCCTCCCCTCAAAGCCTCAGGAAAAATCCATCTGGGAGAACTGGCAATCCACGATTACTCACATCCCTGCCAATAAAGCTACGAGAAATCTGGAAATTACAAATCAATGGTCTCCTCCCTCATCTGGGCTTATCAAACTAAATTTTGATGGCACTTCTAAGGGGAATCCATTACAAGCCGGATTTGGGGGCATTTTCAGGGATTCAAAAGGCACTCCTCTAGAAATCTACTTCGGCTCTATTGGCTGGGAGACCAACAGCTCAGCTAAGTTGGAAGGTTTGTGGCAGGGTTTGTGTCTTGCTCAACAAAATAACTACTTTCCCATTTTCATTGAAGGAGACTCACAGGTGTTAATCAATATGGCCAATAAACTTCTATGGGGAACCACTGCAGCCATAGTTGTCACTAGTTGGAGACTAGCAGTGCGGCTCGAAAAGTTGAAACGATGGCTCAAGATCCATAAGGCTGTCTCGTTTACTCAATTAAAAGAGATGGTAAAAAAGTGGCTAATTTCCTAGCCAATGTGGGAGTGGAAGGAACAGATACTCTCAAACATGCCCCCCTCAACATCCTCCATGAGAGTGCTCTTATACAGGATTGCACCACTATGGTGCACAAAGATATTGCAGTTCCGGATGCGGATGATACATGCTCGTGATGGGATGCACGTCCTGAGGCATGGTGCATGGGGTGTCCATACAGCCTCCCACCTACGCATTAAACTCCACATTTACTTCGCCAACCTGCTGTGCATTACTTCCATCACCTTGCCTCACCGCATTTGGTCCAGCTTGCTCTGCATTTTTTTTTAATGGTGCCGTCTCACCACCCCTCTGCTCATACTCGTTCTACCTCTTGCTCTCACGCATTGCAAGGCTACTCCTGTCCTCCTGCTTGCGTCGAGCCAAGAACTCGCATGCAGACCAGGAGGCGATGTGTATTTCTCTGTTTTCTTGAAATGCTGCCTGAATTCCATTCTTCTCAGAGCGCTTTATACCTTAATAAGTCTTAGTCTAGCTTGAATCATGCCCAGTATTTCTTTGTTGCCCAGTTTCCCTCTTGTCTGAAATTCCACCACTATAGCCTCAGCTCCACAAGTAGAATGCCTCAGCTCAGGCATCGTATGCGAAGTCGATGAGGAAGTTGTAGGGGTCGGGCGGTCTCTGCCCGTTATTCCTCCAACCCTGATCCCTCGTCTTAAGACTTTTCTTAGAGGCACTATCTGGAAAAGCGCAATGATAGAGGAAGAGCCAGTAGCTCTAGGCCAGTGCATCCCTCCCATGCTGCGTCTCCTTCGTAGCCTCTCCATGCTGTATCCCCCTTGCAACTTGTCCCTCATCCCCTCATTTCCCCTATCACCCTTTTTCAAACCTCGAAAAGAGCTGAGTTTCAGTTTTTGTGTACCATGGACCGACCAAAAATCACTGCATTCATAACCGTCACCCTCTGGGAGGAAGCTTCTTGTTCTACTCCCACTGAAATCATCACCCATCAGCCTCCTCCAGACCCAGATAAGGCCGAAGACAAGAATGTAGCACTGGGACTAGATAGAAATGCTAGAGCTCAGGATAAAGGGAAGAACATCGCTACAACCACTGGTGATCCCACTGATGAGGAAGACGAAAGTAGCGTGGAGTATCGTTACTGCATCGTGGAGGAACCTCCCTCTCCAGCCCATGACAAGTGACCACGATCTCCACTGCTGGAACATGGCACTATAGCCCAGGTTCAATGGGTTATTTTGTGTGGTTTTGTTTAATTTTACAATGCTTAAGGAGAATAATTCTCCTATGTTTAACTCTTTTAGGCATATTCTGTTTTTATGGTTTCACATGTTTAACTTAAGGTCGGTTTCCCCTATGAGGGCAGCAAGACACGAGCTTAAGACACTGGTTTCCCCTTCTGGGGTAGTCCAAAAACATGAATTTTCAAGTATCAAACCCAGCTCTCAGGCTTTCTCAGCTGAGGCTGTGGTAGTTTTGTACTGATATGTTTATAAATAGAATTAGAATTATTTAGAAAAAAATAAATAAACCCAAGGGTTTAATATTATAAACCAAAGGAATCAGTGAACCCTAGGGATAAATATTAAAAACCTAAAGGATCAATAAGGCCAAGGAATCAATATTAAAAACAATAGAGATTAATAAAACCTAATAATTAATAAAGTCTAAGAAATAATATTTTAAACTCAATAGATTAATAAGCCCAAGGGGTTATTAATATTATAAAACAAAAGAATATAATATATTATATTATATTATTCAATAGTAAAATATAGAATAAAAATATATTCGTAAATTATTTCAATATATTAATAGTTTTAACTTAAATTATAATATAATTCAAAAATAACATAACAATAATATTTTACTAATATTTATAATAAGTGTATATCTCTTACTAATATCCCAAGGGATTATTAATATTTTAAACAAAAAAGCTAATAAACCCAAGGGTTTAATATTATAAACCCAAGTAATTGGTGAAGAAAAGGGTAAATATTAAAATTATAAACCAAGAAATAAAAAAACCCTAAGAATAAATAATTTAATCTAAAGAGATTAAAAAACCCTAGAAAATAATATTTAAAACACAAAAGCCTAAGTAAGTAATAAATCTTAAGAATTGATATATTAAACTCAAGAGATTAATAAAGCATATGAAATAATATTTAAAACAAAAAAACCTCAGAAATTAATAAACCCTAACAATTAATATTTTAAACTGAAGATATTAATAAACGTAAGAGATTATTAATAACACAAACCAAAAGAAGTAATAAACCCAAGGTTTAAATATTATAAACCAAAGGAATAGGTGAAGCCAAGGGATAAATATTAAAAACATAATGGATCAATAAGGCCAAGGGATCAATATTAAAAACACAAGAGATTAAAAAACCCTAAGAATTTATATTTCAAACTAAAAAACCTAATAAATTAATAAATCATAAGAATCAATATTATAAACTTAGGATATTAATAAACCAATGGGATTATTAACATTATAAACCAAAATAACTAATAAACCCACGGGTTTAATATTATCAACCAAAGGAATCAATGAACACAAGGGATAAATATTATAAACCTAAGGGATCAGTAAGGACAACAAATCAATATTAAAAATAGTAGAGATTAATAAACCCTAAGAATCAGCCCATGAGGCTTGGCCTAGTGGTCAGCGAACATTTTGTTAAGACATTTGTGTTGTTAAGCAAGTCACGTGTTCAATCCCCGACCTCGGTCGATCACACGGGATGAATGCGTGCAAGCCTTTGCATTTTCCGATAGAGTATATAGTGGTAGCTATGGGGAATTCGACCTCATGTTACGCGAGTACGATACCTCCACCGTTGTTGATTCCTATAGTTACAAAAAATAAAAATAAACCCTAAGAATCTATATTTTAAACTAAAGATATTAATAAACCCAAGGGGTGATTAACATTATAAACCAAAAGAACTAATAAACACAAGGGTTTAATATTATAAACCAAAGGAATCTATGAACCCAAGGGATAAATATTAAAAACCTAAAGGATTTTTTTTTCTGAATAAGACTAATTGTATTAAGAATAGAAACATATAGTACAGTCAAGCTTGCCTGCAAGCGAAGAAGAAAAGAAAGGGAGCCATAGGAGATGGGATATCAACCTCGCTACGGAAAGACAATCAACGAAAGAGTAGAAAGATAACACGGAACTGCATAGAAGCTAGATCTGAACAGAGAAATCTACCTAGTGTGGGTGGATACTGCCATACAATATTTTTTCCCTTTTTTCTTGCTAACATGGACCCAGTCAGTGGAATTTGGCTGAGCCATGACCAGTTGAAGAAAATTTTGCCCTGGGGGCATAATATCCTTATTCGAGTCAAAGGACAAAGACACGTGAGAGCGTTTCTGAGAGAACAGTGGGGAAGAGGGGTCTACAGGACTAGCAGAGGGGGTGTCCGACGAAGCCCCATCATTGTGCCCATTTACTACTAATTCCTCCTCATCCAAGCTGGAGGAGTCTGAATCATCCATGGGGGGGGGAGGAACACAGGGATTCCAGCTCTTGGATTTGGGTTTGAGATTCAGATTCTTGTTTTTGTCGAGGAACTGGGTACAATAATTTTGGAAGTGCCCTGTTTGATGACAATGGCGGAAACGAAAGACTGTATTTTCGTAATCCAAGGTTTGAGTCCAGTGGAAATCCCCAATATTGAGGTTGATCTAATCCGGTAGTCCTTTGCTGATATCTATTTTTGCACAAATTCTGTCGTAGGTGTAGAGTCCATTCTCCCTTCTTGAGGTATCTGTAGCAAGGTAGCATCCTACGGTGTCTCCAATGGCTATGAGAACATATATATGCCATAGATGTGCCAGAAAGTTCGGGAGCCTTAACCAAATGGGAAGTTTGGTGATGACAGCTGTAGAAGGGTCGAAGCCTGGAAACGAAGGGGAGAGGAAAAGCCCAGCCGTGCCCCAGAACGAAGGGCCTCCCATTAAGGCTTTCTGGTAATCTTCATTTAATTCAAAAGCTAAAATGAAGAAGCCTTTCGAGCATAAGTAGATCTTGCTTTTTTTAGTCCAGTTGTTATGGATCCATTGGTATAAATTTGTAGTGCGAGGCGATAGACCATTAAATCTGCATATGATTGCGGATTCTGCAAAATTCTGGTGGAGTTCGTCAATCCCAGGATCAGAGAATTCTATAGGAGGAATTTCCTCCAATTTATCCACCAAAAATGGCTTGGGAGCCATAGTTGGTTGAGCTTCTTTGTAAGAATACTGAGGATGGGGGATCTGAGAATGGACAACATCTTTGTAGGAGGAGGAGGGAGCTGAAGATGACTGTCCAGCTATGCCTCCTCTCAAACGAAGGGTTAATACAATAGAGTCATTTCTTTTAATGTTGTAAACAGAGAGAGGAAGAAGGTCCTCAAGTTGTTTACCTTGGAATAGGAGTCGCTGATGGATCGATGGTATCCCAAGCCTATGTTCCAGGTTTAACTTAAGGTTCTGCACCAAGTTCGAAGAGCTAACCCATTGCAGAATGGTGTTGCCTGAAATAGATGAAATCTGGATCTGAAATGGGGCAGAGAAAACTTTTGATCCTTTCTTATTAGTACAGATTTGAGAAGAAAAGGAGTTGGAGCGCAGGTAACCCAACTTCACCTGGCCCAGCCGAGGTTTGGAGGAGGAAGCAAGTATTTTTTTTTCGCCACACATAATCCCCACTGTAGACCCAACGAGCTGATCCAAGGGCCGTTGCTGCCCTAGGGTGCAAACAAAGGCAGAAACAGAGCATTTGGTGAAGCCTTTAGTATCTGCCCTTTCAAGAGTAGCAAAATTACCTCAGGGCAGAGAGAATCCTGTGTATCGAAGGGAAGCTGCCACAAGCACCAAAGGGTAGACGCAAAGATTCTTCGCAGCAAATAAGTTTGCTTCGTCCCTGGACTCTACAAATCCAGTGCCCTCTGAATGAACAACAACATGCTTTGATGAGGCACTCTCACCAGGTAGAGGAAGCGCTTGGCAGGTGGCCGCAACGAGAGCATCCCTAGAATACTTCACAATGGCAATAGCAACAAGGCGGAGAATAGGTACCAAAGCCCGAGTAGCTGCGTCGGCGGGGGGAGCAACAGAACAAATCGAAACCCTAATGTCAGCCATCGAGCTCCTAATAATCCTCAGGATCAAACCTAAAGGATTAATAAGCCCAAGAGATCAATATTAAAAACAATAGAGATTAATAAAACCTAATAATTAATATTTTAGACTAAAAAAACTAAGAAATCAATAAATTCTAAGAAATAATATTTTAAACTCTGTATATTAATAAACCCAAGGGGTTATTAATATTATAAAACAAAAGAACTAGTAATCCTAATGGTTTAATATTATAAACCAAATGAATTGGGGAGCCCAAGAATAAATATTAAAAACCCAAGCACTTAATAAGGACAACAGACCAATATTAAAAACACAAAATATTAATAAATCCTAAGAATTAATATTTGAAACTCAGAAACCTAAGAAATTAATAAACTCTAAGATTTAATATTTTTGAGTCAAGAGATTAATAAACTCAATGGATTATTAATGTTGTAAACCAAAATATATTATAAACCAAAGGAATTATTAAAATTATAAAGGTAAGTAACAAATAAACACAAGCATTTAATATTATAAACCCAAGAAATTAGGAAACCCAACGGAAAAATATTATAAACCTAAGGGATAAATATTAGCATTATAAACCAAGAAATTAATAAACCCTATGAATTAATATTTTAAACTCAAGAGATTAATATACCCTAAGAATTATTAGTTTAAACCCAAAACCTAAGAATTTAATAAACCATAGTATTTAATATTTTAAACTCAAGGGATAAATAAACCCAAGGGATTATTAATAATACAAACGAAAATAAATAATAAATGCAAGGGTTTAATATTATAAACCAAAGGAATTGGTGAACCCAAGGGAAAAATATTAAAAACATAAGGGATCAATAAGGCCAAGGGATCAATATTATAAACACAAGAGATTAACAAACCCTAAGAATAAATATTTTAAACTCAAAAACCTAAGAAATTAAGAAACCATAAGAATCAATATTTTAAAATCAATTAATTAATAAACACAAGGGATTATTAATATTATAAACCAAAAGAACTAATAAACCCAAGCGTTTAATATTATAAACCAAAGGAATTGGCCAATCCAAGGGAAAAATATTAAAAAACATAAGAGATAAAAAAGGCGAGGGGATCCATATAAAAAACAAAAAAGACTAGTAAAGGCTAGGAATAAATATTTTAAATACAAATGAATGAGAATCTCACTTGATTAAAAAAGAGGTTAATAAATCTTAGGAATAAATTTTTTAAATAAAAATGATTGATTAAGTCACATGATTATTAATATTATAAAACGAGGGGAATAAACATGGTTTACCATGATTGATTTAAACATTGAGATAATTTTTGTCACAATGTGATGTTGGACCAACTATGACCATGGTTGGCCATGGTTGATTTTCATATTGAAACAACATTTGTCAGAATGTAACATTTTAGCATGGATGACATTGATCGACTATGGCTAACACTAATTAAAAATAGTTTCCCATGGTTGATTTTCATATTGAGTCAATGTTTTTCATATGTGACATTGGACCATGCATTAGTATTAAACTGTGGGACTAATATTTAAACCCCAATATTTGGATTTACTAAACTGAAGGGATAATATTATGAACCGAAAGGATTTGAAAAAATAATAGATCAATGTTATAAACCCAATGGATCAAAAAATACAAGGAAATATTAATACTATAAACATAAAACATCAAGAAAGAAAAGGGATTATTACTATTATAAATAGAAAACATCAATAAACCTAAGGGATTATTAATATTATAAACCCAACATATTAGTATTAGAAATATAAATTATTAATAAAATCAAGTGATTAATAAAGTCGAAGGATCAATAAAATTAGTAAAAAATGAAAAAAAAACAAAGAAATTAATAAACACTAAGAATTAATCCAAGGGATTATTCATATTATAAACCAAAAGAACTAATAAACTGAAGGGTTTAATATTATAAACCAAAGAAATTGATGAACCCAAGGGGAAAATATTAATAACCTAAGGGACCAATAAGGCCAAGGGAAAAATATTAAAAACACAAGAGCTTAATAAAGAATACGACCCAATATTTTAAACACAGGGGAATTTTAAAGTCACATGATTATTATTATTATAAACCACAAGTGATCAATCAACCTTACTAATTTTTAATATTATAACTGAATGAATTGATAAACTAAAGTGATATTCAATTCCACCATCACTGAAACCAAAACAATAACATTGAAATTAACATATGTTTTTTTTTGTTGTCGTTACATATAAAGAAATCCCACTACAAAAATGGACTCGAAATTCTCCATCAATGGTCGTTTATCAAATAGCCCTTCGAGAACACAACCAGATCGACCATAAAAGGAACACCAATTCAAATCAACAGGATAATGATCACGATACTTAACTTTTTCGAACCAATCCCTTCTTGTTTTTCTCCCAGCCTCCCTCATGTGCACATGCAACAAGTATTTTACATTCATTTTCATCTCATCTAGCACATGAAGATTCTCATCAATAAAATCAGGATGGAAGCCATATTTTCTATCGAACTTGTTCGAAGATACGAAAGAAAACTGATGAGTCTAGAAATATTTTCCATTGCTTGGCTATAATTGATTCCATCATTATTACCATATCAGCATTTGAAAGGAAAATGACAAAATAATAATTAATACACAAAGAGATAGAAACATCTTGGAAGATATATATATATATATATATATATATATATATATATATATATATATATATATATATATATATACATATATATATACATATAAAATAGAACACTCGATTTGTATTGTTGTTCAACAACTTAATCTTAAAAACGTCATGCTATAAAATAACCCAATGCTACATGAACCAAATGATATAAAATTTCTACAAATATAAGTCTCATTAGAAATACATATCGTACACATGAAATGAGTGATAAAATTAAATGAGTGATATGACCCTTATTACAATAATCAACAAGAAATCACAATTTGTTAAAATTAATGTTTAAAATCAAATATTAATAATGTTAGGAATTCTATATTTGTATTTAAATTAATGTTAATGTATATATTTATTTTAGTTTAATATTAATATCAAATATAAATATATTGTCATTGAACCAAACCACAACATATTTAGCAAACCACATTGATAAAAATTGTTAGTTGCATGTCATAGGGATATGGAATTCAATTTTGATTTTTAATGATTGGCTCATATAAATGGTTGTACATGTCTGAATGGTTCATTGTAAAAAAATAACAATAACAACTTTAAAAAATGAGGTAAATTGAACAACATGAAAAAATATGTAAGAAATTTCTCACATATTACTATACTAGATCTGATGAATGTATTCATTTCATTAATACATGAAAATAATTATTATACTAAATGCAAATGGAGAGGACAATAAAAATAATTAAAAACATTCTATAAATATGTCACGATACTATTAGTTTCATTTTATAGTGATATACAATTCCTTCTTAAGTTTTAATGATTGACTCATATAACTGGCTTTTTAATCTGTGAATGGTTCATTGTAAGCAAAATAACAAAAACCACTTAAAAAAAAAGAAAATTAAACAACATGAAAAACAATGTAAATAAGTTTCAAAAATATTACTATGAATTTGATGAATGTATTCATCTCATTAATATATCAAAATCATTATTATATTAAAAGTAAATAAAGAAGACAATAAAAGAAATTCAAAAAACATTCTATAAAGAGCTAAATGTATTAATAGTTTCATGTCATAACGAAATGGACTTTAATCGATCCTCGTCTTTCTTCCTAATTGTAACATATGCACTATCTTTCATCTTGGCATAACGTTGAAAATAGAAAGGGGGTGCAATGCTAAACCATATATTGATTTCACTCTTGATATGGCTGTAATGGTCAGGCCTTACTGCTCTTTATTCTCGATATCAATTGATGCTCGTTCTAAAGTCAAACCCTACGACTAGTGGATTGTAAGAATCCATGTCATCTTTAAAGGAATTTGTTTTAGATTTACTCTTATCACTCGTGTGATGGGTACAATGTTTGGATTTATTGCATCAAACAGAACACCAACATACTTATCAAAAACAACAGTTGTGAACATTGGAAGCTTAGATGGCTTAGAGGTAGGCATATAAAATATTTCCTTCACATACCCAAGTACACCATTCACCAAACTAGCTTCAACGCACAAATTACATGTCAACATAACATGTTGGCCACGACACAACAAAACTTCACGATCCATCATCAGCACCATTGATTTCTCAACGCCTTGAATTTACAACAATACATCGTGGAATTGGAGAATTTAATGATTTAAACATATGCCTATTATGGAAGGACACCAAATTATTTGTTGGAAACGTGTAAACTACTGCATTAAATAAATCCCTTTCTCTAGGATGCAACCTCATATCAGCCCACGACATAAGAAACTCCTAATCAGCAAGAAAAGGTTATGCATTTTTTCTATTATTGAAGACTCTACGAAAACAAGATTTTTTTTCATTATTCTCTTGTTGACGAAATATTGTGTCAAGAGTGACAACAGTGTTGATTTTTTTCCACAATACTTTCCCCTCTATATTACCTGCATACAATGGCTTATCTCTCACCGGAGGTAGGTGGCCAACGTCACCCACAAGGATGATGGATGTGCCACCAAAAGGACAATTCTTTTTCTCTAGAAATGCTTCTCGTAATCAATCATCTATATGCTTTTTAAACTTATTATTGACATCAATTGACTAGATTGACAATGAATACCATGGTTGACCATGGTTGATGTTGCATTAATGATATAAAACAAGTTACATTATTAGTTGAAGGGGGTTAAGGTGTTGACCATTATTTGTCAAAATAAACCATGGATAACCTAAATTGAACATAATTAATAATGATTATCATAGTTGACCTACATATAGTGTGATGGAACAAATCACCATACCTAAGTTAACTATAATTGACATAATTGAATAGGGATTAAGTAGAAGATTCAAAAATCTAACCACTCTAGTGTGAGAATAATCTAGATTAATGTAGAAATAGATTTAGTTTTGAGTTGTTGAACGAGAGATTTTATTTAGAGTTTAGTTCCACCTATTTAGGTTTTTTTCCTCCAATTCGGAGAGATTAGGTGAGTGTGCTATGCTATAAAATGTACTGCAATCATGAAATACAATTCAATTATTCAGTGAGTTTTGTCTCACAATTCTAGGTTTTGTTGTCTTGTGCGTTTGTTTTAATTTCATAAACAGAAACACTTCAGTTACTGATGGATTTAAAAATATTAAGTTGTTTCTTTCTGATGCTGCATTGTCTGCTGAAACTGATGATGAGAATGCTTGGTTCATAGATTTTGGTGCATCGGCACATATGACTTCTAATAAAGAGTGGTATGATAAATATTATGAGAAAACTGATGGCACACACATACCTAGGAGATGACAGGTCACTTAAATTCCAAGGCTATGGCATAATAAGTGTGTACTTACCTAATGGACAAATGAGACAGATTCATGATGTGATGTATGTGCTTGCTCTCAAAAAGAATTTGATATCCGTTTCCACTATCAATGATAATCATTTAAAAGTGGAATTTGGTAAATTGGGGTGTATTGTGAAAGATGTTCAGGACCACTACAGGGTTGTTTCCACAGGTACCAGGGTTGGAGGATTGTATAAATTGGATGTGACGATGAAGCATCATGTTGCATTGACATCCAAAGAGACATAGACAACATAATTATGGCATCACAGGTATGGGCACCTAAATTACAATGATTTATCATTGTTGAAAAGAAAATCAATGGTTGAAGGTCTTCCTGTTATGAAGTGTGAACATTTACCATGTGAAGCTTGTGCACTTGGTAAGCAGCATAGAGAAGAGTTTCTCGTTCACACCGAGAAACAACAATATGATATACTTGAATTAATTCACACTAATGTATGTGGACCTATGCAAACTAGGTCTCTTGGTGGTGCTTCCTACTTTGTTATTTTTATTGATGATAGATCTAGGTATACCTGGGTCTATTTCATTCGAAGGAAAAGTGATATATTTGAGTATTTTAAAGAGTTCCGAACTATGATTGAAAACCAAACAGGTAAGTACATTAAAATACTCAGATATGATCAAGGGAGTGAATATAAGTCAAGCGCATTTAACAACTATTGTAAATCTAATGGGATCCAACAACAGTTCACAGTACCTCATACCCCTCAGCAAAACGGTGTTGCTGAGAGATGGAATAGAACCCTGGTGGAATGTGCTCGCAGTATGCTTCAAGGTAAAAACATTTCTAATGGTTTCTGGGCAGAAGCCATTAATACTGATGTTTATTTGAAGAATCGATGTCCCACTAAGAAATTAATTTTTCAAACTCCTTTTGAGATTCTTCATGGTTACAAACCTGACATCAGTCATTTAAGAGTCTTTGGATGTACTGCCTTTGCACATATTCCTAAGGCTAACAAAAGAAATTTTGATGCAAAGTCAATCAAGTGTGTTTTTATTGGGTAGTGTACAGATCAGAAAGCATATAAATTGTTTAATCAAAGTTCACATAAACTATTTTCAAGTCGAGATATGGTGTTTCATGAGTAGGCTGATAAATGTGATACAAAGAATGATGCATGGCATATACCTAATGATGATCATGTAAAACTTGATACTTTGGTTTAAACAGGAACAGGAACAGGTACAGGTACAGGTTCAAGATCAGGATGAGAGCATTATGAGCACATCCAGCAGCAGTGAGTCATCATGAGAGGAAGATTCACCTCAAAGCCGAAGAATCATGGATGGAACTCCAATAGGTATTGTAGCACCATGAAGGTCAACCCGACAAACCCAGCTTCCTGCAAGGTATAGAGATTATGCCTTGATGTCTAATATCATGAATGTTGTAGAGCCAATTGATTATGAACAAGATAAAGAACATGAACAATGGATAAATGCTATGAATGATGAATATGCCTCTCTTATGAAAAATCAAACATGGGAATTAGTGGAACTCCCTGAAAAAAAAGTTCCAATTGGAAGCAAATGGTTGTATAAATCTAAATTTAGAGCAGATGGTAGCATTGATAAATTCAAGGCAAGATTAGTAGCAAAAGGATATGCTCAACAGGAGGGAATTGATTATGAAGATACTTTTGCACCGGTAGCTAAATTGAATACAATTATATTACTGATTGCCTTAGCTACAAAACATAATTGGAATATACATCAACTGGATGTCAAATCTTCTTTTCTCAATGGTGATTTAAAGGAAGAAGTTTATTTGGTTCAACCTGAAGGGTTTGTCAAACAGGGACAGGAGCATCTAGTCTATAGGTTAAGAAAATCCTTATATGGTTTGAAACAGGTGCCGAGATCATGGTATGTAAAGATTGATATCTTCTTTCTTCAGAATGGGTTTGTGAAAAGCAAAAATGATCCTAACTTGTATGTTAAGAAAGATGAAGAAGGAAATGTTGCTTTAATATCTTTATATGTGGATGATCTCATTATCACAAGAAGTGCTTACAAGTTAATTGAAGAAATTAAAATTCAGTTTTCGCAGGAATTTGAAATGAAAGATCTGGGTGAATTGCATTATTGTTTAGGAATTGAGGTATGGAGAGAGCCTGGTAAAACATTGATCACTCAAAGCAAATATACAAAGGAAATTCTTAAAGAATTCAATATGATTGATTGCAAAGCTATGTCAACTCCCTTAGAACAGAATGCAAAGTTGTACAAAGAAGATGGAACTAAAGAGGCCGATGGAACATTATATCGTCAGTTGGTGGGAAGTCTGAACTATCTCACCACTACTGGACCGGACATTGCATACTCAGTCAGTATCCTTAGTCAATTCATGGCTAAGCCTTCAAGAAATCACTGGAATGCTGCAAAGAAAGTTCTCCGATACTTAAAAGGAATAGTGAATTTGGTTACTATGTATACTGATGAATCTGATGTTGCACTGATAGGTTTTTTTGATTCAAATTGGGCAGGAAATCCAGATGACAGACGATCTACCTCTGGCTATGCATTTCATATAGGATCAGGGGTCGTATCTTAGAGTAGTAAGAAACAGCGAACTGTTTCTTTATCATCAACAGAATCTGAGTACAAAGATTTGACCAATGCCACCTGTGAAGCTGTTTGGTTGCAGAGAATTCTTGCAGATCTTGAAGAGGCACAAAGTGGTTCAACATGCATCAATTGTGATAATCAAGGTGCTATCAAATTAGCACATAATCCAATATACCATGCCAGAAAAAAACACGTTGAGCTTCAATACCACTTTGTATGAGAGAAAATTGAGTCGAATGAAATTGA
Organism: Pinus albicaulis; assembly: GCA_034641835.2. NCBI lineage: Eukaryota > Viridiplantae > Streptophyta > Pinopsida > Pinales > Pinaceae > Pinus > Pinus albicaulis. The sequence goes on from CM076583.1 coordinate 599,362,734, forward strand.
ATTAGTATTTTGTAATACCAAGGATAATATGGCTGATATATTTACTAAGCTTCTTCGTAAAATCAAATTTGAAATTTTTAGAAGTAAATTAGGTATTGTAGAAAATACATTTCTCCATTAAGGGAGGATGTGAGAATAATCTAGATTAATGCATAAATAGATTTAGTTTTGAGTTGTTGAACGAGCGCTTTTATTTAGAGTTTAGTTCCACCTATTTAGGTTTCTTTCCTCCAATTCAGGGAGATTAGGTGAGTGTGCTATGCCATAAAATGTAATGAAATCGTGAAATGAAATTCAATTATTCAGTGAGCTTTGTCTCACGATTCTGTGTTGTGTTGTGTTGTGCGTTTGTTTTAATTTCTAGAACACAAATACGGCCAAATTGCACAACCTTCATGCTCAGTTGTTTTTTCATATAATATCAATTACCAATAAATAGATACAATCTCAATAAATTAATCCACAAACAACTCCTATATCCTGGGATGAGTGTGAAATGATGAGGCAGGCGGCATGAAGTCTGTCTACTATTCTGAAACATATAATCACTATGCACAAAGATTACTACACTACACGTTATTACAGAATAGGGAGAGATAGCATATGATTGTTGTCTACTGAGTTTAACAAGTTAACCCAGTAGTTAATTTCATCTTCGAGTAAATCTTCCCTTTCTGCTGGGTGGGACATGGTATCTGAAATCCTTATCGTTGGTCCGAGCAGGTCGTCCTCATGTTGAATGGAGTTCTCTAAAATTTCTAATCCACCCTCGAAGTAATTTGTAGATATGCTAGATGAAGATTACTTATCGCCGCAGTAGTATAAATGATTATTCTTATCACGGTTACCCGGTGGGATTACATTGGGGATTGAATTCCAATTAGCAATTTCTACATCAAAGGCTGAACATTAGTCCTCTATCAAGGACGACATGGTCCTATGCTCATTCCCTTGATCGGTACTGCTGGGTAAGTTTTTTTGTCTCTGAATTGGTTTCTGTTAAAGAACGTAATCTCAACCACTTTCTAGGTGTCAAATCCGTCAGTACAAGTGTCCAAGTTTAGTTTTAGTCAGTCTAGTTTAGTCGAGTTTATCTCCAATTATTTATTGCTGATGTTTCCAATGTAATCTATTTAATCTACTCGTAATATTATGAAGAGAAACTCTCTGCTCCAGTTCGTTTTCAGCGTTTCAATTATTGTCATGGTATCGAAGCCAAGTTGCATAAGCCTCCCTGGAGAGCAGCAACAAAGCCATGAAGGAGCAGAAGAGAAAAGAAGTTTATTGGCGTGACTGTGAGTTGATTGGCGCTGAAATACACGCCATACCTGCGCCAATTTTATGCCTCAGGCTTTTTTGAAACAGGCGCGACTATTCCCCTTGGGATCGTGCCAGTCTGACAATCTGCATGCGGAAAAATCAGATCTGCAATTTAAAAATTGGGGTGCGCTGTGGCGTTAAGCTGTATTTCTTCAGATCTAATTGTTGTTGATATGTGAAGGTTTGAGATCCACTGAGCAACTGCTTTAAGAAGCAAGGTATTTTTTTTGTGAAAGCAGAAATAAGCTCTGCGTGATCAAGTTGAATAAATGTGTAACGAGCAAAGGTACGAAGGCCTGTGTTTTTTAAGAACTTTGCATAATTTTTTTTTTATATAAATCGATTTTAAAGGGTGAAAGAGTATCGATTTATAAAAAAAGTGAAAGACCTTTCCTTTCTCATAAAGAGAGAAAAGTTTTTATTAAAAACTTTAATTTTGAAAAGTAAAAAAAAGGGTTCGTAAAGTGTTTTTTGAAAGGAAGGGGCTTGTATGCCCATATAATGTTTTTGTGCTCAAATTGATTTAAAAAGGACAAAGCCCTTTAAGGAATGTTTTTTTATTAAAAGTTTTTTTTTCATAAAAAAAAACTTGAAAAATTTCAAAGATTTTTAAAGAGTATGTGGTGAAGTTTTTTTTAAAAGGAAGTCTTTTAAAAAAATAAATTTTTTTTTGGGAGTTCTTTTATTAAAAAAAAAACTTAAAGCTGTGATGTGAGATCAAAGTGAAAGTTTACAAGAAAATGTTGAGGAAGATAATTTTTTTTTAAATAGAAGGAGAAGTGAAGTTGCATAAGACTCATTCAAGAGCAGCAAAATTTTTGGAGAAGTGAAGTTGCATAAGACTCATTTAAGAGCAGAAATTTTTTTGAAGAAGTAAGGTATTGATGAATATGTAAACTCGTCTGTTTGTGGAAGTCAAACAACAAGATCATGGGAAAAGCCAAGAGGCTAAAGGAGAAACAGAAGATGTTTGATATCTTTCTAGATCTGGAAATCAAGACGCAAAAAGATGCCTATGCATTAAGATGCATAAAAGAACCAGTAGATGAAAGTATACTTCCCTTGATTTCAGATGCCAAGACAACCAAAGAGGCATGGGATACCCTTGAGAGATGTTTTGGTACAAGGGGGAGCATTGAAGCAAAGGGGAGCTTTAAAGATGAAGATGAAGGTGGATCTGTAGCAACAGATCTACAGTGAAATGAAGAGTTTGTTGAATTCCACTATGCGCAGTCACAAGTGGCTAATGTCTGCGAAGAAAGTGCAGATAAAATAGAGAAGCAGCATGAAGATGCTCGTGAACCCCACTGTGCATGGCCACAAGTGAATGAAGAGATTCCAGCAACAGAGATTGCTGACGAAATTTTAATGATACCAGCAACAGAGCTTGCTGATGAAATGGTAAATCCAATGATTGATATGGTTGATGTAAACTTTGATAATGAATTTTTTTCTAATGATGATTGGTTGCAGATGATGCAACAAAAATATGATATCAACATGATGTTATTTGGTGAGATTACCCCACTTCAGTTAGTGGAAGACAACCTGTTTGCAGCAGCACAGGTCAGTGAAGAAGAGGCAGAGAAAAAGACAGAGACAGAGCAGAAGGAAGAAACAGAGAAAGCAGCAGAGACAGAAACAAAGAAATAAGTTTGCAAAGAGAAAGCAGAAACAGAGAAAGAAGAAGAGACAAAAGAAAAGAATGAAGTCTGCAAAGGGACAATAGAAACAGAGACAGATGAAGAAGCAGATAAGGAAGCGCAACAACAGAAAGCTCTCATTACAGAGCAAAAAGACCAGAACCAATGTCGTTCTGAAAATGTTTTTTATTCTAACATTGATGTTCAGTGTGCAGGTACAAAGAATGATTATGAAAAAGAGCTAAAGTTTATTGAAACATGGCTTGCAACACCATGTCTGGATGAGATCTACACAGAAGATGTAGATATGAATGTTGAAGACGACATGCATGACGAACATGTCAATGAAATTGTCATGCGTTGGAGTTTTGAAGAGATAAGATATTTTTCTAATCCTATGTTGCAGAGGATTGATGATGAAAAGAGCACTACAGAAGACAATATGTGGCAGCAGCCCACATTTCTTGAAGATGTCCAAAATATGCTTAGAAAGCCTGGAAAAATAGAAGACCTGCAACAACAAATGAAGAAACAGAGTTCTCAAGGATACAGTAAAGCGGAAAATCTGAAACAATTTAGAGGCTATAGAATTTGGAAGAAGAGAAGAAGAAAACAAAATCTAGTTGAAGTCAATTTTTTTTTAAATTGTAAACCTCGCTGAGACATAGACCAGCAGGTATCTTAATTAATTTTTTTTTATGTGGTTGATATTAAAGGGGAGTGTTAAAGAACGTAATCTCAACCACTTTCTAGGTGTCAAATCTGGGAGTCCAAGTGTCCAAGTTTAGTTTCAGTCAGTCCAGTTTAGTCGAGTTTATCTCCAGTTATTTATTTATGATGTTTCCAATGTAATCTATTTAATCTACTCGTAATATTCTGAAGAGTAACTCTATGCTCGAGTTCGTTTTCAGTGTTTCAATTATTGTCAGTTTCCAGGTCAGAAAATTGTAAAGATTCTTGAGGAAAAGAAATATCCTCGGTAGAATTATTGCTCGGCCTGGAAACAGATCCCTGACTCATCTGGTTCCTGGAGCTTGAATCACTCCATCTCAAGACCTCGGGTTGGACAAACTGATCCGTTGAAATAGAGGGCAATGACTGCCATGGATGGTTCCCGTGTGTGCCCAAGAGCTTCACAAGTTGGGATAATGGCCACAAGTGATCGAGGCTGCCAGCAGACACATAATGACAAATATTCGTATAGTATCTCGCCAGTTCTCCTAGCTCAGTTTCAACCAATGAACTATTCAATGGAGCATATGAGAGCATCTCTGGTGTAGGCAGTGACATGTGGGTAACTGGATCGATTCCCAGCGAAAGAAGTTGTTTTTTCAGTTTGGTATTCCAGTGATTCTTTATCTCGTTATCCATTCTTCCATCAATATGCGAGGCTATAGTAATTAAAAAAACACAGATATAAAGAAGACTTAAATATTTTGTGAGAGGAGAAAAGAACACGAAAACTTGTGAATGAACCATTTTAATTCATATCAAAGGAAGCGTGTATGAAGAAGTGCTCTGAGAAAAAAACTAATTATAATTATTACCTGTTACCATGAACAGCGTGGGGACGAATGATAGTGAGATCTTCAATCATAGAAAAGGTTCCACGCCTGATGTTAGGTCGCAAATAGTTTGCCCATCTCAGCCTACAGCTTTTTCCACACCTCAGTAATCCTGCACCCTGCACAGAAAGCATAAAAATAATTTCTCACTAGATCACAGAGAGCATAGAAATCATTTCTCATTAGATCCTTCCTACCATAGTTAAATAATACTTATATAAATTTTCTACAATTCTTCAGCAACAAAACAAAGCTAAAAACTCAAATATTTTTAGGGGAGTTAAACCGAGTAAATTGGAGCAGTATAGATTATGTTTTCAAAAACATAAATACCTTCATATGGAGTTTGGGGCTCCTTCAGCATGTAAAAACTAAATTCCGACAAAGATTTACACTTTACAGGAGTTGTGGAGTAAAACCCCATTAATTGTTTGTTTGTTTTTAGTTACCCAGCAAAATTTGTTTTACTATTCTTTTCTGAGACTTGCTTCAACTACAATGATACATACATATATATTTAAAAGACATATTTTCAATATATTAAAACATAATATGGGTTATTGTAAAAAAAAAATTTCTGAACTTGCAGAGGTTGTGGACTGTAAATAACATTTGCTAAATAATGCTTAACCATACATTTCTAAGAACCTTTGATTAAATTTCCATTTGACTTTAATAATTTAATGAATATTTGTACCATCCTCAGAACCTAATTTCAGTGATGTCTTTTCCCTGCAAACAAAATCCCCAACCTGCAATGTAATTGTTTGATTTACAAAATATATATTTTCATGACAGAGTGAAAACATTAAAACACAGCAAAGGCTATTGTGCAAAAAGTTTTTTCTGAACTTGCATAGGTTGTGGACTGTAAATAACATTTGCGAAATAATGCTTGACCATACATTTCTACCAACCCTTTATTGAATTTCCATTTAATTTTAATAATTTAATGAGTATTTGTACTATTCTCAGAACCTGATTTAAGTGATGTCCTTGCCCTACAAACAAAATCCTCAAGCTGCAATGTAATTGGTTGATTTAAAAATATGGCTACGTTCACTTTAATAACTGCTCGATTGAAATTAATTTTCGAACAATTTTAACAAGATTTCATCAATGTAAAAACCAAAAGTTTAACTTCTTATATAACGATGTAAAAACCAAAACTCTTTCTTTAATAACTATACCTTTATAAATATATACCAATTCTAAATAGCTCTCATCAGTATTATTAGAGGTCAAGCAAAACTCTAATTTCTTGTATAACCATGTTTTCAAATATTTTTCCTCTTCCAAATCAATCGATCAAGATTATGCCATGTTCAATCAAACTTTCAAATCTATTCAGACGAGAAGAAAAAAGTTTTACTGCTACATAAAACCTTGCTATAAATCATGCCATCCATTTTAAAGTTGAATATCACAATACCTGCACGTTTAGCAAGGGTGCCCCAATTCCCGAGGCCATGGCTTTGAGCATAATCGATGAGCTTCTGGTCCTCCTCGGCTGTCCAGGGCCCTCTCTTCAGCCCTTCATGATCCCCACAGCAAGGTGCACGCCCCATGATCAGGTATATATCTGTCTTTCTCACTGTGGACTGCTGCTGAAAATTATGTTTGCCTCTCCCTCGCACTTACGGACTGCCTAAGCCAGGAATATATATATAGAGAGAGAGGGGCAGGATAATGCACGTGGCGCCTTAATATATGGCTATTATATTGTGTAAGGTTGGAGAAGGGTCGGTAAAGGAGAATCTTAGAAGCGTAGGTATCACTCTTCCGTGTCATAATGACAATTCCAATGGCATAACTGGAAGGGTTTTGAAGAGGTGGACAAACAGTGTTTGTTCAAAACAAAAATTGTGAGTTCATTAACTTTTTTTTTGTCAAATGTCATTCCTAATTACCGCGACTTTTCTTCTGGGAGAATCTACAATGTCACACGGTGTTACCTAATCGACATTGTAAAACAATATGCCCGTCTTTATGCATTTGTTTGTTTTTCGTTTTCTTTTCTTTTGCTGCAAGTTTATGACTCAGGGCATCAAGTCCGTTATATTAAATTGATTTTGTTGCACATATCGTTGCACAAAATTAACAAGTGTTTACTGCAACCAACCTGCAATTTAAAACTCAGGAAATAAAACTATGAATCATTGACTCAGCAAATACTAATATGGTAAGTAAATTAAGATCATCATATATTTTTATATGAATTATGAACATATTTTCTATATTTAACAAGTACTGAAATCATATGGACCTGCTGGTACGATGATAAGGTTTTCAGCCGATAGGATTATTTCTGTGAAAGAAGAAGCCATTATTGAATAAACGTTTGAGAGATTGCAACTACGTTGGAGAAGAAAATCGTTAACTTCTAACTCAACGGAGATGTTATCGGTGCATGCATTAATTTTAGTGACGAGCATTGTCGACTACGTATCACCACTAACAATCGCACTCGATCCCAGCTAGGGAGTGATATTTCGATTTTCTTACAATTGAACTTACCAGCTCAGGTTTTTTTTTTTTTTTTAATTATTGGATTTTTTAGAATTGAACTTACTAACTTAGGCATTTTTTTTAATTACTCTCATTTTCCCATGGTGACGTGCATGTATGAATCTCGTGAATCCATTCGTTTTTTTAAATAAACGTATCGATCTGTCTCACATACTATTTGGGTTAGTGCGAACAAGTTTGAGTTAGTGGTTCATGTTGAGATTTTGGTGGCTAAAATCTCATGGATAATGCCAACAATAGGATTTGTTGCAAATATAAAGGCATCAAATCCTGAAAATGAGATATTATATCCTATTTTGTTGTGATAGGATGCAATTGAATTTATTATTCAGTTTATTCTCTACATCTATAAATTGTAAGCCCATAAATATATATGAGGGTGAGGAAGAGGAAGTGCATATGTGAGAAATCTGTTGTTGTAATCTCCTGTTGAATAATAAGAAAGCTCATACCTCTGTTTGGTAGATGTAGCTCAGATTGGTTGGGTGAACCACGTTAAATTCTGTCTCTCTATTTTATGTTGTGTGTGTGATTTTTTCTTTTTAGTTTCTCCTATGTATATTCCTACAATTGGTATCGGAGCATGTTGTATGGGCTGCAATAATTTAGTATAGTCTAAATGGCGGAGAACGTTAAGTCGATGGACAATGTTAGGTCTAAATGGCAGACAACATTAAGTCGACGGACAACGTTAAGTTTAAATGGCAGACAACGTTAAGTTGATAAAGGGAATTTTGTTCTGCGTGGACCATGAGAGCAGAACATCCATTGTTCTGCGTGGACCGTGAGACGAGGTTTGAGGACAAATTAGTGACGATTGCTTGCTCCAATCTTTCGAATATAGGTTTTGCACGAAAATTTTATCCACTCCTTGTGGGTGTGGAGGACACATGAAGCAACATAGCCAAGCTATGGTTTGTGTGAATGCATGGATTGCACATGATTAGGTCTGGATGCCTTGCTACGTATGTGACTTCTGCTGCAAAGGTGAGTGAATTCATTTTTTTTTTTTTTTTCTCTACATCCTAAGATAAGTTGATGTTATCAAGATTTGTGGAGCCAGTGAGCTTGAAGTAAGGGAGAAGAAAGATCGAGTCACTGATGCTTTGAATGATATGAATTCCACAGTAGAGGAGGGCATTTTACTAGGTGGTGGTGTTGCTCTCCTCTATGCGATGTGGAGCTTGAAATCGGAAAGAGTGAGATTTGAATTTGATCCACTACAAATGTATGGATGAAGAGTAAACTGAGTTTGTGGCTGCCATAAAAAGGCCAGAAATCACTTAGATTCACAGGCAATGTTTAAGTGAGGCAGCCGAATTAAAATAAGTTACACTTCTTTGACGTTTATAATATTTTGGAGTAGTGGAGACTCCTTAATTGCATCTTTGACTTGGACATCACTTTCTGCTCACTTTAAAATCATGGGTACTTGTGTTCATTGATACAACGAACAAAGAAAACTTCTTAGCTTTTTAAAAAAAATTCAAAAGTCTAAACCATTTTATCAAATTGTTAATAATTATTAATAATTGCATGTTCGAAAAGGGGAATTTTATCAAATTGTTAATTTTATTAAAAAGGAAATTCAGGATCCATAGAGAAGAGGTTGATGTAAACATGGCAAAAACTCAAAGTGATTGGTTTGAGATTGAAAAGTTTAATGGGAGGAATAACTTCGAAATATGGAAAGTCAAGATGCACGATTTACTTGTACAACAAGGTGTGGTGAAGACACTTTTGGGAAAATCCAAAAAACCTCTTGCCATGACAGATGATGAATGGAGTGACATAGATGACAGAGCACTGTGCGGCATACAATTTTGTTTTGCGGATGATGTTCTATTTAACATCGTGTAAGAGAAAACAACTGCTGGACTATGGACAAAGCTAGAAAAACTATACATTACTAAATCCTTAACCAACATGATTCTTCTGAAAATAAATTTGTACAGCTTGCACAGAAATAAGGTACAACAATAACTGATCATTTGAATACTTTTAATACTCTCTTGGTGCAATTAGATACCATAGAAGTAAAATTTGATTCAGAAGTTAAAGCTGTAACTTTGTTATGTTCTCTGCCTGAGTCATGGGATCACTTTGTTACTTCTATAAGTCTTAGTTCATCAAAAACCCTTGAATTTGATGATGTTGTTGGAGTTATGTTTTCTGAAGAAACCAGAAAAATGCAAATTTAGAAACCTCTACATCAGAAGCAATGATTGTTAAAGGTCTATCTAAAGAAAAATGCTCCAGTTAGAAAAAAAACTCTCGATCAAAATTGAAAGGGAAGAAGAGTAAGCTAAAATGTTGGTTTTGCGGCAAATCGATACATTTGAAGAAGGACTGTTGGAAGAGACATAAAACATCCAAAGGAGACTCTTCAACAGAAAATAAAGAAGCAAACACAACAGATATAGGTTTTGCATCCGGTTCAGGTATAAGTGATGAAGTTTTATCATTTAATTTTTCAAATCATGATCAACATTGGCTATTAGGTTTTGGTGCATCCGATCACATGTGCATCCATAAAGAGTGGTTTAAATCTTATAATTTAGTTAATGATGGATTTGTTTACATGGGCAATGATTTCTCGTCTAATGTTGTGGGAATTGGAAGCATCGAGATTAAAATGTTTGATGAGACAATTAAAATCTTAACTGATGTAACACATGTGCCTTAACTCAAAAAAAAATCTTATTTCTCTATGTGTTAGACACAAATGGATATAAGACTTTTATTCAAGGTGGAGTAATGAAAATATACAAAGGAATCTTATTATTAATGAAAGCAAAGAAGGTTGGAAATGTTTTTCAGTCAGAAGGAAGAACAGAGTCAGAGCATGCTTCAGCTGTATCTGAAAACGATAGTTATTCTATTTGACAATGGCATCAATGGTTGGGCCATATGAGCGAAAGAGGATTAAAATTTTTATCTGATCGTATGTTACTTCCTAGTTTAAAATCTTCTGAGTTAGATTTTTGCAAACATTGTATTTATGGGAAACAAAGCAAGAAAAAATTTAAAACTGGAAAACATACTAGAAAGGTAATCCTTGATTATATCCATTCTGATGTTTGGGGTCCATCTCCTACAACCTCATATGGAGGATCATCATATTTTGTATCTTTTATAGATGATTTCTCTAGGAAAGTATGGGTCTACATGTTAAAAAGAAAGTATGATGTATTCACAGTTTGCAAGCAGTTTAGAGCATTAGTAGAAAATATCACTGGAAGAACCATTAAATGTTTAAGAACTGACAATGGTGGTGAGTTTACTTCAAAGGAATTTGATAATTATTGTTAGGAAGCTAGGATCGAAGGACATAGAACTACTGTATATACTCCTCAGCAAAATGGAGTTGTTGAATGCATGAACATGACTCTTTTAGAAAGAGCAAGAAGTATGCTGAGTAATGCCAATTTGCAGAAGGAATTATGGAAAGAACCAGTATCTACGACTTTTTATTTGATAAATCAATCACCATCAACTGCAATAGGATGCAAAATTCCTCAAGATGTATGGAAGGGTCATCCTTGTGATTATTCTAAACTGAAAGTTTTTTGTTGTGATGCATATGCTCTAATTCTGAAACTTCAGCATTCTAAACTAGATCCTAAATCAAAAAGATATATCTTTTTTGGATATGGTGATGGGATTAAGGGATACAGGTTGTGGGATCCTACAACTCACATGATCGTCATTAACAGAGATTTTAAATTCAATGAATCTTCACTTGATAATCCAGATGTAGATATTAAATTGAAACAGGAAAATGTACCTAAATTTCAACATATTCAGTTTGAAAGCAGTTCAAATATAGATGATAGTAAAGATGAACAAGTTTCAGATGAAGATCATGAAGAAGTTCTTACAGATAATAATCAACAAATTTTGGAAGAACTAGAAACATCTTTAAGGAGGTCCACAAGAATTAGACATCCTCCTAAAAGGTATGATGATTTTGATACTTCAGTTGCTTTAACCACTAATGATGATGAACCTTTATACTATCAGGAAGCTGTAGAAGGTTCTAACAATGATAAGTGGAAAGAAGCTATGAAGGATGAAATGAAGGCATTATATAAAAATGCCACATGGGACCTCGTAGAACTTCCCAATGACAGAAAAACTGTAGGATGTAAATGGGTTTACAAATTGAAAAGGGGTGTTGATGATAAAGAAGACAGGTACAAAGCAAGGCTGGTTGCGAAAGGTTTTTGTCGGAAAGCAGGAATTGACTTTCATGATATATTTTAACCAGTTCTTAAAATTGTTTCAATTCGGATTGTGTTAGCATTAGTTGCATTACTTGATTTAGAATTACGACAACTTGATGTTAAGAATGCATTCTTACATGGAGATTTAGATGAAGAGATTTATATGGAACAACCTAAAGGGTTTGTTCAAAATTGCAACAAGAAATGTTTCTGCAGGCTCAAGAAATCATTCTATGGTCTGAAGCAGTCCCCGAGACAATGGTACAAGAAATTTGATTCGTTCATGATGAGCCAAAATTATATAAGAAGTGAATATGATCATTGTGTTTGCTTTAAGAAATTAAGTAATGACATATTCATTATCTTAGTATTATATGTTGACGATATGCTTTTAGCAAGCAAAATCATAAGTGAGATCAACAGGTTAAAGGCTGAGATGGCTTGGACGTTTGATATGAAAGATCTAGGAGCAGCAAGACAGATTTTGGCCATGGAGATTTTCAGAGACAGGAGCAATGGTAAGTTCTGGTTATCACAACAGAAGTATATTGAGAAAATACTCTTAAGGTTTGGTATGAACAATGTGAAGCCAGTTTCAGTCCCTTTAGCTTCCCATTTTAAGCTTTCTTCAAGTTTATGTCCTAATACAAATGAACAAAATGAATATATGTCTCGAATACCATATGCCAATGAAGTAGGAAGTTTGATGTATGCGATCGTTTGTACACGACCAAATATTTCACATGCAGCTGGGGTTGTCAGTAGATATATGAAAAATGTAGGGAAAGATCACTGGGCAGCAGTGAAATGGGTGCTCCGGTATCTAAGAGGCACAAGTGATTGTTGTATCACTTATAACAGAAGTAGTGAATTTGTTTGCGGATATGTTGATTCTGATTGCGTAGGTGATTTGGATAAGAGAAGGTCAACTTCAGGATATGTCTTCACTCTTGCAGGTGGAGCTATTAGCTGGATGTCAAAGATACAAAAAATTGTTGCTTTATCCACTACAGAAGTAGAATACATAGTTGCCTCACATGCTTGCAAAGAAGCGGTTTGGTTGAAATGTTTGTTTGGTGAGTTTGGTAGGTTGCAAGACAACATAAATTTATTTTGTGATAGTCAAAGTGCAATTAATTTGGCTAAAAATCTAGCCTGTCATAGTAAATCAAAGCATATACCTATAAAATACCATTTTTTAAGACAGGTTATAATTGAACGAGGAGTCTCTCTTGAAAAAGTGCATCCAAAGGAAAACTGTGTAGACATGTTCACGAAACCAGTTTTATTAGAGAAGCTACAATGGTTTCTAGCTTCTCTTGGCTTGCAGAAAAAATGAATATAATAAAGAAACAAGGTATCAGGTTAATTGTTTCAAGGTGGAGATTGTTGAGATTTTGCTGGCTAAAATCTCATGGATAATGCCAACAATAGGATTTGTTGCAAATCTGAAGGCATAAAATCCTGAAGATGAGATATTATATCCTATTTTGTTGTGATAGGATGCAATTGAATTTATTATTCAGTTTCTTCTCTACATCTATAAATTGTAAGCCCATAAAGGCAAAAATATATATGAGGGTGAGAAAGAGGAAGTGCATATGTGAGAAATCTTCTATTGTAATTTCCTATTGAATAATAAGAAAGTCGATACCTCTGTTTGGTGGATGTAGCCCATATTGGTTGGGTGAACCACGTTAAATTTTGTCTCTCTATTTTATGCTGTGTGTGTGAATTTTTTTTTTTAGTTTTTGCTATGTATATTCCTATAGTTCATACTATTTGGGTTAGTGCGAACAACTTCGAGTTAGTGGTTTTTCCTGTTATCTTCTTAGTTTCAAAAATTAATGTTATGCAATCATTATTTGTTTGCAGTTATACAAATTAAATGATTAAATTTAAGTAAACACCAATCTTTTTAATAACTATTAAATATATTAATTTTATTATATGTTTCAGAGCTATGTCTCACAATACTACTAAAATAACTGATGATCATGATGGTTAATGTACACTAACACCAAATTCTACACTATCGGACCTAAAGAAACAAATTATTTAGTTTAACATAAAATTGTACTCATATGCTCAAAAAAATTTGAGGGAAGGGTCCCATGCTCACTATAATTTTGACATGTTAAAAGGATAGGAAAGTCGGTATTGCAACAAAGACTATGAAACTAAGATCTAATGTGGGTGTACGCACGATACTCTAAGAGAAAGTGATTTTCATCCTCAATGTGCATATTCTCACAAAGATGGTAGATCCTTTCCACCCATGGTGTTTAGGAACTGCCCAACGACCTGTTTCACAGTGGAGCTCATGAGAGTTCGTTCTTACCTTGGCTATATTAATTTTTTTCTTTGAGCTAGTTAAAACAAAGCGATGCTTTTGAACTTCTTAATTTTCTTTTCACCTCTAAATCTTTCTCACATCATATTTTCTCTTTAAACTAAGAAGTAACAATATTTTTAACGTTATTAATATTTTTGAATGCAACATTTCCTTCGATCTCCCCATTGTTTAACGAGGTCCTAGTGTCTTTATACCAACCACGTTTGAGTCTTAGGTGGTTTTGGCTAGAATTTAAAGCTAGCTTAGGAAGTCTATGGTCTCCCATGTAATTTATTTTGTGCTTGTACAACAGGAGCCTAGTCATAGTTAGGCTCTCGATAGGGGAAATACCCACTTCTATAAAGAGAATTGGATAGGGTGTATTGCTTTTAATTTTGAGGTTATACGTTATAAAGAACTTCTGGATTTTCTTAATCTTTCTCCAGGATTCTCTAGAGAAGATGCAACCCCAAGCCTCACGTCCATACAAGATAATGGGAGTGACTAAACTTTCAAAGAGGGGCTTCTTTTTATCCCACATCGTAAGGTTTTTTGCTTTACAAATATTTTCAAAACCAAAATAAGCTTTCTACCCTCCATTAATCCTTTTCTCAATGTTATAGTTCCAGTTGAGCTTGTGATGAATATCAATTGCTAGGTACTTGTAAAAATACACTTCCTCCAAGTTGTTATTGTCATATACAAAATTGACGTAAGTGTCCTTCTTGGATTTGATAATCATAATTTTTTTTCAGTGTTAAAATTCGTACCCATGGTAGAGTATAAATCCTTAAGAAGCCTCAGTTGCTTATCAAAATCAGATGGGCACCTTGCCAGAATAACAAGGTCATAAGCATAGAGGAGAAGGATCATGACTATTCTAGCTAAGATCGTGCCAGTACAACCTTCTTCCTCTAAAAAACCTTCTAGCTTGTCGATGTAAATGCCAAATAGGGTATGGGAGAAGGGGAAACTTTGTTTAACACCGATATTACACTTAATATCTTTTGACCACCCATCATTGCTCTTAAACTTGTCAATTACATTCTTGTATAAACTTATAGCAGCAGCTCTCAACTTGAAAGGAACCTTTAGCTCTTCTAATCTATTCCATAGGTTATTTCGAGGTATCGTATCAAAAGCCTTTCTAAACTCCACAAAGCAACAAAAGAGATTGGATTCATTATTACGACATTCCTCCACAATGATCCTAAGTGTAACGAGGTTGTCTGTTGTTGACTTTTGTCTTCTAAAACCCACTTGCCCTTTAGCCCACTTACCTTCACTTTCAAGCCATATGATCATCTTCTTTTCCAAAATAATACCATATAACTTGGCTAAGAGAGGGCTAAACCCTTGCTTGACTACTAGATTAAAAATATTGTGAATGTAAGACATCAAGGTATAAAACAATAAACAACGTTTTCTAAGTTTTATAGATTAATAAATTTATGAAATTTAAATTAATAAAAATATAAACGACAACTTGTATATAAAATATTATTATTAATAATAATATAATTTATTATTATCGATTATTATGATAATAATATTATTATAATTATTATATTAATATTACTATTAACATATATATTTTTTATTAATATCAACATCATATCTTTATTAATATTATTAACATTAATAATATATATATTTTTTAAGTTGGACTAAATTCTATTAATGTAACATAATATACGGAGATGTATATTAAGACTATACGGAAGATTACTTTATTTTGCTTGATTATGGAACGTGCCATCTTTGACTGAAAACCAAGGACGACTTTGTCATCGTAATGGCTTTTGCCTTCAGTAGAGCACTTCCCCTTTAAAGAACTTAAAGGCAGAAAGTGTTCTGGAAAGACATGTTATCATAGAAAATAAACATGACAATGAAAAAAGACCTCTCCATGATGTTGTTGTGCTACATGCTAGGTGTTAATTTGTTGAGGTGGTGGCTCCTCCACAATGAGGCACATGTAGTTGTCAGAGGAATCATCTACGGGCTTCGATTGATGGGCTACTGGTTAGGGTGTTATAGCGAGGTGAACTGCTCTAGCACTGCCCTTCCTGTGTTCTTCACCCGACCATTCGGGATTCCCACTGCTGCTACTACCGCTGTCATTGCTATTGGAGGAATTAGCACCAGGCTTGACTTGTAAGGCCTCTGATTTCTTGGAGAGCTACGGAGGCGCAGTGGCTATGGTGGATTTTCTGGGTCTTTTCCTGGTGCTTTTCTCTACCAAAAAATAGGCTTCTTCCTAGAAACTGATAGAAATAGTGACCGTGAGACGGGGTCTGTCCAAAGCACAATTGTAATGAAATTGTGTTGAATTCTACTGAGGCTGTAGTGAGCGGGGCTGAGAGTGAATTGTATGGGGAGGTCGAGAAGCTCGGCATTGTCCTCTACCTCTGCCTATGGAATGGTGCTGGGGAGAAGTCTCTTCGGGCAACAAGGTGCAGAGCTCAGGATGAACAGACAATGAAGGTCGTGAAGCCCAAACCCTGCCTTTGCCTCAACGCGTGGGAGGGTATCAAGTGGATTTTTCTTCAAGTGGTGGGGAGTGAGACTCTGAGTGAATGGACAGAGGGGGATGAGATGCCTAACCCCGACCACTACCTCGACGGCACCACATTCTGTGCCATGTGGGCATACTAGAGCAGTCAGAGTTGTTTGGGAGGCAAGTGATCGAAGGCGGGGTGATAGAACGGGAAGAGGGGTTGAATTCCAGAGGTGAAGGAGCAAGCGTAAGGTTGCAGTAGAGACTGTTGTTGAAGTGGAGATCCAGAGCTAGCATGAGGCAGCAATGGAGGCTTCAACGCCTCCCTGTTTGTGTTTGAGATCTTGGCTCTGAGATAGCAGAGGGGCAGATGCAGTGGGAGGGAAATGAAGGGTTTACAAAGTGCAGAGCCATTAAGAGGAAAGCTAGGCGGCGTATCAGATTGAGAGCAGTTAAGAGGGTGTGAGGCGAGTAGCCGACTGACTTAAATTCAGTCGGATAGAGCCCATGTGTGGCCATGTGGCATGGCCATGTAGCGCACGATGGGCTTGCCATCTCCCTTTTGCTAATAAGCACCCGCATCTAAGGTATTAACATTAATAATATTATTAATACTATAATTTAAAATTAATAGTAAAATAATAATTTAATATAAAATATAATTTGATCATAAAACTATTAAAAATTTATTATAAAATAACATTAAAATAAAATAAAAGATAAATAAATTTACTATATAAGCTAACTAAACTTTTAGATAAATAAACAAAACAACATTTTCTATTATAGATAAATAAATTTATGAAATTAAAATTGATAAAAATATAGCAACTACTTTTATGCTAGTATTAATATTAATAATAATATAAAAACATTATTATCAATTATTACAAGTAATAATATTATTATTAATATATAATTTTTTTTATTAATATCAACATCATATTTTGAATGATATTATTAACATTAATAATATTATTAATACTATAACTTAAAATTAATATTAAAATAATAATTTAATATAAAATATAATTTCATCATAAAATTACTGAAACTTTATTATAAAATAACGTTAAAATAAAATAAAAATAAATAAACTTACGATATAAGCTAACAAAGCTCTTAAATAAATAAATAAAACCATAATGATTAAAATTTCACCACGTACAAACACTTTACTGCTAGCGAAATCCTGAAATCGTAAAACGCAAAACCTTAATGTTATCACATTTCACAAGGAGGCAGAAACCCTACTTTATACTGCAGCGAACAAGCAAACAAACGCAGTTATTCATTTTTATATTGCCGAACATGTACGAAAGAGAATGCGGACAATTACAATACATCGTGAAGGAATATTGGGATATTTTGTGACCTTTCCACGTGCGTGATGGAGGTAGAATTTTGGTGGAGAATATTGTTTGATTTTGTGACTCCACGCCCCTCATAGTAGTGGTAATTGATAAATGGTTATATCAAGAATTAAAGACTATATTATTTCCTTGTCAATTTGTATGAGGTAACATTGACCCACTCGGTAGACATTCCAATTCATTTTAAAAATTAGACCTATAAAGCCACGCAAATGCACAAATCATTTAAAAAAAAAATATTTTGAAAGCCACACAAACTTCAGCAATATGTGCAGCAGAGCTATAAAATTTTCAATAAATTTTTATTTAATTTTTTTTTTTCATCATTTCACATGATGGAATCTTAAGAAAGATTGATGTACACGTTTGGGAATTTTTGGTCTTATTAATAGTTTTGATTTTCTAATTTGAAAATATTTTTAAAATTATATGATTGAGCTAAGAGGCTTATTCTACATCCCAGAGGATGTACAAGTTTCATCTCTCTAATTCACAATTCTCCTTAAAATAAAAATAAAAATTATGATTTAAAATGAAAAATAGTGTTGCCTTTAATAAAGAAAAATGAATATATGTTAAAGTAATTAGAAGTTAAAAAAATGTGAGTAAAATACATTTCAAAAATCATTGAACAATAAAAAAAATAAGTTTTATGGTTAAACAATGAAAAAAAAAAAATTGAAAATATTTTTAAAGTTATATGAGAGGCTCATTGTAGAGAGTCTAAGAGGATGTGTAACTTTCATCCCTCTAATTCACAATTCCCCTTAAAAATTAAAAAAATTATGATTTAAAATCAAAAATAGTGTTGGCTTTAATAAATAAAAAAGAATATGTTCTAAAGTAATTAGAAGTTAAAAAAGATGTGAGTAAAATACTTTTAGAAAATCTTTCAACAGTAAAAAAAAATAAGTTTTATCTGTAACAATGAAAAAATAATTTTTTATAGTCAAAATTGTCTTTTTGCTATATATACTTTATATGGCATTCAAAAATACAACTTAAATAGAAAAAAAATGACAGAATGTATTTTGCGATTGAAGAAATTTTATCCCTCTTGCCTCATGATAGATTTGTATGTATTGAAAATGGATCTATGTTGGTACTATCTAAACATTTTTTTGTATGCACATTTTTTGTCATTTGGATGAATTGAAACGTCTATGGAGCTTTAGATAATTAAGGAAATTGGAAATTGCAAAAATTATATGATGTGATCTATAATATTAATTTTAATATAATTGCACAATCGTGTACATACACAAAAGGTTCATGTTAGGAAAGAGTTTATAAAGAAATTAGGATTATTACTCATGTTTCTAGAGGTTGTAAATTAGACTATGTTTACAGTGCTGGAAATCCATCAACGAAGGGATCTCCTCAATGTGAAGTGCCAATTATACCTTACAATCTTTGGAGTAGGAGCCCAATTCGGAATATCGGCCTGGTTTCCATGTATTCTTATAGATTTTCCTTGACTCTAACTGTCAATAAGAGAGAGGAGTGCACATGCGTCTTTGAAAAGCAAGGGTGTGCCTAGCGAGTGTTCGATTGTATGTGTGTCAAAGTCCTTCTACTATAGGGGAAAGGAAAAGGTGAGCCCGTAAGAGAGAGGTTATAGTACCACCCAATAAGAGACACACACATACAACAAGATCTGTCTAACATCCATCATAATAGTTCATAATGCATGCGACGAACATTATAACCAACAAATGAGAAAGACATGTTTAGTATCGAGAAAAATAGTCCACAAAGATGCGACAACAACAACCACCATTACAAAACATTGTCAATATGATAAGTAATAAAAAACCAAAATAGTTCAAATATATTAGCACATGTGAAAGCAAACAGGTAATACAAACATCTACAGAATAATCTTACCAAAATTCATAATTCATGCATGAAGAATGTGTTTGCCTTGAAAGGCTTTTGTTATTAAGTAACAGTTCTAAGAAACATATGAACAATGAACATCACTAGCTCCAATAGTGGAGCTTTGGAGCCACTCCTTGCTCCACAAAAGAACTAGGTTAAAAGTCTCTTCAAGGTTAAAAGTTGTTTGCTAATACAATGAAGGATTATATATAACTGAGGGTGACTCTTTGAAAACCCTCATGATTGCTTGAATTCCTATTGGGCCTAAAAAATGCCCTCATTTTCACCATATAAAATTACCATTTACAAAGCATATTCATGCACTTTATACCGTATTCATATCCATTTCCCATAACTCATGCCTAAAACCATCATTTTCATCTCATGGTTAAATATCATAGTTTTATTGTTTTTTTAATGTCTTAATGATAATTTTACCATGATTTAATAATTATGGTTTTTCTAAGTTCATTTGTCCTAAGGTTTCATTGCCAAAATTCTCCACAAGTCAATTAAACTAGTTTTTGCAAGTAGAGCAAGGAAATATCCAATTTGGAGCTTCGAAATCTCCACACGCTTTTGGGGAAAACCGGGAAAGGATATTCTCCAAAATGATGTTATAACACCTTCGCATGAGTTGGATTTCACCCAGGCTACAAATTTGGGTCTCTAGAATAAAATCAAAAACTCTGCTCAAAATCCCCACAGTTTTCAAACTACTAAGTTTGACCTCGAGTTGCATGCAACTGGAGGTTAATTTGGAAAATATATGAAAATGGGGTTTTTTTAACAATATAAAACATTATCTATAATTTAAATTTTTTATCAAGATTCACTTTGTTTCAAAATTTACACGCATATCTTCAAGGCAGTTTCATAATAAACATTGTTTTTCCATAACTCTAGAATCTTGCAAAAGGAGTCAAACAACCAACTTCGGGCACACTTTCCGAGGATATAGTATTGAATGAGATGAAAAAAAAAAGAGTTTTTTTGTTGAAAATATAAAAAATTAGGTTCCTTCCAAACCGTTTTCCAAAATTCGTCATGGTTAGGAAGATATGTCAATATCTTTGACGTTAATTTGTTTAAAATATGCAATTTTCCAGAATTAAGGAAAATGACTTCAATTCACTTTGTAAATAATTTAAATGGATTATCCATGGCCTATATTGTTATTTATTGGAAATATAAAGGAATGAGAAGAGGGTATTACTTGTATGTAATGCATAGCTACAACACTAGGAGCAACGGTGATGAGGTATACATCATTTATATTCTGAAGTGTTAATACATCATTTTGATTTGGCATTAATCTTTGTAGGTGTTATGGTGTTGAGTAAATTTAACTTTCTCTACGAGTGGTAAGGTCCCACCACACACGGAAACAATTTTTTCAACCAGCATACATCTTAGATTTGTGTTTGATTAATTATTTAGCAGTATAATTACATAGATTTCTGAATTGTTATTTCTGTTCTTTACCTAAACTTGCACTCTGTTTTATAAATCTGAATTGACAATGGTAGATTTTTCTTCTCGATTGATATGTATCAGAAAAGGTTTGTTGGATGATGATTCTTAGTGTGTCACTAGTTTTCTTAACATATTGTTGAGGGATGGATTAAATTATGATGGAATTACCATGTGCATTACTATGAGTTTTCTGTGTTAATTATAGAATCAAATTTAACATTTTTCATTGAATTTTATGGGTAAAGTACATAATTGGATGTAAGGTTCTAGCATTGAATTTATTTTTTGCGAGATTGTGCATTTCATTTATAAATTTGAATGTAGTGTTTCTAGCTTTTCATTCAGATTGAATTATATATTACATATTTAAGTATCAACTAATTGATAATTTAAGAACTATTCATAGCACAGTCATTTCAATTCCTTGCATGAGATTTATTTGAATTATGGTTTAATCATCATTGGAATATATCATAGGATATCCCTCTTTTTTTTTATAGAAGGCTCTCTAATAGAATAATTAATTGAATTTGCCTTTTGTTTTTCAAGCTTTGTAGAATTGAAGGTGTAAACTAGAAAGGATTATGAGATAAGTTTCAACGCTTATTGATTTGTGTGATCCCAGGAATTAGATTAGTTGCAGTTGAATTGTTTTGAGCAAGATTAGATAATAGAATTATTTTTTTTGAGTTTTAGATTTCAATTAAAATTATTTTTTAAGTATTAAATCAAAATGCCTATGTTATGATAAACTGTGTCTTAGGTTATGATATTTTAATTTTTGAGTAGCTTGAAGATTAGTTGTTTGTTTCCTTTACTATTTGAATTAGTATATTTATGATATACATAGAGTAGTGATTAAAGTTTGGATTTAGTTTGATAAGCCTCTTTGCTTCAGTTATGATTTTGTACTTAGACAATAATTTGATTTCTTACTCTAGTTTAGGTTAGATACTATGATCCTGCATTACCTGTGCTTGTGCCTCTAAGTCTTACAACCCTAGAATGATAATTCAATGTTGTAAATCATAACACATATAATTTCCTAAAAAATAATTGTCGTTTCAAGGGAGGTGCTAAAGGGATTGGAGCATATCTTCTTTCATAAGTTTTTTTGTGTAATCCTAGTTTCAGGACAATCAAAGGGTGGAGAGTGGATGGTAAGACATGAATGAGGAGCCATGCATCCACTAAAGTGGGGTCGCTTGAACATTTGGTTGTCCTAGTAAGCAATTTCAGTGAGTTTTACTACAATTAGTTTTAATTCATTTAGATTAAAATTTCAAACTCATTAACATTTTTTGGGTGTTGTAAGAGCCCCTGGGTATTAATCCATGTTTTGAGACAAGGATCATCAACCAGTAAGAGAAATTCAAGACTGATTGAGAGCTTGAAGAATTTCCCTCGAAGAAATTTCTCAAATCCTAGAAGTATCTGGGGTATCTTCCTCTCAGGAAGAGTTCATCCTGACTGCATAAAGGAAATTATTTATCTATCTGCAACCAGAAAAGGATTTGGAAGTCTCCCTAGATTCTTCTTGCCTATCTACTAAGGATCTTGATGAATTATATTATAAATACAAGAGGAATCATTTAGCTAAACCTGAGATCGAATAAATTTCACCATGCCCAAAAGTAAGCCTTGTATACATTCCATAGACCAATTATCACAGTTTTCCTGGCATGACCGAGGAGAAATTTTAGAGCGGTCCAAAAGAAGAAGTGATCCAATACCACAATGATTACATTGATAATTTCTTCCATACCGCAATCTAGTACAGGTGCCACTCTCATCCTCAAATAATATTTGTATCATATCTTTCAAAACTGTTGATTTTTCATGCTCTTGTACCTTCTAAAGTTTATATGTTAAATCTGGGCATGAATATATCTTTGCACCTGATCTACACATGGCTTCATTGGAAGTTCTCTTTCACTTGAAGGAGGACCCCTTTTCTCCAATATAGTGGGAAATTTAGTATTTTAATAAATAAAAAAATGAAAATAGTAAAGAGAAAAATAAGTCCCTTTGTGAAAACTAGCTTGTTTGGCGTAACTAGACAGGGACTTTGCTTGGAAACCAGGTAACTCGAGGGAAAGGTTCCCATAAAGTTTGTAAATTTGTATGAATTCTTCAAATCATGAATATTTGAAGACAATATGTCTGTACTCGAGTTGTTTGATGTGGGATTCCTTAAGGCCCACTTGCTAACAAGTCTTGTCCCATCAACATAAACACATTATCTAGGATTAAGTTTAGGGTTATATAAGGTACCCAAGAGCTTGCATGCCTTAATGGTAGGTATCCTTGTCATATACTAAGGAAATACATCAATTTTAGTTGGTGGATGAATTCTACAGTCCATTTGACTTAGACAAACCCATTCATGGCTAGTAGAATGTACCTAATGCCTTGATTCCCATTGACATCAAAGGTGGGATATCTCACATTGGTTAACGAAAACCTCAATGGTCGGTAATCTAATGATTCTTTCTTGTGTTCGACATCGACACCATTTATTCACATATGCAAGATTTCACATGGTGTGTAATGGTAAAAGATTATTTTTTTTGAGATTTCAACAAGTTTGCAGTAGTTTGTATCTTTGTATCAACATTTCCATTTCTTATTTTCAACAGTCTATTTGTTTCATAAAGGCTTCACTATCACAACATGTTCATTCATTTCTCTTGGTTAGACAGGAACATGCAACTCCCTAGACATGGGGGAGATGGTGACCTTCATCATCCTTTTCAACCTTCATTTCATCCTTCAACAAATCTGAATTAGCATCCATTGGAACTATAACACTTTGCTTCATATCCATATGAGTACACATTAGTTCCATTTCAGACTCCACTTCATCTTTCACGACATCTTGCAACACCAACATGTCAAAGTAAATGTAAACCTAAGGTAAATTGGTTTATGATTATTTATTTCATTAAGAATGCAAGGAAACATGATGGTTAATAACTTTTCACTTCATATATTATATCTTTCATCACTAATACCATCCACCTCCATCTTCAATCCATTTTCATAATAAAATGCATAAGTGCTCTAATAAGGCCATATGGATGAAAAGTAGATCATAGTGGTTCACTAATACAGAGCACCAACCATAATGTCTTATCTTCCCACATCATAAGCATTGATAACATGTGGAAATGTTATTTTCATTCTTTTGTTGGAATTTGAAAGAGTGAAGTTTGTTGCTGTAGATTGGTTACCACAATGGAATTATACCATTTGTATCATAGGTCTGTAGTATTATCACATGACGAAATGTTATATGTTGTGAAAAAATAGACATTAAAATATGAAGTCATTGTTTCCCAAAACAAGAAGAACCACATAGAAAACTCGGTCTTAGAGTATGAAAGCGTTTGTATCCACCATTCCCATTATCACTTCTTGATTCACGATGTCTCTAATCTCTTCGTTATCTGCTTAGTGTTTTTCCTGAATTAGATCGCACTCCACTCTATGGCAGTAAAATATGAATAGTGCTTCTCCATAAGAACCAACACCTATAAATCTTCACGCAGCGTTGCTCCACAAGAATCAACCCTGCCCAAAGTTAAGATCTCATAAAATATATAAATGAGAAAGGTATTTATTTGCATGAGGACGTGAATTTTTTTTGTCATGGGAGGGTGTTGGGCCCCATAACTGCCCTAATTTTCACCATATAACATTACATTTTATAAATCATATTCCTGCACTTTCTACCATATTCATATCCATTTCCTGAAACTCATGCGTAAAACCATCCTTTTTTATCTCATGGTTAAATATAATAGTTTTATTTTGTTTTTAATGTCTTGAGGATTATTTTTCCATGATTTACTAACAATGGTTTTGCTAAGTCATTTTTCGCCAGGTTCCATTGACGAAATTCTGCACAAGTCAATTAAACTAGTTGCTACAAGTAGAGTACGAAAATATCCAATTTGGAGCTTCGACATCTCGACATGCTTTCGGGGAAAACCGAGGAAGGTTATTATCCCAAATGATGTTATAACACCTTCCCATGAGTTGGATTTCACCCAAGTCACACATGTGGATATCTAGGACAAAATCGACAAATCTGCTCAAAATCTACATAGTTTTCAAACATACAAGTTTGACCTCGATTTGTGTGCAAGTGGAAGTGAATCTGGAAAATATTATAAATTTTTTTTTTACTAATATAACACATTATCTATAATTGAAAACATTTCTCATAATTTTCTTTGGTTCAAAATTTAGACTCAAATATTTAAGGAAGTTTCATAAAAAAACATTGTTTTTCTAGAATTCTAGAATATTGTAAAAAGAGTCAAACAACCAACTTTGGGCACGCTTTCCAAGACTATGGAATTGAATGAGACAAATTAAAGAGATTTTTTTGTTTAAAATATAAAAAATTAGGTTCCCTTCAAACCATTTTCCAAAATGCACCATGGTTAGGAAGATATGCCAATATCTTTAAGGCCAATTTGTTAAAAATATGAATTTTTCAAGAATTAACAAAAATGACTAATTCACATTGTAAATCATATAAATGGCTTGTCCATGACCTATATTTCTAGTTATTGGAAAGAGGAAGGAATGAGAAAAGGGTAGTCATTTTATGTAATAGGTAACTATAACAATAGGAGCAACAATGATGATGTATACGCCATTTATATTCTGAACCTTTAATAGATAATTT
Organism: Pinus albicaulis; assembly: GCA_034641835.2. Lineage (NCBI taxonomy): Eukaryota > Viridiplantae > Streptophyta > Pinopsida > Pinales > Pinaceae > Pinus > Pinus albicaulis. The sequence continues at coordinate 599,388,281 of CM076583.1, forward strand.
TGATTTCCATTAATATCTGTAAGTATTATGGTGTTTTATTTCTAAATAGAATTGAGTCAATTGAATTTTCCCCACGAGTGGCAAGGGCCCATCACACCATGAAACAAGTTTTGCAACCAACATAGATCTTATATTTGTGTTTGATTAATTATTTAACAATATAATTACATAGATTTATGAATTGTTATTTATGTTTTGTACTTAAGCTTGCACTCTGTTTTATAAATCTGAATTGAAAATGATATATTTTTCTTGTCAATTAATAGATATGAGAAAAGTTTTGTTGGATGATGATTCTTAGCATGTCACTGGTTTTCTTAATGTAATTGCATAACACATGAGTATTTGAAAGGAACTTTTAATTCAAGGATGCGCAAGGATTGGTTATGAGTTATGCTTTGTTTATTTTAGAACTCTGATAGTGTCATGTTCATATATGAATGCTCAAGTTTCACATTTATTCTATTGCATATCTAATACATTGAGGGAAGGATTAAATTATGATGGAAACATTGTTTGCATTACTATGAGTTTTCTGTGTTAACTATAGAATCAAATTTAACATTTTGCATTGAATTCTTTGTGTTAAGTACATAATTGAATTTAAGGTTCTTGCATTTAATTTAGTTGGTGTGATATTATGCATTTCATTTACAAATTTTAAAGTAGTGCTTCTAGCTTTTTTTTGTGAGTGATGTCTTTAGTTTGAATTATATATTGTAGATTTCAGGATCGGATAATTGATAGTTTAGAAACTATTCATAGCATAGTCATTTCAATTCTTGCATGAGATTTATTTGAATTATGGTTTGATCATCATTGGAATAGTTCATAGGATATCTCTCCTTTTTTTATATAAGGCTCTCTAATAGAAGAATTAATTGAAGTTGCCTTTTTGTTTTCAATATTTGTAGAATTGAAGGTGTAAACTAGGTAGAATTAAGAGATAAGTTTCAACGCTTATTGATTTTTGTGATCTTGGGAATTAGATTAGTTGCAATTGAATTATTTTGAGAAAGAGTAGATAATATAATTATTTGTTTTGAGTTGTAGATTTCAATTCGAGTTATTTTTAATTATTGAATCAGAAAGCCTAAGCTATGATAAAGTATGTCTTAGGTTATCATATTTTAATTTTTGAGTAGCTTGAAGATTAGTTGTTTGTTTTCTACTATTTTAATTAGTCAGGTTATGATCTAAATAGAGTAGTGATTAAGGTTTGGATTTAGTTTGATAAGCCTCTTTGCTTCAGTTTAGATTCCGTAGATAGACAGAAGTTTGATTTCTTTCTCTAGTTTAGGTTAGATGCTCTGAGCCTGCGTTACATGCGCTTGTGCCTCTAAGTATTACAACCTCAGATTGATAATTTAATGTTGAAGATTATAACACATATTATTTCCCCAACGCTTCCAATGAATTTTTGACATACATGACTCTTTACATTCCATGTGTGTCCTTTGGAATTACACTTTACAATACATTTTGAATACAATATACATGGTGCACAATAGTGATATGGCATATAACCACTCATGAAATGGCATGACATGAAACTATTGACATGGACTGCTTGATGACATGGAAATGTCAAACCACTGCTGCTGCTGAGAGTTTAGTGTCTTCATGAAAGAACTTTATTTTTCTCCTTTTCATGCGTTAGTGATAAGGAGTCTTCAATGATCTGAACACTTGGATAGTGGTTGCAAACTAGTGTCCTTTCGCTCTCTTCTCAGTCAAGCATCTTGTGAATTTACTCGCAAGTGTCTTTGAGCATTCTTCCCACATTCATCTCTTCCTTCATCATCTCTCCATGACATGATAGATTACCTATTCCTGCAACTCACTCATTACGAGATGAAATCAATATGAAAACCCCTAGCATAAGATGATGCATTTTGATCCATGAATTGAGCCTGAAACAAGTGACAAGCTAGACAAGGAGGCTCAGAGACTATGCAACTGCATAGTTCAAGTAGGAAAGGGGAACCCATGAGCCTTAATATTGCACAGTGCACAATTAAAGCGTGCCTAGGGGATATGAATGGGTGAAAATGTGAAGTTGGGAAACACTTTTTGCCCTTCTTTTACGTTGAAAATTGTAATTTTCTATGTTTTTTCAACTTCAACTCCACTAAACTCATATTTTCAATGAAAATTATGCTTTGAAATAAAAACAATATTTGTATAGAATTGTCTTACCTCCATACAAATATTTTAAAAAATATATTTATTGACATATAGAGGGGTAAATTTGTTGTTTACTAACTACATATACTTCAAAATTTTAGGCAAACATATATAGTCACTTTTTGAATCCTAAATTTTTTTAGGGAAGGTTATTCATTTTTTTGAAATAAACCATATCATCATAATCTACATAGATTGCACAAGTGCACTGACTGTTTTTCGGTAATTTTCAAACTAAATCACTATTTTTTATTATTTTTTGAAATGGACGAAGGAAAAAAATGATGATGTTTCAGTACATTTTATGAGCTCTATATTTTCTTTTCAATGTGATCATCAATAAGAAAAATGAGAATACCATTTTGAAGGAGACAGGGAGAGGAATTTCAATATGATTTTTCCGATTTTTTTGGTGTTGTCATTTTAAAGTTATTGAATTTTCATTCAGTGCAATTTTCAGAACAATGAAATTCCACAGTGACACAGTTTAGTATAAAATTAATAAAAAATTGAAAATTTTAATGAAACTCCACAAATCGTATATCATTAGAAACTAGATTTAGAGATGAATCTAATAGTACTAGGTCCGAAAGATAATTTTTTTTTTTGCAGGTGTTCTTCCCCTCCAAAGTTGTAGATTCCTGAAAACTGTAGAATTTTCTGGGTTTTGCGTTGACCAGAAATTCTCTGCCGAGATAATTTCTCGGGCGAGACATTTATTAAAATATCGGCCGAGAAATTTCAAACTCTTGACCGAGAGTTTAAACCACCACAGGTTACATTTAACCATGCGGCTAAACTCTCGGCCGAGATTTTACCCAAGGCCGACTCTCAGATAATAGTTTTATAAACTCTAGGAAGAGATTTTTATAAACTCTATGACGAGAGTTTTATATAAAATCCATATGACTTAAATTCATATGGTGCAGTCATATTTAATTTCAAATCCTCTACACGTTGGCACAAAAATATGAAGGTATGTAAATATGACTGGACCATATGTATTTAAGTCATGGAAATCATCTCAACCGATTAAATTTGATCCACACTGTAAACATTGTATAAATAATCTAATCCATTATCATACTATATATATTTACATGGCCTCTGTGGTATGTGAGGTTTATTTTCCAACTACGATATATAATTCTGTTGGTATAGCCTCATATTTATAGGAAGTCTAATATTTATACATGTTGTCAACATTAGAGGAAGTGTTGATATATGGCACCCACGGGAAGTCATTTTATTTTGAAAAATAATCTCATATTGAAATTTTATGTAAAATAAAATAACTCTCGTCTCATAATCTTCTTAAGAAAAAATCAATCCTAGTAAAGTTACTTCAGTTGTTAACCGTAATATGCATCATTTCAAGGCTAAATTTGTCACTAAAATGAAGTATCAGAAAGGTAAATATCTGTTTTTTTACTCTATTATGTACACCTCAATTTTATGAAGGACTTGTCCTAGAGTTGTATGACATACTTTACCTTTCTTTCAGAATGTTAGATGAAAGGAATTTTTTTCTTGGAAAAGAACATTCTCTAAGAGAATTGAAATCATGATTTAAAATAATCCTTTTCATAAAAAGGATATTTTTTTTTAACATGAATGCTACCTGATCATAAGGGCCAAAATTCTCTCCAAAAGTATGATCATAACCCAAAAAAGAAGTATACTAGCATGTTTCATCTCATGTTAACTTAACTCAAAGGTAAAGCACCAAATACCCCTATAGGATCATTATAACTATCATCTCACAAGTGTTTTCGAGAAAACTAATATCCTTTATATTAGTCTTAGACTATAACATTAGAATATTCACTGACCTGAGACTGTATGAGTAGCTGGATTCATGATAAATACATCTTTCATTATCGTGATCCACACATATATGTATACTATCAGGTGGAATCAATTAAGCCAACCTAAAAAATCATTATTTTCAATGGACATATCTATATTCAAACTTTTTATGGAGGAAATCCTGAGGCATCAAGGATATTTCACATTTTACATAAGCAATTATCTTGTTTCAATTTTTAACTCCCTCCACAATGACTTACCTTGGATACCTATAACAACACCATTAAATAATCAGTCTTAAAGGTATATAATCTTCCTTTTAGTACTATGATTAAAAACTAAAGATCTTTGTTGCAAAGGCCGAGATCCTCTGTATCTTATGCAACATCAACCGAAAAATAGGAATTTGGTGATTTCATTTGATCTTTTTCTTTTTTATAAAGATCAAGCCTCAACAAAGAAAGGAATTTGATGAAGAGGACCTCAAAAATAGTTTTTAAAAGTGTTTCGTGATCTTTTATGACATTTATACCTAGACATCTGCTAAAGAGTCATGTTATGGAATCGTTCAAAATCTAAATTGTAAATAAAGTTAATTTATATTATACTCAGACCTATCTGTATGGGTTTAAATCTACGGGTTGAAGATTCCAAGAGCTATAGAAGTTTCACTGAATAATCTTCCATCCTTTGATACATCATGCCATTTGAGGTTATTATTAGAATAAATATAGTTACAGGACTTATTATATAAATGCTACATAAAAAATTCAATCTACAATGCACCACACATGATTAGTTGAACTTATCAGACATGGTACATTAAATTCTTAGAAAATAGTTCATCTCAAAGATATCAATCAACAACTGATTTATTCCTAAAACACAATTCAAGAAAATGACCATAAAAAATTATATGGCTTCAACTTCTACAGTTTTATACACATTTTGATTTTACTTCAAATTTGTGAAGTATATTGGAAATTTCTAGCAGATACACAGTGTTCTTTGATTTTGATTCCAAGAGATGCATTTCTTGAACAAATTATAGATCTCTTATTTTTCATTTATTAAAATAACTCTGTAGAATAATCATTCCTCGTCTTTCCTAACATAAAAATTTGGCAAATAACCCAGTAAAAAGAAAACAAGAATAAATCCAAACCACAATGAACAAATTATTTCTCCAAGAATTTTATATACCATGAAAACAGTAAAAAATAATTGACATGTTAGCTAGCTAGAATATGTTGCACATTGGGGTTTCACTAACACTTCAAACACATGTAATGTTGTAATACAGTACTAAAAAAAACTTAGTACAATCCTACTCCACAAATCACCCAATATATTGGTTCTTACACTCTTAGGATATGATGAAATGTTCGTCCTATCACTTTGTTGGCACGTTATAGCCTTAATTTCCCTAAGTTCATGCCATAGGGAGTTTTTGATCCAATAAAGGCTAAGTAAAACCTTCAATCCAACATTTATATTGACAAATATACTCTAGTTACTATTGATTCCAGTGTTGTTGCAATTGAGTCTGGACAAAAATTCCTGAATGGTAAAACTTCCCTAGGAAATTAATTTTGGAAGTCTTCCATGATGAAATGGAACTTGTCATGATGGAACTCCATTATCCTTTTAGCTTTATGAATACAATTTTGTGTGCATTTCTTATCAGTAACAACCATTGCTTCGCCATTTCATTGACAACAATCCTCTCTAGATGATCATCAAGATATAGATGCAAGAGGTAGGGGAGTCTCCGATGGATTTGGAAAACTACTCGTAGCTTTATCAGGGGCTTATTTTTTGTTTTAATTTTTGAATAAATTTTTCTTTAATGGAAGTGTTTCGAGCAACCCTTGGTACATATAAACACTCTAGATTTCTTCTCGTGGTGGTATGAGAAACTCCGAGCATAGAAAAATGTACAATTATGTTTCCTGGTGTGCATCATTTTCTTTCGGATAGCCATGCAATATTGGGATTTCTACAAACATATTTCGTTTCCAGTAACTCACATTATCTATCACAGACCTAACAAACTCTATAACCCTTAGGGTTAGAAAAGAATCTCTAAAGCTTAACTTTTTCAAATACCTTAAACCATAAGTTCTGATTGGGATTGGTAATAAGATTTGTCTATAACTTGTGAGGTACCTCTCTCCTTAGATCCTATGAGAGGGAAAATTTCATCCATCCAAATAAAATGTAACAATGTTATCACATAATAGGGGAATATGTAAGATAATTCCTCTAGAATATTAATTTTAATGAAGCACTTCAAGTAAGGGTGGCCACACTCAATAGTCATCCAAAATTTTTCAATATTCAAAGTGACAAAGGGGTACAATTACAGGGCCAACATCCACTAGCTTAAAATAGGCAATATACCTACAAAAACATTTTTTGGGGCCCTATATTCAATACAACGGTTGAAGAGAATCCTCACTATCAAATCAACCAAGGGTAGGCTTACTTAAACTATGAAATTGAAAAATAATTTACTTCTCAGTTCTTCGTAAAAAATAAGTTTAAATTGAAAAGACTAAGTGAGGAATGTCCATGCAACCCTATATTGGAATGATTAGAAGGTCTCTTAGACTTCCTTAGAACAAGGTTTGATTGTATATTCACCATCCATTTTAGAGCTACATCACATTCATTTAAGGTCTAGTTGAAATATCATCTCATAAATATAATGACATGCATCCTATGGAGAAAAATATATGTATTTCATCCCTATTTTTTGAAGATATACTTAGGAAATAGATATTGAATAAATATTCATAACTTGCTTTCCAATCACAAACTATAATGATTGTATGTAAGCATGGAAATGAAGAGAATTTTCTAAAGAATATTACCACATATATCAAATAGATTGAAACACGAAGTACTATTCCTATGATTTATTCTTTTAAGAAAAAAAATTAATCCTTTCTCGTAACACTTCCTCCGCACTGAGCAAGAATGGGGCCCCATCTCTGTCCAGGTAAATCCAAATTTCAATAAAAATGTTACTAGGTAAAATGGAAGCTCATCCAGTCATTTTATAAAATAATCCACTGAAGTTACCTTCTAACAAAGGATGAAGTAAATATACTATTCCACTTGAAGTTGCAATTGGACCAATCTGATCCTGAAAAGTAATGATGATGTTCGTAATGCCTTATTTCATTGGCATGAATTAGCATTATATCTCTAGCATTCATTGTACTTACTTATCGGGGTGGTAGTGTAGTTGTGCTACTAACACTTGATCGATTATCTCTTTTGGAAAAATTATATATAATTTTATTTTGGTATGGGTGTTTTCTATAAGATATGATTGTTGCGTAATGATTCATTTTTATTCCAAGTGGTAACATGGGTGAACATTGCTACAATGGAAATCTTTATCACATTTTTTTTTCCTAGGTGCTTGATCACTCTGGTGCAAACTTGATCTTATATAGTTCATTTGTTGATCCAGTCGAGGAGCATAATGGTCCATTGTAGATGAGGTCAGACCCATGCGTTCATAAGAATCAGAATGATATGGCCATCTAGAATGGAGTAGAGGGAATCTTCATGATTTTTGCCTAGCATTAATGAGTGAGGCATATCAAGCACGACATCCAAATTTCTGGAGTAGATGTTGTTTACATGGGAGCCCTGGTCAATATAGTATTTTCCGATTTCAGCAATATCACCCATAAACCACTGAGAACCTCTGTCATCTTGAGACAAACTTGGTCGTTCAGAATCAAAATCTTGTTGACCTTGTGTGCTGTATACACTGTCGCCACTCTGCAGCACCTGGAAATTTGTGGGAGACCCCAAATATTCTGATCCCAAACTACTAGGGAAATTCCTGTGAATACCTCTACTTATTTCTCTAGCTGCATAATCCTCTTCAACATTACCAGGATGAACTAGATGAAACCCTCTTCCATATTCATCAAAAACTACTCTATGCATTCCTCTTCCAAGAGCATCATCTGCACCACTAGATACCCTCTGATAACCCATACTATAGACTTAATCAACATTATTAGGCGGAACTCCCTTGTAACTTATTACAAACTCTTGCCCAAAATCATTTGAACCAATATGATGTCCTCTAACAAGGTCTTCCCTATTACCAAGTCCTTGCTCATATACCCTCCCAAAACTCTCTGGGTCATTGATAGGTAAAGAACCCTGTTCTTGAAAATGACTTGAATCTTGATCCTTCCCAAATTCCATTCTCATTGATGGTGGTGATGTACAAGTTCATTCTTTCTCAAACCGGCCCTTATCAGAACTCTCAGTTTTAGATATGTATTTATCACGTTTGTCTGTGTCATGCCTACCTTTCTCATATATCCCCTTTTCATATTTTTGTTTGTCTAGTCTATCTATTCTTTCTCTATATGATGATATTTCCTTCTGATTTTTCATACACCCACTTTCATCATCACTGCCTCCTTTGTCCTATCTCCTTGCATGATATTGCTCCAAAAGTTTACCTGGGCGATCATTGGCAGGATCATAAACATCAGAGTCTTTTTCCTTATCTGAAATATGTCCGTTTTATTTGGATTCCTTGTATTCCTCTTTAATTTTTAAATATGAACCATATTTCCATTTTAACTCGTCTACTCTTTGTACAAAGGATACAGAGTCAAATTTTGATTCTTTCCCATTTTCTCTATTGTGAGCCCCATACAGGTTAACAAGTTTTATGCCAATGCAAGAATCTTGTTGATCTTTCTCAGAATCTATTTATGAGGTCACTTTCCCTTCAAATGTCTAAAAATAATTTCCTTCTCCATCATTGGGAGGCTTTGTATCTAGAACATTGTTTTGAGTTGTTACCATATTTTTCTCGTGTGTCCCCTTACCAGTATGTCCATGTTTAATTGCTATTGTCTTGTGTGTTTCAGTCCAATCTTCTCAACTCCATAAATAAAGTGGTGGCACCACCAAGTTCCATTGGATTAGTAGATTTTCCTCAGAATCAACAGAACTGGGAATAAAAATTAAATGTAAAAAAATGCAATAGTTATTAACGAATGAATTTCAAATGAAAACAAAATTGTCTAAACTTGTGTAATATATTGCTGAAAGTTATTAGAATCAAATTTTTCTCTATGTAAATATCATCAATGTACACAATGAACCACATTTTTGTTCTATTTAAGTCTATAGAAACACCTGGCCTCTCGAAAGCTCTGGATCCTCCCAAATAAGATCGTATTTATTTGGTCTCGTTTTCTCATCAAGTCTATTCAAGAAATGTTTGAAACCAAGAAATGTCATATCATAAAAACATAACAAATATCGACCACATAAGTGATTCAAGATGTATATATTTTGTAGTATTCTCAACTTTAAAATCTAATAGGGTTTGTTACAGGATGTATGATGACCTAAATTCATTGACTTATAGTTCTACATTAAAAGAGTTCATCAGTTTAATACCCTTCCATAATGAAAATTAGTATACCTCTGTGTTTCTTTTGGAATAATAAGGATGACCAACTTTGGCATGAAATCCAAGGCTTTGTTAATAAATTTGTTTTCATTGTGCAAGAGCAGCTTTAACACCAAATAGAGGATTCAACCCCATAATCTGCAAATAAATTCAAGAAAAAACAACACAAATTAGAAGGCATTTTATTGAAGGGCACAATTTGCAAATGCAGGATTCCTTCCTATAACCACCCACAAATTCAATCTTCACAAATAAAAAAAGCAAGGCCAACAAAAAATATTTCTATTTAATAGTGACTTTTCCATCTTTGTTAAACAAAAGCATGTGTGAAATCATACTTACCAATATAGTATTGGTTGGTAAAGATAAAAGTCAGCCAATCCCATTTTTCAAACTCAAAATCATTTTTTAAATCTAATAGAAAATTCATCCACGTCAGAATAACTATGATAATGACTACAAAACATATTTCATATTTTTTTCGAGCGCCAAAATCTACATGCTCTCAAAAAATACTCAAAAGACAAACACTTGAACAACTAATGTAATTCGTTCCCAAAATTACCTTGCCAAGGAAAGCACCTGACATAATTATTGAGATAAAAGACACTAAATTATGTTCTCTTAAAGGGTCATTGGCATTCACAGAGTGATATTTTCCTATGGGTTTGCATCTCACGCCCATCTTGGGTGCCTACGTGGGCTTGAAAATTTCTAAAAGAGAGCCTGAAATAGTACTGGAAATGACCAAGGCCCAAAACTCCTTGGAAACGCCACTGGCCATATCACACAATATTTTCAATACCAAGGTGATATTCCTCAAATAGAAATCCCCTATCTTTGTTTTTCCTTAAATGATTATTTGCATGCATATGCCAATAATTTCATATGGTTCCCGCGAATAATTTCATATGTTTCCCTAAGTTACACAATATGGACACCCAAGGTCCATAACCTTCTGAGGCCCCTTAAGTTGCACAATATGGACACCCAAGGTCCATAACCTTCACAATATGTGAAGTCCCTTTTCATTGGTGGACAACACTTGGTTCCAACTTGGGGAAGTGTTCTTCTTATAAGTGCATGAGAACCTCAGAATCATTTCATGTGCATACGAAACTAGCCTCCACGTTTAAAAATATCATCACTACATCAAAGGTTGACCCTTATAAAGAAAATCGCAAGACATTAAAGCCTATGAATCTAAGAATTGAAGGCTGCTGCTCAAAAGAACTTATTCTACTCTAAACTACTGCTCAGTAGAGCTTATTCATTTCCTATCCTACTGTAGCATGTGCCAAAATAAGGCTGCCAATTGAAATTAGTGAATTAATGCAGCCACCTCATGGATAAAATGGTCCTTTCCTATGTGCTTAGTCATCATGTAAAACTAGGAAACCTGGAAAAAAAAATTTTTGCAGGATGGAATATTGTCATTGTTGGGCTACAATAGAACCTGGGTACTTGCAAATGAAAAATGTCATCAATTTTTATGCAACAATGACATGATCTACCACGAGATATGTGTAGTTTTCTTGAAGAGTATTGTTGTGAACTCTGTCAAACCATATACTACCTCCTTTTCTTGAAACTCCCATTTTTCCATCACATGAGACCACATACTATTGTCCAAATAATTGCTTTTAAAGGTCTGTATTGGATATATGAAAACTTGTCACAAGGGAAGCATGATCTGCAATTTTGTCTTTTGATGAAGAAGATCATAATAAAATAATAATAAGCCAACAATACTCACAAGAAATTATCAAGTAAGAGAAATCAGAGCTAAGATGAGGAGAAGGCATCTTGAAGATCACCCTTGTTGGCACACTTGAAAGAATTTCTACACATTTACATAATCTACACTGGACACAATCTTGGCATCTACTACACCTTAAGAAGAAAAATGAGGAGACCCAAATATCATCCTATCTCTAGAAAAATCATCTACCATTGAAGAAGATACTTGCAGTAACTTTATTTGAAAAGGGGAAGGCTCTGGGATCATCATCATTAGTAGTCATCATCTTGAAGAATACCATCATCTTTGTAGCAGCAATCTCATCACTCTTGAAGCACTCTTATAACACCATACTCTCCTTTTACAAGTAAGTATTCCAGCATACTTTTTATCTCAAGCTCGTACTCAAATGGCATCTAAGGAAAGCAAGAAACTTAATGGAGCCTCAAATTTTAAAGCTTGGAAGAAAAGAATTGATTTGGTTCTAAAAGAAAATGATTTCATGATTTTTGTTGAGGGTAAGGCTCCAACACCGGCCAAGAACAATGCTGAAGAAGTGGCCAAATATGATAAGGGTGAAATAAGGACTCAAAGAATTATTATTTGTCTTTGAGTCTATCAAATATCACCTTATTCCTTTTGTTGCAGATTTGACCACATCAAAAGAAGTCTATGAAAATTTGGTAAAGCTATACTCTGTTGATACTATAGGGTAGAAAATATCCTTGAGGAATCAACTTTACAAAACAAGGTTATCAAAAGATGAAGACTCAGGCTCTTACCTTGTGAAAATTTCGAAATTGAAAGATCAACTTCAAGGACTTAGAGAAGTCAGATCTGAATTTGAAATAAATACTTGTGTACTCAATGTTCTACCCCTAGATTAGAGTATTTTTGCTACTAGCATCTATTCAAGGAAGGATATTCCGACATTCGAGGAACTATGGGCTCAATGTCTTCTATAAGAAACAATATTAAAAGCTAAGGATGACACTGAGCCTAGCAATGAACAGTCCCAAGCTTTTGCAACTAAATCAAGGAATAAGTTTGAAAGATATGGAATATTTGAACCTCGCCAAAGATAAAACAACAACAATAATAGCAATCAACCACTTGGAGATCGAGACATGTCCAAAATACAATGCTATGGTTGCAAATATTATGGGAATTATAAAAGATATTGTCCCAAGGATCCTCGGAATGAGAAGAACAATAAGAGGAAAGAAACAAGTGGAGCACATGTTTCCAAAGAAGAGGAACCCGAGAAGAAACCAAAGACTAAAGATAACAAAGATCTCTAGTGTTGAAATATTTGGCAAAATTCAAGGTTTGCAAGTAATTTGTTTTATTAGAAGATGTCTTATAGAGTAGCAGTTGCAGTTACATTAGAATTTTTTGAAGTCATGTCATGAAGGAAACATTGTCTACAATTACATATAGTCACAAAAGAAATCACTGTTGCATTTGAAAGAAGAAGATTTTGGTGACTCACAAATCATAGAGTCATTTGAAAAAGTGTACATTTTTAGAAGGAATAAGAGTCTACATGAAGGAATACTTTGTTCAAAGCAGTCATCATCTAGTCAACATTCCACAATCCCTTTAGTAGTTTCACTATGAAGATTTGGAAGCAATAATTTAGGAAGGAGGGATTACAGGATCCCACTATTGAAGAAGAATCATTTAGCAGAGTGAAGGTCTTTATGCAGCATCATAGAAGTTCCCACAACATGATATTATGTTTCGAAACATGTAAAAGTCAAACATCTGAATGGAAGAATCAAAGTAACATAGAAAAAATCTACAAAAGAAGAAGGTAGCCTATATGCACTAAAGAACAGGTTAGGTTCGTAGGAGCAACATGAAGGAAGCCAATCTTATCACGACAAATGAATCTCATCATAGACATTATCTTCAATAGTTTGATGACGACAAGGAAAAAATCATACTCTAGAAGTAGTTTTATGATCAGCTATCTCATGAGTAGACTCATAACTTCAGAGGGAGTTGAAAGAAGAACATGATGCATATAGATTAGTAATATACTTGGACAAAAATTTTATATCTAAAGAATATTTTTTCTTTATAATTTGAAAGGATAGCCATGATGGTTATTCAACACATGACATTGGAATAGGTTACTAACAGAGCCTATGATGACACCACTATTGATTGCAAAAGTAATGAAGAGGAAGTAGACATTAACCTCAAAAGGAGCTAGCAGCACTTGCTGACATGATAGATTTTGCACCTCGACTAGAGGTCACTTTGATCGATTTGGAAACTATGATAATGTTATTCATGGTGCTTGGGATATAGTATGACTTCTTTCCACTTGGAAGGATATATATATCAAAAAAAGGAAGGCAGAAAAAAGCAACAAGATTATGCAAGATGTCATGAGACAGTTTAACGATCACTTAATATGTTCGATGTTGATTAAGGAAGAAGTTCATCCACCTCAATTGGAAAAAGGGAGCAACACTTAATTTGTTTTAGGAATGCATTGATTGGATTAAAAGCACCGATAGAAATATCACTAATGATTGGGACCTGACATGATTTCTTGGAAAATCATGAAAATAATGTTATTACGAAGAAAGAAGATATGAAGGTTTTCATAATTAGATGTGAATAATTTTGGCTCCATAAGATGTTTGATGAAATTACTTGATGACATCTTGAATATTGACAATGATCCAGGAGGGCCAAATCTCATGTTAATATGATACAAATTGGAGCCTGTCAGCTACAACAATATTTTCATAAAGGAGCCACTGCTGCTAGGCTTTGTTATTGTTAGAATTTTTTATAGCAGAAAATGGCTTCAACAGATGTAGATATGATCCCCATGCCTTCTAGAGAGGGTTCCAACTCTGAAGTCGGACCAAGCACTTCCACCAAGAAGGCCAAATGTTTCGTAATCAAGAAGTGGAATGTTGTGGCCCTTTAGGTGTGGGATATTGTGGTTGAAAATTGTGCAATTTTTCAGAAATCACATTATGGACCTCTGTATTGAGTGTGGCAAGGGTTCCACCTCTCAAGTCAGACCAAGCACTTCCACCAAGAATTCCAAATTTTTCGAAATCAAGAAGTGCAATGTTGTGGCCCTTTTGACATGGGTAGAAGGTTGAATCTTTCCGAAAAGAGACTTACCTGGCTAGAAGAATCACGATGGCTCGAATGCTCCAACGAAAATGATAATTACAGCTCCAGTCCAGCAAAAACGACAGCTCCAGAATGAAAATGAGAGTACATAATGTTGAGGGAGACGAGAATTTTCGAGTTTTTTATAAGAATAAAACTCTCGGACGAGAGTTAAAAAAACTCTATGCCGACATTTTTACAACTCTCGTCTAAGAGTTTTACCCGAGAGTTTTGTGAATACAACTCTTAGTCGAGAAAATAATTAACTCTCGTCTGAGAGCATTTTAACTTTGGTTAAGCTCAATCAAACTCTCGGGTGAAACATTAAAAATATATTGGATGAGATTTTTAAAAAATCTCAATTGAGAAACTGAGTTGACTATTTTCTCAGATGAGAAATTAAAAATTTCACCCAAATTCTAGCCATCCGCCAAAAAGTGTTTCCCAACCTTGGGATTTCACCCGAAGGTGCAGTTTTTGGAGCCAATGGGACAGGCTGCAGGGATGGGCACTACGAGAATTTACTGCACAGATTTGGGTGTCAAGGAAATCTTAGTTAACTGAGAAGTGTGTAGTTTCAGGGCTCACGGGACCAGCCTAAAGCTTGAGGTTGTGAAGTGCAAACTTCAAGTCAGGTTAGGGGCCATGACTGTGTAATTTTGGCAGTCAAGGTGAAGGCTTGGTCACAAAAATTATGCAATGGAGCAGTCATGGGAGGTAGGTACTTCACACTACACAGTTCCAAGAAGAAAGGTCACACCTTGAGGACTGAGACTACATAATGTGTGGCTTAGGGGGAGTCCAGTGAAGCTAATTTTCTCGATCTAGAAGTTTTCTAAAAATTAACTAAGTGTGGGACTGGTTATATCGATGTGAATAGTGATGAAATTTGACTATGAGCACATACTTATAATATCTTCAAAAATTAAACAACATATATCATCCATGACATACAAATATGTAATTATCCTCCGTATGGCAGCTTTACAACCAGTTATGATAAGCGTGACAATAAATATACACTTTAAAATGATTGTTAGAACACTTATGCGACAATGCCCAAATATTTTGAAATAAGTGAAAAATATATTTACAAGGTTAGAATAACTCATTCGCATAAAGGTTACCTCTTGTAACCACTAGAAAAAGCTCATATATACAATCTGATAGCCAGCATTCCAAAAGATGATACTTTTCTTATCTTGTGAAAGGGATTACAACACTTTAAGAAAGTCAATAAAATGAACCTAAAAGTTTGTGAAAGAAATGAAAAATACTAAGGAAAGCTCTAAAATTTGGTCTACGTAAAAATTTTGGAGGCAGGTTGTAGCAGCTACAACAGTTGGTGACAAACTGGTAGAATTCCATCTTCTCTATCTTGGTTAAATTATTTTGTGTTAGACCTTGGTTCTTCGGGGAATATTGAATCATCGTGTAGATCACTTTGGTTTACCCACTTACCCCATGAATAGACTAAGTCCCCATCATTCCATTTTAGTTTAAATCAAAAAATATTCAGCTTTATCACAATGTTTCAAGTAGGGGAGGGTAGTGAAGCTCGTGAGTTTAATATTTTCAATGTATAATTTTTTCATCTCTGGTGTTTCTCCTCTATCAACAGTCCTAGATAATACCCCAATATAGTTGCATGCTTTAACTATTTGTGTAGGAATCCTTTCTCTTCTTTCACCTTTTTCTTTTTATTTTTAAATAGGACTGTGCATTGGTACTTATTTATTTTTGGTGGAAGAAGGATCCCGACATATTGAGAGAAAGAGAGGTTAATATTTTATATAGCTATAGATTTGTCTCTACTTTAGTTTTTCTCGTTTTTATTTTCCCCTTCTCCCTTTTTACTGATTGGATAAGCATGAAAACACCAAAACAAAACAACTAAATATAGGCATAAGTTTCCTGGATAGACATGAGTTCATGGTTTTCCCAAAACTCTCCTTAGGGATGGATCACATTTCCCATCAAAACTTCATCGACTAAAATACATAACCAATACAAGGAAGACAAATGAAAGGCTAACCAAATGTTTAAGTTTCACAAGGATCCTTAGACTTCAGCCACACACAATCTCAAAAAACAACACCTAGAGAAGGACAAAACTTATTCGCATGAAGAAAGAAAAAGGGTACAAAGAACAAGAAGCAAAAAGAAATAAACAAAAGGGAAGGAAAGACAACAAGCAACAGTGAAACAAACCCAGAAGAAAATAAAAGAAACTAAATCAAAGCATAATGTAAGAGAAAAGTAATAAAAGACAAGAGAGACTAAAGAGAACAAAACGAGATGGGTGCAAAAGAAGGAAAACCAAGATGCAACTAATCCTACTCCTAACCTAACAACTAGTTGGTCGGGGTCGTGTTTAACGAAATTTATAGTGAAGATAACATAGGAGTTCCTGACCTCCATCCAAAAAGATATGAAAAATTAAAACAGATAAAAATCAAGGTGTAACAAAAAAGATGAAAAATTGAATATCTTGCATAAAAGTTTGAAGGTCTTTCCTGTTAGCAGAAAGATAGGCCACAGTCACCACTTCTAACTGTTTTATGATCTTACCTCTTTGATTAAAACCATCATTCAAAAAACCTTTGAAGCTTCCTGTGAATGTGTCTCCATCTACACCAAAATACTTAGCAAGCGCGAGGAAAAATAGAAAATTTTTATTTGCGATGGAGCTTGCAAGGTAAGACTATTGCAACAATTCAAAAATTGGATCATAAAAATCATGATGACCCTCTTGAAAACCTCAAAATATTTGGAAAGTTGAATTCTCAATTAGAGGCATAGGATTATGATGGAAATATTGTGAGGGAAAATAGATTTGATCATATTCAGTAGTCATGTCGAGATTGTGAGGACCTAATGTACCCATCAACAAGGGCTGAAGTGCCTCAACTTGTCGGAACATATATGAATAGTGAGATGTTGAATGACAAATATCAAATAATGTAAAACAAATATCATCATATAAAGTAATGAAAAAATGATAGGCTGAATGACAATCATTAGTGACCAAATGATGTTGAGATGGGATTATTAAAGAATTTGATTCCTAATTCGTAATAACAAATATAAATCAGTTTGCGCAACTCTTTAAATGCTCTAAATAGTGGAACCAAGCTCTTCGTAAGCTAAATATGAAAAACCATTTTCCTCTAACTGGTGACAAACTGTACAAGGATTCCAATCATAAAAAAAATTTAAAAGGGATTTTAGCACAAAAAATTCATTAGATGAGTCATGACATGGTGAACGAAGAAGAACTTGATTCGCAGAATAATTCAAGAATTCATTCGCACTAAATAGATGCTACCACTAGCTTCAATAAGCCCGCTTCTCACTAAATGGAAACTATCTTTGTCACTAATTTTATTGGATTTTCCAACTTCAACAACCATATTGCTCAAGTCGAAATATTCTTTTGATCACAAATTCAAAGATAAATGAATCACAGACATTTTGTGAGCAAGTTGATTTGAAAAAATTCCTTCATGATAGAGGGGAGATGATGAAGGATGGGAAGAGTACTCTATGATTTTGATTTTTTCAATTTCATCATGGAAACTATCAGCACCTTCTTTCAATCGAGAAGATAACTCATCAGATGAAGAACCTAAAGAGTATGGAGTATCTTCGTCACAAGTAGATGCACCACATACTACGGAAAAAAAGGGATACTAAGATAGAGAGGAATTTTTTATAAGAACAACTTCTTTGGCCAAATCAGATTCTAGATATAAGTTAAAATATTCATGAGAAACTGGAAGATCAAATGGTGCACTTGGGAATTCGTCAACACATACATGAAAAAAATAATTCTCATTAGAATGATTATTTCGCAAGGCTACATATTGATCGGAATATTTTATTTTATTTGATTCATTACAGAGATTACCACACTGAAAAACATCCAAGAATGGAATCGCATCATCTTCACATGGATTATTTTGGAAAATAGAAGAAAGATTGAAAGAATCTTCACTTTCCTTATCCTCTACCCGTTTAATATGAATAACTTGTATATTATCGCAATTTGAACCAGCAATATAGAAATGAAGAGAGTGTGGAAAATAGCTGGTGGAACATGTTCTTGAAGAATATCATGGTACAAAGATTCATGGCTTGTAGATGACAGGTGATTACAAAAATAAGATTCGAGACTAGAGTTATGAAAAGTAACCTCATCTTCAGAAATGGAGGATTTAGTCTTCACCATAGGCTTCATGAGCCATTCTAAAATTTCCTCCATTGAATATGAGTTATGACAAGTGGAAGAAGAATAAGAAGATATATTACATATTGGATTAGCAGGTCTCCCAACATTTTTATCATCGCAAGGAGGCACCCTTGCCACAACTGCAAAATGAGGAGGACAACGAACAAAAGAAATAGTATGTTCCTCCTATGAAATTAGAGGTGTCTCATGATTCAAAAAAGTTGGGGGAGTGGTAAAATTATGGTGTTTAGATTCACCATGTAAATCTATAAGAACCAAACTCTTAAACTCTTGTTTCAAGAAATCCCAATTAAGATATTCTTCCAGAATTTCATAGGAAAGGTGAAAGAATTGATTAGAAAAATCCTCAACTTATTCATTGGGCTTCATTCTTAAAAGATTGATTCTTTAAAAACATTTCATTTATTATACCTACCAAAGGCTTGATTAATCTCCCAGAAGAAATGATGATTGGAATGAATGGAAGTAGGTGGCATGGTATGACACCATCAATTAACATGATCTTCAAGGGTGAGGAAGAAAATCACACAAATAAATTTGTCATCATCCATTTAGTAAGTTTCACAAAATTTAAGAATATTGGACCGTCGAACTTTAACCAAGACAAGTGATAGAGAGGCTCATCAGGGATTGAAAAATGATAAAGGAAAAAATTAGAGAAACACCCTCAGAGAAAGATTTCAGGATGAGCCATTTTAGATCAAAGGTTCTCAAACTAGATTCGACGAGCTCAGTTTGTCATCTGACCCTCCTTCTAGCGTCATTGTTGATAGTGCTGGAAAAATTTCAACCAAGGAGTCTCCTCAATGTGAATTCCCAATTATATCTCACATCATTTTCAGTAGGGGCCTCGTCTAGAATATCGACCTAGTTGCTATTTATTCTTATAGATTTTCCTTCACTCTAACAGTGAGAAAGACATAGGAGTGCACACGTGACTTCAAAAATAAAGTGGCGTGTGTCTGGTGATTGTTCAATCATATGTGTGTGAAATTATTTCTACTGTAGGGGAAAGGAAAAGATGAGCCTCTAAGACAGAGGTAATAGTACCACCAAAGAAGAGACATACACATCCAACAAGATTTTTCTAACATCCAGCGGAAGAGTTCACAATGGATATGATTTTCATTATACCCAACAAATGAGAAATATATTTCTAGTATCTAGTGTAAAAGTCCAGAAGTATGTGACAGTAAAAAAAACCATTACAACATATTCTCAATATGATAAGTACCAAAATAACCAAATTAGTTCAACTATCTTAGTCCATGTGAAAGCAAACATGAAATACAAATATTCGTAGAATAGTCTCAGAAACATTCATAATTCATGCATGAAGAATATGTTTTCCTTGAAAGGCTTATGTTATTAAGTAAAATTTTCACTTCTATTATTAAGTAAAATTTCCAAGACACATATGTATAATGAATATCACTAGCTCTAACAGTGGAGCGTTGGAGCCACTCCTTTCTCCACAAAAGAAATATCTTATCCCTATAATGCTTTGCTAGTGTATCCAAGGTAAAAATTCCTTTGCTCATATAATGAGGGAGTATATATAACCAAGGGTGACTCTTTGAAGACCCTCATGAGTGTTTGACTTCGTATGATATTTCAACTTGGATGAATTTTTACATTCCATTTGTGTCCTTTGGAATTCCACTTTGCAATACATTTTTAATACAATATACATGGTGCTAAATAGTGATGTGCCATATTACCAGTCATGACATGACATGAAATGCCACTACTAACATGGATTGCTTGATGACATGTCAATTTTAAGCCACTACTGCTGCTAAGAGTTGAGTGTCTTCATGAAGGAGCTTTCCTTTTCTCCCCTCCATGCCTTGGTGATAACGATTCTTCAATGATCTCAATTCTTGGATAGTGGTCGCAAAATAATTTCCTTTCGCTCTCTTCTCTATCAATGATATTTTGAGTTCAGCTGCAAGATTTTATTTTAGAATGCTTCCCTCCTTCTTCTCTACATTCATCATCTCGCTATGACATGATAGAGTAAATTTTCATGCAATTAACTCATGATGGGATGAAATCAATCAAAAAATCCATAGCCTAATATGATGTATTTTTATCCATGAAATTAGGTCGGAATAAGTAAGAGGATGAATAAGGATAATCAGGGATTGCACATCTATGCAGTTTAGGTGGGAAAGGGGAAGCCACGAGCCTTGATACTACACATTGTGTAGCTCAAGATGGGTTGGGGGGAATTATTGTCACATAGTAATTTGTGACCATCCTCACTTGTCGTCCCTAATCCTAAAGTTACCCATGAAAGACCATGTGAAATGTTTCCACTATGAATAAATATGGAAATGCATCCCCTGAAGACTTAAATAAAACTACCTTGGAATATTACTGAAGGAACTTCGTCAAAACCCTAGTTTTCTATCTTAACACATTGCCTAGTCTCATGCTCACGTTGATGCCAGATTTACAGTTCTGGCTCAACACTGCCAACGCCCTTATTTCTTGGACAACCATGTTGATCCCTTTCTTGCAATTTGTCCTCAAATGGAGGAGAAGCTTTAGCCTCTATAAGTTCTAGGGAGATGATTTTATTATTAAACAGTGGCGATATAGTCGAGCTCTCTTATTTTATAGATTTGATCTCATCCACGGGGGTTTATTCCTTATAAAATGGACCTTCCTCCTCCTTTCATGGGCTCCCAACCTATTATTCCTTCCTATCGGTCCCCATCGTCCTTCCACTATTAGTTGGTCATGGTTGGGCGAGTTTGAACTCTTGTTCCATTTACATTATTGCACTGTGATAATGCCTAAGTTGTTTGGGAGAAGGAATGCTTTAGAGCTTCGGTGAAGGACTCAAATTTTCACCAAAGGGAGGCATCCAACATCAAGGTCTGGGTTGTAAGCTCTTCCTTTCACATTTATCAATAAAAAAATTGATGTTTGATTTCTATATTTTTCTAAGGTTTTATGAAAATATTCTGCTACTCCTTGATCTCCTAGATAGCTAATATTTAATCATTATTATGTGTTGGATTACATTTGTTGTTTCCTCTTGATCATCCATAGGTATTTGAGTGCTAGAAGTAGCAAGGAGTGAGCCTAAAAGGATTGTGGATCAAGGTCATCATCAAAAAGCTGAACATATCAACAGGAAAAAGGTACTTCCTTCTATTTTCTTATCACATTTTTAATATTAGCTAAGAAATATTTGCATTAGAAAGTATCTCAAGTTTCTAGACCCACTCTACGACTATATAGATTGCCTTTATCCATAGAGGGGATTTATTTTGACAACATAATTGGTGACTCCATTGGGGAACTTTATATGCTTAGCCTTCCTTTCGTGAGCTGATCTCTGATCACTAAGATCTAGGTCTGTTTAGGTATCTATATGTTTGCATAGGGTTTTATTTTTGGTTTAGAGTGCCACGTTTAGGTTCCTACTTTGGCTTTGATTGCTTTTCCTAAGCATTTATCGATTAACGCAACTTTTTCAAACACAGTCGTGTTTCCAGCACAAATATTTATAAGTACAGTCGAGCTGAAAACCTTGTCTTTCACATTCTCCTTGCACTGCTACATTTTTGTAAACCAACATTAATTTTCTATGTAGATTAGCATTGCCAGCACAGGTTTGGGGGTCTAAAGTAGCACTGAATACCCCGTTGGCACGGGTTTTTCTATGTAAAGTAGTGTTAATCCTTAAATTCGAGATTTTTTTAGGTTTTTACTAAAGGCATACCATGTATTCATCTTTGAATTCATCCTCCTCCTCTGTGTGCATCAAAATTTGTCTTTTTGGTGTTATTTTCTTTGTGGTGTGAAAACATCCATCCTATACTTGAAGTGGTAAAAGTGAATTTTGGTTGAGTCTCTGATTCTTTGAGTCAATTAAAATTATTGTTTTTTGCTTGTGTGTTTGGAAGGAATACGAATTTTCTATTGATTGGGTATTATTTTTTATTTTGAGACCAGAAAAAATAAATAAAAAAATAAAGTAAAAAATTATTTGCATTCATTTAGTTTTCATCTCAAAGTTTACCTTTTGTTAAAGTTCATTAGACGAAATTGCATTGAAAAGTCATTTTTGAGACCTATCATATTACATTATTTAATGATTGAAAGCTTAGAGGTGCATTAAGTAGATTATCATTAGAGTGAAAATTGCATTGAGTGCATAATAATTCATCAAAAATAAAAAGGAAATCATGCATAGATTACAGTTGCATAATTTTTGGAAAAAAATATAATTCTTCATAGATTACAGTTGCATATTTTTTGTGAAAAAATAAAATTTCCATAGATTACATTGCATAATTTTCATCTTTGAATGCTTTTACTTGAATTTCGGATAGTGAAAGTGATGTGGATTAGGAAAATATTCGTTTTTTGCATCATTGTTTGAAATTCTTCCCTAAAATAGATAGCATTAATTGAATTCAAATAGTCCTTTTCTCATGCTAGTTGCATTATAGGTATTTAGGTGATATTGTTTTGAGCCTTCAAATTGAAAATTTAATCAAGATAAACTTAAAATGAACTCCAATTAACCTAAGGATCATTTGAAATTAACACAAACATTTAAAGGTCTAGGCTAAAGACGTTTTCTAGCATCGTTAAACGTAGGAGTTGTCACTAACAGTCTGTGTTACAATCTAGGGGTGATATCCCATCCCATGTATGGAAGTATATTGATATATGATAAGTATATTTTGGGCAATCGCATCGAACGGATACGCATTAAATAGCACTAATACCGATTGGACTCCCATGTACCGTCGCATATATTTTGGGAGACACCATTAGGTTGCAAGCCTATTTTAGGTAACTGAGTCGGCCACCTTGTAAACGTGATACACCAAACACTGAATTCGAGGAGATTTTCTGCTCACACTTCTTGGTTTTCCATGAGGTATTCTGCAGTTCAGAGATACTTTTTCCTAGCTTACCTATTTTTGATTTATTTTGTGTTTAATTTCTAAAAATTAACTACACACGAAATAACATCTTACCCGTGCACAACTCCTTAGCAGATCTTAGGTTGATACTAATAGAAAAATTTCCCGAGTTTACCAATCCAAGAATCCACTCAGATGGGAATCTTGGTCCTTTTCCTTCTTCTTAAAATTAGTGTACTCCATATATGGCAACGTTGTCCCTCCCAAGATTAACCATTGGTTTTCCAGTTTGGCTATTTTCAACCCCCATGGTTCCAAATATCGAAGATGCTTCTCAACCAAGTTTTCCTTCAACTGAATAGTGTCAACCTCATGATTATCCTAAAGTTGAACCCTTGTGTTCGTTGCCTATTTCTTCACCCCATTCTTCCTCTTCGCCTGGTGAAAGTCTAGGTTCTAGTAACTAGGAGGCTAAGAAGAAGAAGAAGAGGACAAAGAAGAAGAAGCAAAATAAGAAAGGCGGGAACTAAAAAACCATTGATATAAAGCAACTGATGTTAAAAAACCTTCCAATCCATCCTGCAAAGTCAAATTCCCTTACAAGCTATGTAAGGGTGACCACCTTCTTAGAGATTTAACTGGTATTACGAAGATATTATAAGTGTGGTCCACTACCTCACATCATCCTTTGTCATCACTTCTGGAGATCATGTTGGTGATAGAACCTCAACTAGTGATAATAAGTCACATGGGAAAAAGGGTAGAGTCAAATTCGCTTGTAAGTTATTTACAAGTGAAAAAATTCTTATATATTGTCCTGATATTCCCAAGATATTATAAGTGTGGTCCACTAGCTCACGTCAACCTTTGTCACTGGCCTTTGGATATCATGTCGGTGATAAACCCTCGACTAGCGATAATAAGGCCCATGGTAAAAAGGGTAAAGTCAAATTTCCTTGTAGGTTATGTGAATGGAATCATCCCATTCACCTTTGTCCTTATATAGATGAAGCCTCCAAATCTTTGATAACCTTAATGGTTGATCCCACTCTCTCCAAAAGTGAAACCCATGAGTCCATTCCTGACCAACCATTGGTTGAGAAAAAAATTGAATTTATTTCACCTTCATTTGATCAAGTCTTTCTTGTAGAGAGTGAACCTCATACCACTCAGGTTATTTTTGTTTCTTCAGATTACCATGAATTGGAGGGAAATCCTCTTGTTCCTATGGTACATGAGGATTATCCTCCTGTTCATGTAACACAAGGGGGAATTTCTCCCATTCCCATGACACCCCTTCCAAGTAGTCTAGTTGCTTCCTTTGATTGGAGTAGATTGACAGGATATTGTATCCCTTATTACGTGCCCTTTGAGATCATGTACATGCCTATAATGTGGTTATACCTAGCACTATAATAAATGAAGGAACATCTTTTAGTATTCTATTTTCAACTACTTCGAAATATTTCACTTCTCCACATATTGTGCCTATTACCCAAAATTTGTAGCATTTAACAGAGGAAGTAGTCAACAGTTAGGGACCCTTCATAAGTTGCCTATTAATTTGGGAGGGAAGACTGTCTATATAGACGTGATGGTTTTCTAGGGCCCTTTTTATTTTAGCCTACTCCTTGGGTGCGACTATACTTATGTCATGTGAGCTTTTGTCTCTTCTCTCTTTCGTGTGATATGCTTCCCACATGAAGGAAGAATTGTGACCATTTATCAGTTGTTATTAATTGGTCCTAACTAGACTCCTAATCAACCATCCTCCCTTAATGTTCCTTACATGTGAGTGGTATCTTTCCCACCATAGGTTAACTATGTGGCCACATGTTCAATGCTCAAGTTTGTTCATGATATGGTTAGTGATACGGTGTGTCATGTACTGGGGGCAATGGATCCTAATTTCTAGAGTGTTGTTCTCCCATTTGATGAGAACCTATTGGAAGCCATAATATTTTATGGGCCATGAGCAAGGTCTTCAGAGAAGATTTAATTTTATTGTGTCAAACTCCTTAAAAAATGAAATAAGCTCTTCAGAGCAAAGTTCATTTTCTTGTGTCAATATCCTTAAAAAACGAAACAAGGTCTCCAAAGCAGAGTTCCTTTTCTTCTGTCAAGCTCATTAAAAACTGAAACAAGGTGTCTAAGGATAGTTCATTTACTATGTCAAGCACATTAAAAAAATGAAATAAGTCCCCATGAGGATAGGTATTTTACTGTGTCAACCTTGTTAAAAATTAAACAAATCCCATTTCACTTCGAGTCTTTGACTAGATCTCGTAAAATCCCAGTCAAGTATTTCACTTGATCTGTAATGAACCTTCATTCCATCCACTTGTTAGTAACCATAAGTATACTTTAGTGAATGGAATGAAGCTGGGGGGGCATGTACCTCGAATGGAGTCACCATGCTAGTGGCATGAAAACTTATTTAAAGAATAGTTTTTCCACATGTTTCAAGCTTGTGAAAAAATGAAACCAATTTCAAGTAGATTTTCCCATGTTTCAAGCTCGTGTAAAAATGAAACCATTCTCATTTTGTCTCTCGTGATTTCCATTTTATCATCCTGTTTTTCTAGATGAGCCTTGGTTTTCTCATTCCATCACCACCATTTTCTTGGTCAGTCTTATGCTTTCACTTGAGTTTTTAACCATTTCCTGAGGCACTATTGTGATGAGTGGTCTTATTAGGCGACCTCTTAAAATTTACATGTTTTTTAGCAGTTTGATCTTCACTGGAACTAGTTACTACCCTTTATACCACTCGTTCCTCTAGGAGGAGTCATCTTTTAGCTATTTTTTGACTCTCAAAAAATGAAAATGTTTCCGAGTACTTGTCATTCTGAACTCGTTAAATTAAATGAATTAACATTTTCTTAGTATAATTTACCCCTTTTTCAGGTTGAGATTCACTATTTACAAAAAAGGAATACCTTGATCAAACATGGTCAAGAGGTTCTCTCGAATATTATTTTCTACATTTTTGGATTCGAGGGATGATTTAAGAAAAGGGACATGATGGAGTTTTATTTTATTTTCTTTTCAAACTTCTTAAACATGAAAAGTTATCAAGTTACCCTTTCATTGCATTCATACAACGAAAGAGTTGTCACCATGACGAGGTTGAGTTCCTCCTTCGTAGGGCTCGTTAAAATTACTAGGATGGACTCATTCAAAGAATGAACTTACACGCTCATCATATTTTATCCTCTTCATGCTGGCTATAAAAAATAAAGGGTTAATATTTATCAATAACAGGGGAAAAATTAAAATAAAACATCCTATGTGTATTTTTAGCATCTTGTTGCTCTTGAGCATGACATTCATATGCATTTCATGTTGGGTTGGGGATATCCATCATTCGTAATTTTTCCTCGATGGGTTTGGGAATTCCATTTGCCTTATATTCGATCACCATTTTTTTCATCATGAACTCTGATCCCATTTGAGTCAAATGTCACCACACTCCAGAGTCATGTCACCAATATGTTCAAAAGAAGTCCATTTTTTCAAACATCCTTTAATTATATGACCTCCTCTATTACATCTTGAATCACTCCTATCAGCTTGAAATATATGGTGCTTCATGTTGATTATGTGGGTATCAGTATGGCCCTCCTTCGACGAATCACTTCCTGTCGACTTAAACTCTTTATCTGGGAAGGGGGTTTAGAAACTTCTTTTCAATACCTTGGAGATTGCATTCCTCAATGGAAATTTCTTCATGTTTAATCATATGTTCACATCATTGGGCTTCGATCAAATGAATCTACAAGTGTTTGAATTCAAAAAATTCATTCACCCTTGTATATTGTGTTGTTGTACCTGGAGGGCCATAATTATTATTGGCGGTTTCTCTCGTGCCTATTAATTTTTTTCATCATTGACACTAGCACATCTATTTTCATGGCTATATTCGTACATTGGGTTGATTGAGATGATGGTGAAGACCATGGATCACATCAGATTTTGATCCGATCTACGGGGATTTATTGAGTATTCATCATTGTATACATGATCCTATCTATACGGGTGGGTGCATCCATACCACGGATATATTTATATGACCGCATTAGATAGATGGTTGCGACCGTGCAATGGGTTCATGTGTTATTTGATGCATAGTGCAGAGTTATGTGATTAGGCATATTCATACTAGAGATGTCATGTATTGTAATGTGTTTGATTTGGCAGGTTTCTTGGTAGTGATTTGAGTTCTTTTCCTTGTTTCATAAAGCATTTCAGCCATCACCCCTCATTCTGCCTTCATTCTTTAAGGGGCATCCGTTACACAGTAATTTTTCACCATGCTGACAAATTACTGAATTTCCCTATCATAGACCCTATGCAATGTTTTTTCTATGAATAAGTATGTAAAAACATCCCCTGAAGACTAAAAGAAACTGACCTTGGAAGATTACTGAAGGAACATGGTCAAAACCATAGTTTTATGGGTCAACATGTTTCCTAGTGTCATGATAACGCCGATGCTAGATTTATAGTTATGGCTAAGCACTACCAGCACCCTTGTTTCTTGGAAAATCGGGTCGATCTCTTTCTGGCAGTGTTTACTCAAATGGAGGAGAAGCTTCGACCTCTAGAAGTTCCAGGGCGGTGAGTTTATTGTTAAATAGTGGTGATAGAGTCGAGCTCTTTGATTTTAGAGATTTGAACTCATCCATGGGGGTTTATTCCTTAGAAATTTTACCTTCCTCCTCCTTTCATGGGCTCCCAACCTCATATCCCTTC
Source organism: Pinus albicaulis (assembly GCA_034641835.2). Classification (NCBI taxonomy): domain Eukaryota; kingdom Viridiplantae; phylum Streptophyta; class Pinopsida; order Pinales; family Pinaceae; genus Pinus; species Pinus albicaulis. The sequence goes on from CM076583.1 coordinate 599,416,537, forward strand.
CTATAAATAGGTCCCCATTGACCTTCCACTAATAGTTGGTCATGGTTGGGCTAGTTTAAACTGTTGTTCCCTTTACATTCTTGCACAGTGATAATGCCTAAGTTGTTCGGGAGAAGGAATTATTTATGACTTTAGTGAACGACTCAAATTTTCACCAAAGAGAGGCCTCCAACATCAGGTCTTGGGTTATAATCTCTTCCTTTCACATTTATCAATAAAACATCTGATCTTTTCTTTATATATTTGTCTAATATTTTAAGCAAATATTCTGGTACTCCTTGATATTCTAGGTAGCTAATGTTTAATTATTATTATATATTGGATTACATTTGATGTTTCCTCTTGATAACCCACAGGTATTCGTGTGCCACTAGTAGTAAGGATCAAGCCTAAAAGGATCATGGATCAAGGTCATCATCAACAGATTCGAACATATCATCAAGAAAAAGGTACGTCGATCTATTTTCTTTTCGCATTTTGAATATTAGCTAAGAAATATTTTCATTACAAAGTATCTCAAGTTTTTAGACCCACTCTCGGGCTAGAGAGATTTCCTTTGTCCGCAAAGGGGATTTATCATGACAAAAATGACAAGGTAGTTTCTAGAGCTTGTGGGACAGGCTGCAGGGATGTGCACTAGGATAACATACTGCACAATTTTGGATGTCAAGGAAGCCATGGGTGGCTCTATAGTGCATATTTCCAGGGCTTAGGGGATTATCCTAAGGATTTAGGTTACAAATGGCATAGTTCAAGACAAGCTCGAGGACATGATTGTGTAATTCTAAAGGTCAAGGTGAAGGCTTAGTTACAAAAATTATGCAATGGAGCAGTCTTTGTAGGGAGGAACTTCGTACTGCACAGTGCCAAGAAAAAATTTCATAGCTTGAGGACCAATATTGTGCAGTGCTCAGTGTAGGAGGAGTCATGTGAAGCTAATTTTCTCAGTTGAGAAGTTTTCTGAAAAAGTACTAAGTGTGGGACTGTTGAGATCGATGTGAATGATGATGAACTTTGACTGTGATCACATACTTAGCATATCTTTATGACTCAAACAACATAGACCATCCATGACATAAAAATAAATAAATCTCCTTCGTGTGACAAATTTACAAACATTTATGACAAATAAGGCACCATAGATACACTTTATGATGACCGTGATGACACTTGTCCGACAGTGCTCAAAAATTTGGTAATGAATGTGGTGAATACTTCACTACAAGGAAAAGACTCTCTAGTGGAGGTTATAAAGGAGGTTTTTTGTGTTATAAAATTGGCTAAAATTGTCAAAAAAACATTTGCTACAACATCCGTTTATGGTTACGGAGGTTTTGGCAGAGCTTTTAATGGAAATTCAACACAACTAAAAAAAAATGGGTAGCTGGAGGTTATTATGGATTTTTTTTCATCGGTGCACTACTCGGGATTAAATGCACCAGTGTGTGTCATCTAGGTGGCATGGGGTGGTCAAAGGAGCATGTAGTGGGCCGTCAAGGTATAAAACCACATCGGGCACAATGTTCGTGATACAACGCATGACGCTGTTCTAATTGGTCTTGGAATTTTTGCAGTGCTCATAGGTCGTCTCAACACACTAGTACATAGACTTATAGAAACAAACTGGTGTGCAATATCACACAAACACATCGAGATTTATAATTGGTATCAGTATTTGTGTGGTGCCCATAAGTCGTACAAATGCACCAGTGCATAGAAACACATAAATGCATCGGTGCGCAGTATCACACAAACACACCAAGATTTATAATTGGTATCAATATTTGTGTGGTGCCCATAAGTCTTACAAATGCACGGGTGCATAGTGCCACATAAACGTACTAGTGTGAAGTACCACATAAATGCACTGATATTTTTAATTGGTTTTGGTATTTGTGCGGTTCCCATAGGTTGTATAAACGCACCCGTGTACAGTAACTGACACACATCGGTGTTCATTTTGTATTTTTTAGAAACATTGACTTATGATAGTGCAATTTTTGTGATATTTTTAAATTCATTATTCATCAAAAGTAGATGCAGCTTATAAAAATATTCATATTAATCAAATTTTTATTAATGCATCTGAATGTGATGTTTAGATTAATTTTTTATATCATATCATAATTATTGTGATTTTTTAAAATTCATTATTCATAAAAAGTCGACACATATAATGATGTGAAGTTTGGATTAATTTGTAATATCATATCATCAAATTTCACATCCCTTCATTATAATATTTAATCGTCCATAAATTTAATCAATGGTGTTACATTTCATAGCGACAATGGACAACACAATAGAATATATATATATATATATATATATATATAAGACACCCCTTTTCATACGAAATGGGATAGTTATAGGTATCCCTTTGTCTTTCAATAGGGACACTATGCCCATTACATTGAACAAAATGTCTGATTTCACAGTATAATATTTCAAAAAATACAATGCCTGGATTTGATATCCAAACATAGTGATCATCATTCATCACTTGAACTATTTTCACTACTAGAGCTACTTCCATGACTTGGGTTATTTTCAAGAATGTTTTTTTTTCACGGTGTTTATTGTTTTCTTCTTCGTCACCTTCCATCTAGAAACATAAAAATAAACTGTAACGAGTGTATATACACTGGTGATAATAATGAAAATTTCAAGATTAAATAATATACATCAATGTAAAGAAAAAATAAATGATGTACCATTGCAACAATTAACTCATAAACCATACACATGCTTTCAAAACCATGTAACATGCCATATTTCAAGATTTCATATATTGGCACAGTTCCATACTTTGTTTCCTGCAAGTTTTATAGCCCTTATATTTAATATAATTTTTTTTTTGTTCTATTAATTATAGATGGAGCTAAGTAAAACAAGATCAATATATGCTTACATATTTCACAATTAATTTCTGATATGCCAACATATACTCACAACCCATGTTTAACCCAATTTTAATCAATTTCTCTAATGGCTCTTCTTTGTATGTTAGCACCTGTTAGAAGACATTCAATGATGATTTTTGTAAAACAACTTAAAAAATACAAAAATGAAATCTAGTTAATTAAGTTGTTATAAGGAAGTAACAATTACTCACAAACTTAGATATCAACCCTTTTCTTCCTTGTCATCATGTTTTATGTGTTGAATGGGTTCCATTTTCTTTTCTTTTATGAAAGAAAATACTTGAAAATTAATATTTAATGCTAAATTGTTTATTTATTGTACCTAATGATAAAAAAATTCAATGACTACGCATTACATTTGAAGCATGTTGTTGTTGAGATGGCTCCTCCTGTGATGCAATTTTGTCCATTTCTTTGACCATATCCTTGTACACCTTTTTGGACATTCCTATTGGCATATTTCTGATATCAACTCGTTCATCTTTTGAAATTTTCATAATCTTCCTGAAAATGTAACATGACAATAAACTATTTAATTTTTATATTGATATATGAAAAGTAAATATAACAAAAGTGATATTTATAAATAATTTGAGACAAGAATTTAAAGGAATATCACTTTTTCATTCCTTCTTTTTTGTTGTTGTACGCTTTTTCTATTAAAATTTTGACATGTCTCATTGACCAATTCTCTGGAAACTCTTCCTATAGTTTAGATAAAATTTGGTTCTTGGAATCATTGGATTGATTTTTGTATTATAATTCGAAAGAATGTCTAGACATTCGTTCCACTAGATCCCTCAAACTTTTGTAAAAGGTTTTCCCCCATTAGTTAACCTCTAGCACTACTCCAAATGAGCTAAGGAGAAATTCATTTTCATTTGCATGTTGTAATTTTTTCTTTTCTTAGAAAAACATCCCTTTTCTAAGTTTTTGGTCCCTGTAGAACATTAAACATATGTGAATTAATAGACTGTTTGACATATGTTATCTAGTAATTTCAAGTATATTATTAATAAAAATAAAAATAAAAACTCATATTGGATCGATAGTTTTTTTTTATTCACGTGATTCAACCTTTTGCAAATTTTCCATCAAGCTTTTACGCTCTTATAGTCCTAGATCAGAAATAATCTTATCAAGCTTCATCATTTTGTGGCTCTGCATGATACATAGTAAAAAATACATATTAGTTAAACTTACATATAGTTCGAAAATAATATTTTTTGTAAATAATTGACAAAGAACTTGCCTTTTTCACTTTTCTTGATGTTTTATTAGTATTTTTGTTATTTGATCTCTTGTCAGTCATTTCTTTATCAATATGAAACCTGTACCATATCATTCATTAATATATTTATAAATATATTATCAAATTTTCACGTAAAAAATAAATAAATCTCAAGTAATCGGTGCGCCATTCATTATGTATGCACCAACATCAAAGTGTGGGGTATTATAAACACACTGCACAAACAAAATAATAGACCATATGGTGCTCTATGTCAAAAAGCAGCTCCGGTGCGTTACATGTTAACCACTGCACTGATTAACAGAAAGAAAAAAATAAAAATTGTCAAGCGTTAGTTTTTGTACCATAAACTGGTGCCATATTTTACATATGTCGCACTGATAAAAAAAAATGTTTTTCGATTTTTTATCCCACAGTAATTTCATGGTGCGCTGGGATAATACAATGCCCCAGTGTGCTAGGGTACGCCGGGTACACTAATGAAAAACAAATCTAATTTTTTTTAAATTCACGCAAGGGCCAACATGGATTGGATACAACTATGCAAGTCATCTTGTGGGTTCGATGTCTTAGGCCTATATATAGCAATACAAACCCTATAATTCTAAAATGAAAAGCCCTTGTTATAAAATCACAAAAAGAGGGAGAAGAAAGGGAAGAAACAAAAATAATGTAGGATTTGTTTCTAAAAATGGATTTTTATTTTTATTTTATACGAAATAGCATGTTCACAGTGAGCCATAATGAAATAGCACACCGCTACCATATTTTGCATATGGTGCACTGCTAAAAAAAAATATTTTTTATTTTTTATCACACAGTACTTTCACGGTGTGTTGGGATAATACAGCGCACCAGCACGCTAGGTTACACTGGGTGCGCCGATGAATAAAAAAACAATTTTCTTTTACATTCATGCCAGGGATGACATGGATTGGGATCCAACTATGCAAGTCGTCACATGGGTTGGATGTCTTAGGCCTATAATTAGCAATACAAACCCTATAAATATAAAATTCAAAGCCTTAATTCTGAAATCACAGAAAGAGGGAGAAGAAAGGGAAGAGACAAAAAGAATGTAGAGTTTGTTTCCAAAAATAGTTTTTTTTTTTTTTTTTTTTTTTTTTTTATATGTGTGTGTGTATGAAACAACACGTTTGGGGTGCGCCATAGTAAAATAGCACACCAGTGACATATTTTACATAAGCCTCACTGATAAAAAATAAATAAAATTAATTTCTTATCACAGTACTTTCGCAGTGTGCTAGGATAGTATAGTGCACCGGTGTGCTAGGATAGTATAGCACACCGGTGCGCTAGGTTATGTTGGGCACACCAATGAAACAGAAATCTGTTATTTTTTAAATTCACACAAGGGCTGACAGGGATTGGGATCTGAATATGCAAGTCATCATGTGGGTTGGATTTGTTAGGCCTATATTTAGAAATACAAACCCTATAACTCTAAAATGAAAAGCCCTAATTATGAAATCACAAAAAGAGGGAGAAGAAAGGGAAGAAACAGAAATAATGTAGGATTTGTTTCTAAAAATGGATTTTTATTTTTATTTTGTACGAAATAGCATGTTCACAGTGAGCCATAATGAAATAGCACACCGTTACCATATTTTTCATATCGTGCACTGATAAATTTTTTCTTTTTTTTTTATCACACAGTACTTTCACAGTGTGTTGGGATAATACAGCGCACCAGTGCGCTAGGTTACATTGGGTGCACCGATGAATAAAAAAACAATTTTCTTTTAAATTCACACCAGGGATGACATGGATTGGGATCCAACTATGCAAGTCGTCACAGAGGTTGGATGTCTTAGGCCTATAATTAGCAATACAAACCCTATAAATATAAAATTCAAAGCCTTAATTCTGAAATCACAGAAAGAGGGAGAAGAAAGGGAAGAGACAAAAAGAATGTAGAGTTTGTTTCCAAAAATAGATATTTTTTTTTTTTTTTTTTTTTTTGTGTGTGTGTGTGAAACAACACGTTTGGGGTGCGCCATAATAAAATAGCACACCGGTGACATATTTTACATAAGGCTCACTGATAAAAAATAAATAAAATTAATTTCTTATCACACAGTACTTTCGCAGTGTGCTAGGATAGTATAGTGCACCGATGTGCTAGGATAGTATAGCACACCGGTGCGCTAGGTTATGTTGGGCACACCGATGAAACAAAAATCTGTTATTTTTTAAATTCACACAAGGGCCAACATGGATTAGGAACTGAATATGCAAGTCGTCATGTGGGTTGGATTTTTTAGGCCTATATTTAGAAATACAAACCCTATAACTCTAAAATGAAAAGCCCTTATTATGAAATAACAAAAAGAGGGAGAAGAAAGGGAAGAAACAAAAAGAATCTAGGGTTTGTTTCTAAAAATGGATTTTTTTTTGTTTTGTTTCTGAAAACAAAAAATAAAATGAAATTTTTTCTTACTGTGTCGAAAAAATAGCAGAAAAAGTAAAAAAAACAATAAACATTGAGATTTTTTTTTACTACGTAAAAAAAAACGCGGAAAAGGTAAGAAAAACAATAAACTTCAATCACAAGATCATTTGAAATTCTATGCTACAGGGTTTGAATCACTAGAGTATTGGAATTTTGATTGTCTCAATACTTTTTTTCGAATGTATTTCCCTTCTCCACAATGCTCTCTTCTCTCTTTGCTCCAGGTATGTCTCTTGCAAATCTCTTGCTGAATTTTTTTGCAAAAATCGTGAAATAATGAAAAGTGTTTAGTGTTTAAAGAATTGTTTTATGAAATTAGATTTTTGAAAATACTTTGCTGCCCACTTTTGAATTTACCAACTTTTTTTCACTTAAAGAAAATAGAGTTGCACTTTTTTTATTTGTTGTTATTCATCACCGGTGCGTCACTTAATAGCACCGCACTGGTCCGTCCTTTTATAAAATGTCACCAGTGTGGTGATCTGTACATTCGAATCGATAACAAGAAGTCCATTTTTAAGGTACCAAAATTAATTTCAGGTGTGTGCACCAAAGTTTATTGTTGATTTTTCTCAAACGCGGGGAGAAAATATCATAATTATATTGAGTGGATAATTCTTAAAAATCTAGCTCATTCCATAATATTTCTCAAAGTCTATAGTGGAGTTTTCCCTATCCATCTTGAGACGTAATATTTACTTCAGATTGTGTTTATATTTTCATTATCTAATTGAATTTATGTTTTTTATCCATGTCAATCATGCACAGCTTAATTAAATTTACAATGTATACAAATTTTCAAGTTCATGCAGATTCAGTGTCAAGTTCAGATGCACAAAATATTCAAAGAGCTCCAAAATATTGAAAGCTCTTATTAGGAGCTGCATCTTGCAAGATGCATTCGGTAGATGAAAATGGACAGCCGCTTCACCCTACTAATTTTAATAATATGGCATCTTCTAGTCACAATCCTGGGACAATAATGGTGATAATTATAAATGTTTGGTATATTGACTAAAATAATTATTTCAACATCAAACCAATTAATCATGCAATATTGTCAACTTGATTACTAAATATTGATATCATATATTTTGTACTAATCATGTTCAATTTTTTTTTTTTAATTATTAGGATTCTAGTGAGGATGAGCGACCTACCTACCATCTTCCATTGCACCCAATGACAATGTTAAATTGAGAGAAGACTGAATTAAGAGAAAAAATGGAGAGGAACAATACCAAGAATGGTTGAATCAACCACTGATTCAATTCCCACTACATCCAAATTCACCAATTAGGAATGAATACAGCAGTAGTAGTTCTTCACAAGATGGAAATGGAGGCAAACACATAGAGGTTGGTATGGATGATTACTTAAGGAATATGATTTCCATGGAGACAATGTTGTTAGATGTATTCCAAAATGGTGATTAGATATGGGATGATGCTCATATCGATGACACATTTTTCGAAAGCCTTAAATTTTCTTCCACCACCCCTCTCTTTGGACCTAGCAGTCAGTAAAATTCTACCCAGTTGGGGACAATGATGTTACTGTACAACTTGAAAGAAAATTTCGGCATGTAGAATGCATGTTTCTCGAAAATTTTGAGGTAAGTTACAATAAATTACTCCCTTATATAAATTTGAAATATAATCAGTACACTGTAATGAAGATTACAAATGGTAAATTTTATGAACGTTAATAATTATATCAGAATTAATGTACATTAATTTATTAATATATTTTCCCATGATCACAAACTACAGGTTATTCAAAGATAAGGTTCTTCCGAGTGATAATGTCTTGCCCAGTAGCTGCGAAGAGGAAAATAAATTGTTGAATGTTTGGTGTTGAGTACATATCATATCATGCATGTCCAAATGACTTTCTTCTATAGAGAGGAGAATATGCAGACAAAGAGATGTGTCTGAAATGTGGCCATGAAAGGTATGATAAATAAAAAAAAGAAGGGTAAATCACGTATTGGTCCTCCTTTTAAGATATTGAGGCACATGCCTATAATCCCAATGATTCAAAGTCTCTTTCATTGGAAAGGATTAGCTATGTTGCAGGGATGGCATGCCTCACATAGAAGTGAGTTGGGAGTTATGTGAATCCCAACTGATTCAATAGCCATGAAGCATATAGAGAATACATGGCCCGAAAAATTCAAGGATGAAGTACAAAGTATACCACTCAACATAGACATGGATGGCGTCAACCCAATTTCTCTCTATAACACCAACTATTTTGTTTGTCCTATATTAGTGATCAATAATAATATCCCCCCATGGTTTTTCGTGAAGAATGAACATATTATTTTGGCTCTCATAGTCCCTGGTAGAAGATAAGTGAAGAATATGGATATATACTTACATTGAAAGGTAGATGAATTGAAGGAATTATGGGATGAGATAAATGTATATGATGAATCTAGACCCATCACGATAGATAGGAGTTTTACATTGTATGGCACATGTGCTTACATGACACGTGATTATCCAAGCTTAGGAGTTTGCTCTGGTAAATTACATTTTTAATTTATTGAATTGTTTAATATACATGAAAATATTCTTTCACATATTAGTTATTTATTTCGTTGTAATATTTGTTCTGATATTCATGGTATTCTTTAACATGCCATGCATATTAATTGTATACAATAATCTCACAGGTCTTGTAAAAAAAGGGTATTTTCGATGTAAATGTTGTGGACCTTCTCTGAAAGCTATATGGTCCAAAGACCTACGAAAGCCAGTGTATGATTTCTCGAGGATATTCCTCGCAGAAGAACACCCTTATAGAAGAGCAGCATCTGCTTTCAATGGTAAAAAAGAAAGAAGCTAAAGGCCTACAATAAAGACACCAGTTGAATGGCTTAGATCATATGAGACAGAGAAGGAGAAGGAGTTCATAGAAATGTTTGATTCAAATGGGGAGCCTATGTTTGATGATACATAATTCTTTGACACCTGCATTGAGAAATTTCCCATTAGGATGAAAAGGAAATCTACCTTTTATGACCTTCCATATTGGGAGCATCTTAATATTACCCACTTATTAGATCCCATGCATATATTTAAAAATGTTTCATTTTCTTTATGGAGGCACATATCATAAAAAAAAAGTGACACATTGGCTGTTAGGAAATATCTTATTACTTCAAAAACTAAAAAGAAACATTGACCACTATGATTAGAATGTATAGGATCAAAGGCAGGCATTGGTCCCTCCAATTCATGGTTTTTAAAAGAAGGTGATGTCCCATGGATTTTAAAAAAATATGATATTTCTTTGACAAAGGAAGTTATAATGGGTGTGAGGGTGCCAACTTCATATGAGTCTTCACTATGGTGCTGCTTCACCGTGGATGACCATTTTTCGGGGTTGAAATAGCATGACCATTTGAATATCCTAAGAGTAGGTATAATGTCAAAAGAATGATTTTATTATTTTTATATTAATAATTTTTATCCCATGCAGGGATCATAAAACATAACTAATTTTGTATATTATTGTACGTGTTTATAACATTGCAGTGTCATTATCCTTTGTTCATGTGTGGGTGTGTTAAATATGAATTCCATCAAGACCTAGGACATGCCATACCTAAATTATCCTCATTTGTACATTGGATCACATCAAAGGAGATTCATGTGGCTAGCATTCCACGGTGGTGTCAAGAGACAGTTGAGATTGTTTGTATGTTTGAGAAGAAATTGTCGATGAGTTTCATGGAATTATAGGTTCATCTCCTTATCCACCTAGTAGATGAGGTTGAATTAGTTGGGGTGGTTTCTTGTCGTTGGATGTTCTTCTTGGAGAGGTACATGAAGAAATTGAAATGTCTTGTTCAACAAAGGGAAAAACCCAAGAGGTATATGGATGAGGGGTACATATCGTATGATTCTTTCTATTATGCGAGTGAGTACATCAAGCAGATTGACAATAGACTAGGTGCGGTGATTTGGGACGATGAAAGGGATGAAGAAAAAATAGAAGGGGAGTTGCTCCAAACGAGTGGAAAAAAGTGCTTGATAAAGAGTAAGCGACTTATAATTCTTCAAATTTACACTAAGTTATTATTCATGTTGAAATTCAATATAATGTATATTTTGATCTCTAAGTGCTATATAATGTCGGTTTGATTTCATCAATGAATGCAGAAATTGAAGCAATCAATAAAACTATTCTTTACAATTATAAAGTGACACAACTGTGGGTCACATTGTACGAACGAGAGATGATGTAATGGGATAGTGACAAGAAAGAATTCAGATGGTTGAATGGTAGAAGTGTGCCTTATCCTGATCATTTAAAAGAAAATATGTGAAAAATATGCCACAACAGTTGGGTTTCTAACCAAGTCAGAGAGAAATACGGTGCAACCAATCATTACCCACGTGCTGAAGAGGATGCGTTAAATGTAGGGATCGGGTGCAGTAACTCGGTAATAATATTTTTAATTTATAAGTAAATTTGAAACTTATAAGACATATATATTTCATATTTTAACTTCTCGATTATTATAAGGCACATGACACTATGATTTTTTTAAATTTTTTATAATAGGTGCATTTGTTCCCATCTATTTGGGCATATGGACACCATTTTCACACAGAAAAATTCGATGCTATAAACATCACAGAAGACCATGGAGTGGAAGTCGAGTTCGATAAATCTAGTCGATCTAGCCACCATGATCAAAACATAGTACAAGGGATGTTAGGTTACGTTGGAAAGATATAAGATATCATTGAAGTGGATTTCTCTTCTTTCTATTGTGTTATTTTTAGGTTCAAGTGGTGGGACACCTTTGATTGTAATAATGTAAAGGAAGATCGCAATAGTAGGCTAATATGTATCAACTCTAGAAAGATGTGAGATGAAGCTAAGGAGACCTATGTTTTCCTCAAACAATGCAACCACATGTTTTTTTACCCAGATGTGTTGGATAGGGATTGGTGGTTTGTGTTGACACATGAACCTAGATCAAAACATATTTTTGAGAACAATAGTGTTATCACCCCATGCAAGCTAGAAGATAATGAGGGTGATCATGAGAACCGAGAGTGATATAGTACATGTGTTATTTCATGAATATTTATACTTTTATGATGGGTCTTTCGAAAATTTATAATATGTACTTTGAATTAATTGGTAATTTTCATTGTGCTAATGTTAAAATCAATATTTCACTTGATAATTTGCAATTATGTTGATCCCCAAAACAATGGCGTATTGTATAAAGTTCTTTTTTTTTTGTATGTAAGATCATAATAAAATAATGATAATTCTAAAGTATATGAATTTATTTGCATTATTTTCTAAACTTTATTATGTTAAAATAATTCATATTATTCTAGATTTATTATTTTACAATTATTAAAATTTTGCAAATTTTACAAATTTAAAAATTTTAATAAAATCATTTCACATTAATACAATTTAAATTTTAGAAATATTTTACATACAATTAAAATTTTACAAATATTTTACATAGAATTACAATTAGAATTATAATTACAATTTTAGTATTTTACATATAGACAATTACAATTTTACAAATAAAAAATTTCCAATTACAATTAAAATTTTACAAATTTACGTATATACCATTACAATTACAATTTTACAATTTTAATTTTACATACAATTAGAATTACAAATATTACAATTTTACAGTACCATGATTATTTAATATTAAATTAATTAATAAATATCATGTTCATAATAACCATCATACAAACATCATATTTGACTAAAAAACACATCCAAAATCGCCAACATCATCGTGATCATGATCATCTAACAAAACACAATTTAACATTATATATTAACATCATCACAACACAAACATCAAATATACTACATCCCATGTGAAATAACTGCCATCACATACACATATATCTGCATGCTGCACATTAAATGAACATATCTAATGTGAACTAATAATATACACATCATGATGATCACCAACATGTAAATTAAGTACAACTACAACATGAACATAAAATACATGGACCATATATTTATATATATATATATATATATATATATATATATATATATATGTAACTGAATAATGTCAAAAATATACAACTGTAATATAAATGTCATGGATTAGCTAGTGGTACATCATCAATAACAGTACTAGTAGAGGCCTGCTTAGTCAATGGTTCAGCCATGACGGCCGATGTTCCAGCCTGCTCATGATCATGAGTACTGTTGGATGGCACTGCAAGATGCTGACTGGATGTAGCCGATGGTCCAGCCCGCTCTCCATGATGATTGTTGCTCGATGCTAGTGGAGGTTGCTCATATGGCGCAACGCAAGGTGAATGATCATCATATGATGAGTCCCTTCTCGCGGACTGTTGATCATGTTTGCATCTTGACCACACTTATAACGTGCAATGGTCCTCAGCTACGTAACTAAGGTCGCAACTCCTACGACATACCACATCAGGTTGTACATGTCACATGACATGCCTCTCCACATATGTAACATCCTACCATTGGCATGTATGTCTCTCATTTTAGCGAGCCAGATGCCCGCGTCAAAAATCAATGCAATTAGCTGGTCGCCCAACTCCATCTTATATCTGCTATCAAGCCGGCCGCACCTAGAAAAAGTCAGTACCGACACACCAGCAGGAGCAGGTCACTCTGCACCAGCCTCCTGATGATCCTCAACATCTGGCATGCCCTGATCATCATAAATATACACACCTAGATCATGTGGTGGTGCCAACATGTCCTCCCCATCAAAAGACCCAATGTCTGCAAAATAAATACAAGTACATAACAATAATTAGACAATTTATCTACACAAGTTAATAAAAACAAGTTAAAGTACATATTAGAATAAATTTAAATAAAATAGTAATATTACCTCTATCATCCGGCGGCTCATAATATGTGAAGAGGATGTTGGCACACCCTCACTAATCTAAAGCAGCATAAGGACAGGGGACCAAAATGAAGGGATGTTCATCAACACTTGCTACCAACTCTAGTCCATCATGCGATATCCTCGTTGTAAATATAGTCTCACCCATCTTGGGTATCATCTACCCCCACATGTGCATCTTTGCCTCAAAAATTGGCCTACGAGGCTATCTAAAAAAAGTAGGACTCGTCTCTGGAAACCTCTCAAAAAATAAACAAAAAATATCTAAAACAAAAGGGAAGTTGACCCTCCCTTGTGCATGAGCACAACGTCTATCTAAGGCTGTATAGATTTTCCACAAAAAAATGGCAAACCACTTGATAAGTCGTGGCTTATGTACTAAAGAATCAACATAATATATAATTCAGAAACTAATATGTTGTGTGTCACTGGTGTTGTGTGAAGTTATCAAAATGAGAAGTGAGAGGCACCTCACCTCCTGACTAGCAAATGCACCAATACGTAATTGACCTTCGGAGACCTGAAAATCTGAAGGAGAAAGTATATCTCCGCTAATGTATCTCTAGGAGTACACTAACTAAATCCATGTTGCATAGCCAACTAGAACCTCTGGGAATGAGGGAAAATCCACCCCTCTCCTCGATAGCCCAAGAATGAAATATATGTCCTCCTCTATGGGCGTGTACCATTGGTTAGGACCAATTCAGAAAACTTATCGGTGGGCATTCCACTTGTGGATAAGGCATCTCAAAAACAAACCATGGCCCTTTAGGGAAGTAGCTTCCTCATAGAACTTGAGGAGGCCTACCTGCCTTAGGATCCCCTGGGTAGCTGCTATAATATGGCGAGGGTAGACATCTCTCTCCCTCTCTCCTTTCTCCCACAGGCGAACCATGTTATACTACTCTGCTTCTTGTTGTTGTTGTCCCCCCTCTTCTCTCCTTTCACATCTCTAAATGATTGAAATATTAATTACAATATTTTTATTAAATGGGACATGTATTTATAAATATACATATATAATTTTTTTGGAAAATAAAAAAACAAAAAAGTGGGTGCGCCACAAAAAACAGACATGCATCGGCCTCGGAGCATTTTTTTTATGGATCGCACCCACGACGGTGCACCATATAAAATTCAATGCACCGGCAATGGTGCTCTTGAAAATTTTCAACACACCGTTGAATATGTACGATGTCAGGAGTGCAGTGCGCTGACTAAACTCTACGCCCTGAGGCATATAGTTTGGATAGCACACTGACCTCCTAACATTATTATGTAGTCAATGGTGCAGTATTTTACCAGGTTGCACTGTTGACCCTGTCAAAATGCAAAATACGGTTCACTAACAAAAATACGTGTCTTGGGGAAAATATTTAAGTCAATGCAACACATTTCCGCTATACCACATGGTCAATGGTGTGGTTGGGTAAACGACCGCACCGTACTTTTAAAAAAAATTAAAATAAAACGGTGCACCTTTAGGTACCGCCCCAGAACCAATGCGTATACCTTCAGCACTAGTGGCAATGCGGCCTGTAAATTTACAGGAAGCATCGTGAACCAGTGCAAGCTGAACGACTCGAGCGCACCGCGCGACAATTTTTTTTTTTCTTTTAAATTGTTAATTTTAAGGTTATTTGAAATTTTAATCCACTAAAAGGCTTAATTATGGAAAAACAAGAAAAAATTCTGTACATTTGGCTGTCGAGGAGGCATGTTGGCTGTATAATTTGCAAAAGAAAATTTTCCCACCATTTTTCAAAATTCAAGCTGGAGATTGGTGGGCAATGCACAATAGTAGTGCGTGCAATGGGTGCAATGGGAGCACCAATGTCAGGGCGGATCAAACAAGGATAAATTTCACCAGTGCTTGAGAGCTCAAGAGCACTGAGGAAAGTGAAAAATGCATCTTTTTGGCCATAATTTTTTTTTATTTAACCTTGTTCCAGTGCGCGGGGTTTTATAGGTGCACGAGTGTGGTTTCTTAAGATTGCACCGAGCAGTTTCTATTTTGGTGCAGTGTTTTATCAGCCACAAGTGTGGAAGAGTTGTAAAGCACTAGTGCGCTACAGTAATAAGATGCACCAGACATGTGTGTATGGAGCGCATGGTGTCTAGGGTGCCAATTTTTTATGCGCATCGGTGCTTTCTCTTGTTGAACACACTGGTGCAGTTTAGGATGATAAGCGTACTAGACAACAAACATCCGCAAAAACCTTCGTCTTCCAACCTCCTCTAGTAAGCTTCGCTAGAAATGGATGTCTAGTGTATTTTTATAAGGGGTTTCTCAAAAACATCTGCTAGAGGTTATTTTCCTTGTAGTGCTTACAAGGTTGGAACAACTCATTTTCACAAAGGTGACCTCTTGGAACCACTATAACAATCTCAAATGTACAATATGAAAACCAACATGCAAAAAGAATACACTTTTCTTATCTTGCGAAAGGGATCACAACGCTTTAAGAAATTCAATAAAATGAACCTCAAAGTTTGCAAAAACAACGAACAAGACCAAGTAAAGCTTTGAAATTTGGTATAAGCCAAATTTCAGAGGGGGTTGTAGAAGCTAAAATAGACTGGTATGTTAGAAATTAGAGATATCACAGAATGATTTCACACAACATAAATCAAATGATGTGATATCTTTATTGATCACAACAATTACAAATACATAGGACATAGATGATTGACTTCAAAACATATAGATCACGACTACAAATCATAGATAGGAAACAACAACATCTAGACTGACTCCCCATGAATCATAATGACAGCTACACATGACTTGGAATCATTACTTCCAACATCCTCGCTTAATTCTTACATGGAAAACATTGAAAACACATAATACAATAATAATATTAATATTTTTCTAGTTGGTTTTCATTAGCACTTACACCCACTCTAAAATATTGCAAACACTACTCTTTCTTCACTACTACATTTTCAAGTTATCACTTGATCCATTTAATACATAACTGCTTCAGACCATCTTTGACGTACTTTGTAGAATTGAAACTTCTTGACCTCCCAGAGCACAACGGGTCAGCCTTGATTTTGAACCATCCTATGGAAATACCTCCATTTTTTAAACACATGGTCTCCTGTTGTATTCCCCACTTACCTTGGATGGTAGTCTGGGTACTAAATGTATTCAGAAGTCAATTATACAAGGTGATCTCTTAAACAAATAATAAAATTAACCTGTAAGTTGATGTTCCTATCTCCACATGATGCCACCAAATTATAATATATTATACATAATCAAATTAGTGATATGATCTTGTGTCACTATATGCATCAAGAACCAACAATTTGAAAAGATGTTATTTTTTTCTATATTGGTTCTTCATTTGATTTTCCACATTATACTTGAACATTAACAACTATAATATAATAAAACTACAACACACCAGATAAACAAATTCCACACCTCTAAATATCAAACTAACATAACTATATTATTGTTGAGAAAATCAACATCTAAATGCCAAATCATCTCCTCCATGTATATCTCTAGAAAAGAAAGCCCATTGTGATTGGCTTTATGTAGCAAGTGTGGAAGTGGAATTGATGGATTAATCATCACTCCTTGAATCATTTTATGTAAAATAAGTCTCTGGAAACCATATTTTCTGTTCCCGTGAGCTTTTTCAATGTTAGATATACACGGTGTGACACATCTACAGTCATTTGTGTCCTGATCTATAGAGTTGTGCTTCTTCTGACCTTTGTAGAAAATTTGCATGCAGGAATTGCATTGAAGAATCAACATCTCATATTTCCTTTGCTGCTCATTCCATGGAAATTTGAAAAAAATTACATAGGATTCATGCAGACGAATGCATAAAGTTTCAAATTTTGTCTCCATGCACAACTCTAACTTCTTCTTGCAATATACAAATAATTGCGTAGACAAGAAAATGAAAAAATGAATTCTCTGAGAGTCAACGGTGTTGGAATTTTTTGAATACAATCAGATAGAGGAAATGCATTTCCCCAAACACAGAGAATATAAAAAAATGTGGAAATTAACAGTCAATACAGGCAACGATACATAGGAGAGAAACAAAACTTCAATTTTCTATTCCATCATACTATCAAAATGAAATTACTTTTTTTTAATACAAAGTGACCGAAGCCTAAAAACCTATTTCTAATCAATGCAATTCAATTTCCAAATGAACGTTCAACAACCAATTGTACTTGGGCTGTAAAAAGATCCATACCTTCATTAAGTTGGCACGTAGGCCGTATTTCTACTTATACACTAAAACACGCAAAAAAATGTGTTCAAACACACAAACTAGCGGACTTAAAACTTTATGTGATTCGGCTTGAGTCCTCATTGCATCCAGCTCATCATCACAAATATCATATCGGTCAGCTTAACTTTTATCTGGCGTGAACATGGATAAAAATAAAAGGTTGCGGGCACGATGTACGATGGTGCAATCACATCATAAAACAAACAACATATGTTGCAACATTTTATGGGAAAACATAAAGGGTTGCGAATGCAATGTGCAATAGGATGATTGCATCGCATGTCAAATAACTTAACTTGTGGCTACAAAAAGGTAAGTGTTAAATAATGTGAAGTGCGGAAAAAAAAAAGATTGTGGAATACAATGGGTTGCGAAGGTTTTGCAATGCGGTTGGGTTATTTGTGGGTCCCGCCAGATATAACATCAGCGATAGAATAATATAAGTGGCGAAGGCTTCAAGGCATTGCAGGAAACTTGCGATTGCGCTGATGCGGGAAAAAGGGTAGGTCATGTGGTATATGGAATTTAAACACATAATTTAAGGCATGATACTCTGATTTGATATTTGTGTGGATTCATGAAAACACCTGCAGCTTCTCGGATCTACTGTTATCCTTTTTTACTATCACAATTGATGGAATTTGTGGGCTGCGCCACTTCTCATTTATGGCGGTGGTTGGGACTAAAATTCCAACACTCCCCCTTAACCACAACTGCTGCCATCGGTAATTCCCAGAAATTAGGGAATATTGAGCTCTAAAATGGGCCTCCTAAGGAAATTATAAAATAATAGTGGAAATAATAAATTAATATTTGATTACATCATCAAATTTTAGAGGCAAAAAATAAAATACTACTTTTTCAACTCGTATTTTCAACATATCTCCCAAAGTTTTTACTCAAATTTCGAGCGGGAGTACTTGTTGGATGAAAAAATTAATTCCTCATCCAAGGAGTACCCATGTTGCACACTTCTACATGAAAAATGAGAAATACATGAAAAATGTGATTGCAATCACGTTTTTCATGTATTTTTCAATTTTCATGTAGAAGTGTGCAACATGGGTACTCCTTGCATGAGGAATTAACGTTTTTCATGTATTTTTCAATTTTCGTGTAGTCGGGTCCATCAAAAGTATGCAAAATGGGTACTCCTTGGATGAGGACTTAAATTTTTCATCAAATGAGTACTCCCACTGGAAATTTGAGTAAAGCATTTGGGAGATAAGTTGAAAATACAAGTTGAAAATGTAGTTTTATTATTTTATTATTTTTTAATCTTTTTACCCTTTTACTTGATAAAAGGTGAATCATCCCCCATGGTTGACATCATCATCTTGAATCCTATTCATTCTTATTAAGTTTATTTTGGTTGTACATTTTTCTTAGCAATCCAATTTTAGACCTCAAAATTCTCCTAATGCATATTCTGAGATATTCAAAATGTTTATGTGTTAATGGCTTTATGAGGATATGAGCAAGTTGTTCCTCTGTCCTGCAGTGTTGCAGAACAATCTCAGCATTATTAACCAATTCTCTTATAAAATGGTATTTCACATTTATGTGCTTTCTTCTCTTGTGGAAAACAGAATTCTTTGATAATGATATAATTGAGCTATTACTACAATAAATTGTGGTTCCCTTGTCTTGCTCATGACATAAATATCTCAACATCCTTCTCATCCATACTGATTGGCATGTTGTTGCTGTTGCTGCCACATATTATCCTTTTGTTGATGATAAAGCAACTATTGGTTACTTCTTGGAAGCCACGAAATGGCTCTTGATCCAAAATGAAACACATACCTAAATGTGCTCTTCCTATCATTTACACTTCCAACCCAATCAATGTTAGTGTAACCAATCAAATCAAAATTATCAGTTGAGGAGTATATAACACCATACTCCTTCGTTCCATTCACATACCTCAGAATTCTTTTGGTTGCTTTCCAATGTGTTTCCTTTGCTGTCTTCATGAATCTGGGAATTAAACTTACAATGTACATAATAGCAGGCTTAGTTGTAGTTAAATACATTATACTTCCAACTATTCTCTTGTATAATGTCGGATCAACATTCTTGTTGCAATCTTATTTTCTTAATTTCAACCCCATGACATTTGGAGTTAGTGTTGCTTTGCTGTGTTGCATGTTAAACCTCTTCAAAACTTCTGCAACATATTTTTCCT
The DNA here is from genome assembly GCA_034641835.2 of Pinus albicaulis. NCBI lineage: Eukaryota > Viridiplantae > Streptophyta > Pinopsida > Pinales > Pinaceae > Pinus > Pinus albicaulis. Next base: position 599,436,564 of record CM076583.1, read on the forward strand.
AGGAAGTAAAAATTCTCTTTTCATTTTTCCTTACTTCTATGACCAAGAAGTATCTCAATAAATCCAAATCATTCATTTCAAATTCACTCTTCATGACTGTTTTAAAATCAACAATGAGAGAACCTTCATTTCCTGTAAAGATTAAATCATCTACATATAAAAAAAGGATAAGAATCTTACCATCATTTTCTTTAATGTAGAGTGTGGGTTCACCATCGCATTTTTCAAACCCATTTCATTTTAGGTAAGCATCTATCCTATTGTACCATTCTCTTGGTGCTTGCTTTAGCCCATAAAGAGCTTTCTTCAACTTGCACACTTTGTGCTCTTGGCCTTCAATCTCATATCCTCGAGGTTGTTCAGCATATACCTCCTCTTTCAACACTGCATTCAGGAATGTTTACTTCACATCCATTTGGTAGACTTTCCACTTTTGTTGTGCTATTATGGAGAACACTATCCACACTATCTCCATCCTTGCAACAGGTGAAAAGGTTTCTTCATAGTCTCTTCCTTGTTGCTACTTGTAGCCTTTCACGACAAGTCTAGCTTTGTGCCTTTCTATCTTGCCTTTTCCATTTCTCTTGGTCTTATAGACCCATTTTAATCCAATGAGTTATTTACCTTGTAGGAGGTATACTAAATCCCATGTGTCATTCTTTTCTATTGCACCAATCTATTCATTCATTGCTTCAACCCATTTTTCTTCCTTTACTGCATCTTCAAAATGAGTTGGGTCATGAACGACAAAACAACGCAGATAAAGGGTTAAAACCATTATCATTATCATCTTGTTGCTCATAAATTTTACTCAAATTTCTAAATCTTGGTCTTCTTGGTGTGCTTGGAGTTAAACTTGAGCTTGAGGGAGTTTCTGATCACTGTGGTGTGCTTCGAGAAGCACTTCCTTGATTTCTCAAGGCTGTTATGTTTCCTGCTTGTAGTGTGGTTTTTTGTGCTTATGTAGGTGGAGGAGGAACCACAGTGGAGGAATTATTTGGTGTTGTTCATTCCTCTTTCTCTTCGTGAGACACACATGTCTTCACATTCAATGTTTTCTCTAAGATTCCATTCGAAGATTCTTCCTCAATAAACTGCACATATCTGCTGATTATAACTTTCTTGGTAGATGGCTTATAGAGTTTGTATGCCTTGGACTCATCACTGTATCCAACAAATATACACTTCTCCCCCTTGTTGTCCAACTTATTTCTTAGTTAATCTGGGACATGTGCATAAGCCACACATCCAAATACTTTCATGTGAGTGACAAACTTCTTTTTTCCACTCCATGCTTCTTCCGGAACTCTGTTCATAACAACTTTGGTTGGGCATCTATTCAAGATATAAGCTGCACAATTTACAGCTTCAGCCCAATACTCATTTGTTAAATGTTTTGTCTTCAACATACTTTTGACCATGTCCATGATGGTACTATTCTTCCTTTCTACACCATCGTTTTTCTATGGTGTATATCTTGTGGTAAACTGTATGTGTATCTCATTCTCCCTACAGAAACGTAGGAAATATTTGGATATATATTGTCCACCTCTGTCAGTTCTTAGCACATTGATGTAGTGCCCACTCTACTTCTCAACAAGAGATTTGAAGTGGTAGAACTGTTCAAACACTTCACTATTTTGTTTCAAGAAATACACCCAAGTATTTCTGGTGTAATCATCTATAAATGTCAAAACATATTGGCTGCCAGCTAAAGATGGCATTTTCATTGGTCCACACAAATATGAGTGGACTATCTCTAAGGCTGCCTTTGTCTTTATACTCTTTCCTACTGGAAAGGATTCTCTGTGTTGTTTTCCCAATATGGAGCCTTCACATAGGCTCTCTCGTTTCTCTATGATGGTAATCCCTTTACCATTCCTTTTCTATGTAAGAGGTTCAAACCTCAAAAATTGAGATGTCGAAATCTCAGATGCCATAACCAGTTTTGTCTTTCACTTCTTCTTGAAAGACCTCTTGTGTTACTGCTGCTACCATACCTCCTTCCTTCAAGTCTCTTCTGAGCTTGAGAGGGAACATCCTATTCTTTGTCATATGCCCTTCTGGAATGACCCTTTTACTAGGAGGTATGTCCATGATAGTACAGACATTATTATTGAAGAATACATTATAGCCCTTGTTCACAAGTTGTCCAATGCTTAGAAGGTTACACTTGAGGCAAGGTACATAATAGACATTTGGCACTAATTTCTTTTCTCCCTTCCTTGTCAATATTTACATTCTTCTTTTTCCCTTGAGAGAGAATCTACTCTCAGTTCCTGTTATCACTTCAGATTTCACATCTTCATCCAAATTGGCAAACGTTTTTATGTTTCCAGTCATGTGATTACTACAACCAGAGTCTAAGAAGTATACATATTCTTGTTTTTCTTGTGCTACATTACATGTTAAAATTACATTACTCTGGTTCTGATCTTCTTTTGAAAATTAACATTTTTCCTATTATTCATGTCATTTTGTTTCTTTCTAAATTCGTTGGCATAATGCCCATACTTTTTACAATAATGGCATTGGACTTGGTCTTTGTCATACCTTTGTCCTTGTGCCTGACTGTAGTTTGAGCCTTTGCTTGAGTTTTGGTTGCTCTCCCTTCCACTTGTGTTTGTAGGGTTGTTTCTTCCACTTGTCTGTGGGCTTCTTCCTTTTCCTCGATAGTGTGATATTCCTTGACCTCTACCTTGACCAAAAGAATTTTTTGTCTTAAGTGCATGCTCCAATGAGGAATTCGCTATTATGTTCAGTCTATGTTCGTGATACATCAAGGATGCACAAAGCTCATCCACTGAAAATATTGAAAGATCCTTCGTCTCTTCTATTTCCACTACTATGGCATCAAATATTGAGAGTAAACTTCTCAAGATTTTATCTACTATTCGTCTTTCCTCAAGTGTCTTTCCATGAGACCTTATATGGGTGACCAACCCAATCACATGTGTGAATAATGAGTCTATAGTATCAGAATCTTTCATACAAAGGGTTTCATATTCTCTCCTCGGCATTTGTATTTTATTTTTTCTTCACCTTCTCCCTACCTTGATAGGTTTTTTGGAGAATATCCCATGCCTCTTTAGGCTGTGCTGCTATTGCAATCCTTGGGAAAATACTCTCATTCACTGCTTGAAAGATATAGAAGAGGTATTTGGAGTCTTTTTTCTTATTATCTCTCAACAAGTCTCTTTTTGTTGTTGTCAAAGTAGCCAACGCTGCTATGCTTGTTGGTTCTTGGAAACCTTGTTCCACTAGCTCCCATAAATCTTGTGAAGCAAATAGAGCTCTTATTGTAATGGTCCAATAATCATAATTCTTCCCATTAAAATGTGGGAGTTGGGGATTTCTCAGGCTTGTGCCTACTACTGCCATCGTGACTATGTTAAAGAAAATAATCTTCTTGACTGTATAAAAAAAAATATTTCTCACTGCTCGAGAAATATGCTTCTCAAATCAATCTTACAGCTTCTAAAAGAAAGAGAGTGAGCTCGTTCTTCTTTGAATAAGAGCCTAGACCTACTCTAATACCATGTTGGAATTTTCTGAATACAATTAGACAGAGGAAATGAACTTCCCCAAACACAAAGAACAAAAAAAAAATGCAGAAATTAACAGTAAATACAGGCAGCAATACAGAAGAGAGGAACAAAAATTCAGTTTTCTATTCTGTCACACTATCAAAATGAAATTACATTTTTTTTAATACAAAGTGGCTGAAGCCTAAAAACCTAATTCTAATCAATGAAATTCAATTATCGAACAAAAGTTCAACAACCAATTTTACTTTAGTTGTCAAAAGCCCCATATCTTCATTAAGTCGACACACAACCCGTATTTATGCTTATACACTAAAACATGAGAAAAAAAATGTTCCAACACAAAAACTAGTAGACTTCAAACTTTATGTGATTCGGCTTGAGTCCTCATCACATCCGTCTCCTCATCACACATCATAGATCGGTGAAATTAAATTTTATCTGGCGCGAAAACAGATAAACATAAAAAGTTGTGGGCGTGATGTGCGATGGCGCAATTGCATCACAAAACAAATAACATATGCTGTGGAATTTTATGGGAAAACATAAACGGTTTCGAATGTGATGTGCAATATCACGGTGGCATCGCGTGTCAAATAACTTAACTTGTGTTTGCGGAAAGATAAGTGGTAAATAATGTGAAGTGCAGAAAACAAAAAGATTGAGGAAATATAAAAGGTTGCAAAGGTTTTGCAATGCAGTTGGGTTATATGTGAGTCCCACCGGATATCGCATCGGCAGTATAATAAGATAAATGGCGAAAGGCTTAAAGGTATCGCAACAAAATTGCGATTGCGTTGCTGTGGGCAAAAGGGTAGGCCAATGCGGTAGATGGAATTTAAGCATGGAGTTTAAGGCTTGGTATTAGTAAAAACGCCTCAAGCTTCGCAGATTTGCTATTGTCCTTTTCTGCTATCAAATTTGATGTAATTTTCGGGCTGCGCCACTTCTCATTTATGGCGATGATTGGGAGTAAACTTCCAACAAACGGTTGTATCCATATTTAAGGATTTGATGATGCAGGGCCTTTAAAATGGAGTTCTTGTTCACTGTCTACTCCAAAAGATGTTCATGACGGTTTTTACTCTATTGATACGGAGACTACCTATGTGGAGCTTTGTCTAGTCCACATATCAAAATTGACTTTTGCATGGATGCTTTACACGAGAAATGGTGTAATTTTTAAAATGACTCCTCAATATGTGTAGGTCAAATGTGGGTAACTCATCTCCGATCGAGTTTTATCGTGTTTGCGTAGATCAAACGAAGCTTGAAATCTTGGATTCCTTTTAGAAACTTGAATAGCTCCAATAAATCTGCGCATATCCATAAGCTTCAACAGCGACATAATGATTGTATTGCTCGACAAATATAAAAATTTAGAAATTTTCATTCCAAATTCTGCTACTATGTGGTGAAATATGGAGAAACTTCAGCCACTCTCATTGTCCCATCTCTTCAATTCTTTTCGGCTTTGAAAAGGCCTTTGATTTCATATAATCTGCTAGTAATATCAGATATTTGAGATTAAGGGTTTCGTGGACCGCGGTTAATCTTGAAGCACAATATTGAATGCTCTACAAAATTTCTGAGCAGATCCACACAAGGAAACAAATCTACACACAAAATCAAAAAAATTACTCATAGAAATACAACAAAACACAATTTTCTACCCTAATCTAATTACAAAGGAATAAAATTCAAGGCTCTCTCATCTTCCTAGCCCTCCCATCTTCCTAGCCCTCCCTTGAGGGAGTCAACACAGAAGAGACTATGACACCATGTTAGAAATTAGAGAGAGATCAAAGAATAATTACACACAATGTGATATATTTATTGATCACAACAATTACAAATATATAGGACATAAATTAGTGACTTGGACACATCTACATCATGACTACAATTAATACGTAGGAAAATTAATCTAGACTGCCTCCTCATGACTCATAATAACAACTACACATATTAGGGAAGAATAACTTCCAACGTGATAACTTTGATAATATAAATTCCACGATTTACAATGCCAGTTATTTATAATTCAATTACTGGTACTAAGCCTCTCAGGAAAAAAAATGATCTTTATAAACCTAAACAGACGCCATAGCCGCCTTGAATGTGGTTTCGATAAATATATCTTATTTGATTTTTTATTGTAGTTCATCCTAGTAGAATTGCTAATACATTGAATTATTCGATGACCAAAGGAGTAATTGAAATAAACAGTACAAGCTATTTAAATGGTTTTCAACAAATATGATTGTGTTTGTGTTCAACAAAAACAAATATATTCCTTTCTTTTGCAGCTCTTTGACATCTAACTGTCTGGTGAAGCACATGAGATTATTTCAAAGTCGTAGTGTCTATGTATTTGTTTCTTTGATTTGAGGATGGATTACTACCAGAGATGTTGTAACTTACCTCACTAATTTTGAAGGAAGCACATCACGTTCCTGCCACAATTTCTCTTTTTGACGAACCAGTCGTTCTGCCAAACTGCAGTTGAAATCTTTGTGAACCACCATGTGCAGAAGAGTTACACGTTGTGCATCAGAAACCATGGTTTACACAAGCACCATCCACCCAAACCTCCAAAGGTGGTCATATATCTCATATACATCTTGCTTGATACTATCCTTGAGTGAGACTGCCATTAGATGAACATTGAACTCTTTCACGAATATGTTGATCCGCATGGTCTTTAGCAGACCATCGCTATTCTGTAATACATGTTATTACAGAATAGGGAGTGATAACATAGGATTGTTTTCAATTGAATTTATCCAGTTAACCTATTATCTATTTCATCTTCGAGTTAATATTCCCTTTCTACTGGGCAGGGAAATTCTATCTAAAATCCTTATCGATGGTTCGAGCAGGTCGTCCTCATATTGAATGGAGTTTTCTATAATTTCTGATCCACCGTTGAATAACCCATATATATGGCAGATGAAGATTGCATATTGTCGTAGTAGTACAAATTATCATTCTCATCAGGGTTACGAGATGTCATTAGAATGGAAATTGAATTCCAATCAACAATTTTTGTGTCAAAGGTTGAACGTTTGTCCTCCATCAGGGACGATGTGGTCCTATGATCATTCCCTTGATCAGTATTTATGGGTAATTTTTTTTCTTTTGATTTTTTTTTCAGGTCAAAAAATTGTAAGGATTTTTGTGAAAATGCATTATCCTCGGTAGAATCATCCATCCACCTGGAAATGAATGCCTAACTGGTCTGGTTCTTGGAGCTTGAATTAGCCAATCTTAATGCTTCGGGTTAGAGGAACTGATCCGTTGAAATGGAAGATAATGAATGTGATGGAAAGTTGTTATGTGTGCCCAAGAGATTCATTACTTCGAATAACAACGAAAGTTAATGATGATAAGGGCTCCCGGGAGAGACATAATGAGAAATAGTCACATAGTCTCTAGCTAGTCATCCTAGTTGAGCTTCAAGCAATGCACTATTCGATTGACCAGTTTTGGCAATCGAATATGGCACATGAAATTTGATAGCATATCTGCGGTAGGAAGTGACATGTGGGTAACTGGATAAATTCCTAGCAAAGGCAGTCGTTTTTTCAGTTTTGTATTCCAGTGATTCTTTATATAGTTACGTCATACTATTTGAAAACAATTCCCGTTGACACTGTGTTCATGTTTGAGTTATTAAATAAATTTTAGAGGATTGAAATGTTTTAGGCTATTAGGTGAAGTAAAAAATTTTATATATGTTTTTTAATGTTAGTATTTTTCTTTTTAATAAGTTAGATGGAATTTAGGTTTTGGTGATGATAGAAAGGTTGTAATGTCATGTTTAACATTTTCACTATGTCAAATTTAACAAAATAAAAAATAAAAGTAAATTAAATAAAAATATTGACATAATGTAATGAACATTTTAACTATAAAAATAATAAAATAAAATAATGATAAACTATAAATACAGCCCATGGTATTGACCCATGGTATTCATGTGGAATGTAGTTTGTATCAAGTAAATATTTTTATATATGTTTTTTATAATGGTAGCTTTTTTGTTTTTAATAAGTTAGATTGAATTTAGGTTTTGGTGACTTTTAAGTTAAAATGTTGTTATTAAAAAATTGTTAGATTTTAATCTCAAATTTTTTTAATAAAATTTAAATTAGTAACTTAATAAAACTAGATTTAACATAAATTAGTTTAATAAATAAATAAAAAATTGCAAAAAACATAAACATTAAATTTTTGGCTACATAAGCTTAAAATTTTTATTTATAATAAAATTTATATCATAAAATTAAACTCCACACAAACCAATTAATTTATATTACATGGATAAAAGAACAATACAAAAAAGGAAAATAACTATTTATATATTTAAATATTACATTTTTGTGCTACTGCTCTCCAACAAAATACGATAGAAAGGTTGTAATGTCATGTTTAACATTTTGAGTATGTCAAATTACACAAAATTAAAAATAAAATAAAATTAAATAAAAAGATTGACATAATGTAATGAACATTTTAACTAGGTCAAAATTCAATAAAAATAAAAATAATAATAAAAAATAATGATAAACTATAAATACAGCCCATGGTATTCATGTGGAATTTAAATTCTTTATAGGGGGAACTAAGATGGCCTAAATCATTCTTAACTCTCGATGTAAACTAATTATTTAATAAATTTATTTTTAAATGTTTATAACCATTATTCTTTTAAAATTTTACTTAATAAAATGTATCTAAATTTTCATACATCCAAATATACATAGTTTTTCTTGTTCTGTATTACTTTTGTTACAATATTTTATTATTCCAAAAATACATGATATTTTTTTGTTATATATTATTTATGTTACAACTGTTTTATTTTATAATTCACGAGTACTATTTCTTAATATATAAAAGTAAATTAATAATGATTTTTTTAAAAATATGTGATATTTTTTAAATTTCCAATTATTTCAGAGGACATGATTTAACTTTAGCGATAATGATGAATGTTCATAATTCTCATTTCTTAAATAACAATAAATTTACGTCTAAAGGGGTCGATAACAATTGTTTGTATCAAAGTCAAGAGAAGCTTCCAACCTTACAACAAGCCCTAAAAGGGCATAACATTGAATGTATCGAATCTATTTTCCTTGATACACATGAGAAGTGCAATGAAAATATTGGAATTTGGAATGTCACTAATCTTATCTCACATTCCATTCAGCCCATGGTATTGACGCATGGTATTCATGTGGAATTTAGTTTGTTTATAAGGGGAACTAAGATGGCCTGAACCAATCTTAAGTGTCGATCTAAACTAATTATGTAATAAAATTATTTTTAAATGTTTATAACTATTATTCTTTTAAAATTGTACTTAATAAAATGTATCTAAATTTTCATACATCCAAATATACATAATTTTTCTTGTTCTATATTATTTTTGTTACAACTATTTTATTATTCCAAAAATACATGGTTTTTTTGTTATATATTATATATGTTACAAGGGTTTTATAATTCATGAGTATTATTTCTTAATATATAAAAATTAAATTAATAATGAATTTTTTTTAAATATGTGATCTTTTTAAAATTTCCAAATTATTTAGACATGATTTATCTTGAGCAAGAATGATGAATGTTCATAATTCTTATTTCTTAAATAACACTAAATTTACTTTTAACGGGGTCTCTAACAATTTTTTGTATCAAATTCAAGGATACAGAAGAAAGGATACATGGTGAAGAGAAGCTTCGAACCTTACAACAAGCCCTAAAAAGGCATAACGTTGAATATATGAAATCCATTTTCCCAGATACACATGAGAAGTGCAATGAAAATCTTGGAATTTGTAAAATTCAACGAAGTTTATATCATGTTCCATTCATTTAGATTTGAAGTATACGGAAGAAGAAAAGTACGACAATGGATACTTATCAAGACTCGATGATTCTTTAGGAGGAAATGACGTTGACAAGGCTATGGAGGACCAAATAGCAGAATTTATCAAGACGGTATCATTCTTTAGAAGGAAACGATGTTGACAAGGCTATGGAGGACCAAATAGCAGAATTTATCAAGAATGTATGATTCTTTAGAAGGAAGCGACGTGTATAAGGCTATGGAGGACCAAGTAACATAATTAAAAATAGAAGAGGACTCTTCAAATAATGGGTTACTCAAGGATTTTGGAATCCATATGAGCTACATTATCTCACTGATTCAAGCAAGCACTCAAGAAGACACAGACAATAGTGATATAGAGACAATTTATTCATAAACAAGAGAAAGCTAGAATTATAATCCGAGATTGAGTTATGGGAAGAGAAAATTTCCAATTGTAAGGAGGACTTAGAAAACACTAGACAAAAGACAATTACCTATTCCAATAAATTGAAGGAAAAGGTATCTCTAAAGGTTCACTTGGGGAGGAATCTATTATTTAAAAGATCGAGAAAATTATTTCATTTAAAAAAAATGTACTATCACTAGGGAAGGGAGTTATTAAATTTAAATTTTTTTCCCATTCTTGTCAGTACAAAATTTTATTGTTTCTTTTTATTTGATGGGAAAATAAATGATATTTAAAAGGAAAAGTCTTGAATTATGATCCTTAAAGAATTCACTAGATTCCGTGATTATGAGCTGATTTTTTCTTCTTACTTTTGGGTCTTCATGATGTTTGTTATTTTGACTAAGGTGAACAGTTCCAAAGAAGTGGAATATTGGTCATTAAAAGAGGAATTATGGAAATATGATTGTAGATAATTTATTAATATAATATATCTGAAAAGATTAATTAATTATCTGCAAGGGTTAAAAAGGGCCCAAATGTCTTTTATTCATAAAATTAACGATTAAGATAACTCTATGCTCTATGTTAAAATGACAGGTAAAGGTGGATTTACAATACTTAAGATTCTTAGTAGTCTCTTATGGAGTACAGCATGTCATAGTGATAAGTTTTTATTCCATTAAATAATTCTAGTTGTAGAGCAAAGACAGAGTTCTAGGAGTAGTATAAGAGGAATTCAACATTGCGAATGTGATAGAAGAAAATAATTTCATGCAAGGGTGAAGTATGCCCAACTTGGTCATAAAAACCAAGTGCATCCTTCATGCAAAAAAAAAAAATTAACATGCAGATTTCTTCATATACAGGTCATGAGTACTTTGGCCAAAATGTCTCATCCATTATGAAAAACACATCTTACATGCAATTAGTAACAAAGAATTTGTTCCACATCAATCATCCAATATGGATATTTTGATTTCAGTTCCAGTAAACATAATTCTCCACCTCTTATTCCGGAGGATCAGTTGGAGCTAAGAAAGTTCCTACTACCGCTTTTTTCTTATATGTTATTCTTTACTATACTACAACTTACAACATTTCCTTTGCAACATGTGGTGCAATTGCTATTTATTTATTATCCCATGAAGATTCCATGCTATATAGTTGACCATATAAACATAAAAAAATACATATATAAACAAGGGTGGCTGCAAGGCAGTTAGTCCCTGTCTTGAACAAGGAGGAGTACTTGTGATTATGACTTAGATTGTAACTTTGTTGCTTGGGTAATGTCGAAGTTGTAATTTTATTGCTCATTTTTAGGCTGAGTCATGTTGTTTGACTTGCAGGGATCGATAATTTTTCTACGTTTGAAGGAGTTGTCTCACAGAATTCTCAGTATTAAGACTCATAACATATTCACAAACAATCCATGTAGTACATTGGCCATGAGAGAACAACTTTAATAACACTAAATGGATTTCAATGTCATGAATGGATTGAAAGTTGTAGTTTAGGAGAATTCCCTTATATGTTAGTGTTGTAGTTACTATAATAATTTCCAAAAGAGGAACTGAAATGAATATATTTAAGGTGGTGTCTTGTACTCTTGGAAAAAAGCACAAGCCATTAATTATATTGTACTCTCAACATTAAGACTATTACATATTAGCTTTACTCATATAAGCATCATATATTTAACAAAGATGGTCTCTTGTTGCTTGGTAAACTAAGTGTGAGTGATTAACTTCACTGTTTCATATTTCTATACCTGGGTTTCATTAAACTAAGTGTTAGTGATTAACTTTACTATTTTAGATTTCTATACGTGGGTTTCATTTCATAATTAGTTTACTCTCAGTCCTGTATTGTTTCAAAATTCTATACCTAATTTTCATTTGTTCATGAAATGCAAAGACCTTCTTAGCAACTCATTTGTTCCTGACAAATTAAGACCTTGTTAGCAACACATATAGTGAGAAACATGTGTACTAATTCAGATATTCAAAAATTGAAAATATATTCATAAAAATGCAAAGAAACTTATTGTACTAATTCAGATATTTAGAAAACCATAATATATGCATGGCACACATATATTTCTAGGTGTAAGTAACTGAAACTGATAAAGGTCTACATCTTCTTCCAGTATAATGGATACTACAATCATTCATATATTAAGAAAACCATAATATATGCATGACACACATATAATTATAGGTGTAAGTAAGTGAAATTACTAAGATCAAGATCTTCATGCAGTATAAAGGAAGATACAGTATGATACAAACCAATTCTTTATTTTTCTTTTCACTACAACATTTTCAAAATAACCACAAATTGTTATATCATGTAAATTAGATTAAGACAATGTTGGACGTTGTTTTATTTTACTTTTTACATTATGGAATTCATACAAGTATATGGTCAAATTATTAGTATAGGTTCATCTCAGTTGCTTTCTCAAATAGAATTTTTGTGTTTTCAAGCCTTATAATATTAAACATGTATCCTAGCAAGTTTAAGACCCATAAGAGTGGTGTGTCTTATGTACTATTTGATGTTTAGATAATAATTCCCAAGACAGATGTTGTTTATAAATATTTTTGCAACCTAATAATGTACTCTACCACGTCGGTAGCACGTCATCCACAAAAACTTGTAAAATGAACGGAAACTATTATACCTTCACAAAGTTAAGGTTTAATGCTATGAGCATAGACATGAAAATTGAAGCCTAACATAAGCCAAGTAGTGTTTGCCAAGTAATCAAATTGAAACTACAATAAGTCAAAACTTAGGAAATAAATGCATTCTGAGCCATATATTCTTCTCGCGAATGTTTTTTAGTCTCCATAATAATTTTATCAGTTTCTGTTAAAGCATCTTTTCCAACAAACTCTTCCATTATCATGTGTATTTGTGAAAAACTAAGTGCTTGAGCTGCAGCAGTAATAGTTTTCCTCGTTATGAACCAGTTAAGTGAGGCACAAAGAATACTAAAGAAGATTAGAGAAGGGTTGCTAGCAGTCAAAACACGTTTTCACTGGCAGTAAAGAAGCAGTAATGGGGAAGACAACCAGAAGCAGAAGAAGTATAAAAAAACATAGAACATGTGGATAATCAAAATAAGGACTGGATAGGAATATAAATCTTGTAGAAACCCTATCTCGAAACCGAGAAAGAAAGAGTATAAATGATACATAAATATTTATGTATACATATTCGTGTAGGGTTCAAACCCTACTTGAAAAATAAAAATATTATAAAAATGTTTACTAAGAAGAGAAAATTACACTGTTATTCTCATGTGTATGCATGAATGGTAGAGACCTTTAATGGGTCTGAATGAATTAAAAAATATATATATGCTCTCGAGGGTTAGTGTTAAAATTTTAATAACACTAACGATAATAACGTCAGAGGGAAGGTAAAAGTATTTGAAAAAAATGAAATTTGTAAAATATATTCATACAATTAAGAGAAAATTGAAATGATCAAAGGATAAGTTGTCCTCCAAGAGAGCTGAGAAACAAATATCCTCTCGAAAATGTAAACGAAGCCCAACTTTGGAAGTAGTTGAATAGAATTTGAATTCTCCTATATTGAAACAATAGAGTTAAACCTTAGTATTTTAATTCTGAGAAAATGAGTTAATAGTAGATACTTTCGAAAGGTGAAGCATTCGTTAATTATCAAAAACTTCAGCTCTAGAAAATTTTTATCTTGCCAATGGAAAAGGAAAACCTAAAACATTCTCACTAATTAGTTATTTTCGATGTTTGAAACTAGAATTTGGACCAAAAACTAGGTCCATAAACCATGGAAAACCTAGAAAACACTATCATGAAATAAATAAGTTAATACTGAAGAAATAAGTTCCAAGAAACTGTAAACTGGATTGAATATAAATAAGAAAACCTTCCAACAAAAATGAAAGAAAGACCTATGGTAAAACTTCATAAAAGATTTGAAAAAATATGTAGCACAACATTCTTCCCTGGAAAATTTGATGAAAAAGAGCTTGCAAAGGCTAAAATTTCTTAAGTTCAGTTGTAGAGCGTCGAAGCTCTGTCTAGAGGGAAAATTAATGAATGAACGGACAAAATGACAGTTGATCCAATATATTAAAAAAACTTATATAGTTTCATCAAAAGTTCAAATTGAATTGTGGACTAGCATCAACTTGGAGTGTTTGTTGTGATAATGAACCAGGTCTAAATGCTCTGTGGAAACAAAAAGGTATTACTGAGATATTAAAAAACAACAATAACAATAATAAAATTAAAAAATAAATACATAAAAATAAAAATACTCAACTTACTTGGACAATTTCATTCATATCGTCCTCTAGCTGCAAGAGCTTTGGTCCTAATAGAAATAAAATATGGGTCAAATTTCTCATAAGAAGATCCTAATGCCTGCAAAGTAGGCCCATAAATTAGTAGGAGTAGTTATATCTTGACCAGTATGTGTAACAGTTGATTCCCTGTATCACCAGTATATTATCCATCACCGGTATAGTATCCTTGCTCGTCTACGCCCTTCCTATCATATATTCCCTTCATATAGTGGCAAATATGAAACCAAAAGGAAAGGTAGTAGCAGAAACAGTCGAAGCACTTTAGAAATTTTACCCACCACCTGCACTAGTACCAGCAATAGTAGTAGACCCAGTAGTAGACGAACTAGATCCAACAGTAGGAACAGTAGCCCTTTATAAGGTAGCAGGAGCAGAGGCTAAGGTGGGAGAAGTCAAGACAAAATTGATTCGGGGAAACACCATCAGTAGCAAGTAGTAGGGACATCAGTAGATCCAGTTGAGGCACTCTCCAAGTGAGAGCTTCCAGTCAGGGACGGACCTTACCGAGGCATAGAAAAAAGGTTCTACCTTTCCTTCATATAGCATGATACATAATGTGACATATAAAATTCAAGTGTATGACGGAATATTGTAGCCACTGCCAGAAAAAGGAAGGATTATATGTGGGATTGTAAACACTATGATGTAGATGGGATTGTAAACACTATGATGCGGATGGGAAAACAGATGATAAGTGTTGGAAAATTCAACAAAATTACATTCAAATGGCTGAAGAACAAGGAAGAAGGGCAGAGTGGCAGGTCACGATAATTCTTCAAAAGGAAGATGTAGCAATGGAGCATGATGCTACCCTTCCCTCCCTCTAGTTTTCGGCTTTAGTTCCCGACTTTCGACTAGGAGAGGCATACCCTCCCTTTTGATAGCTGGAAGAAGTGGAGAGAATCAGCGGTCAGCAGTGATAGAAGTGTGGCAGAGTCCATTGTTATTGTAGAAGCCATAGCAAGCACAAGTCTGTATGATGATCTGAGCTGAGCTTCCTACGCCAGTGATCAAGGTAAGCCAATAAGTATCTTGAATATTTTTTCAAGGCTTAACTCCTTAACAACATATTATTTTTACTCATAAAACTGCCAAAATAAATATTCAAGTCTTTAATCTTCTCGAGCAAAATTTTGAGGTCTTTCTCGAGCAGATATGGCGAGTTGTAGAGCACAATTTATGGCGAATCTTCAAGTCAAGTCTTTCTCGAGTAGATATGGTGAGTTGCAGAGCACAATTTCCCTAGTTATCCCTGCCTCCAATTTCCCATTCTTTAGAGACTCTGGTTTTTTTGACAGGTAGTCGAGCGATGCAGTGACAATACATGCAGATAGGCACAATTTTGTCTTGAAAGGTGGTCAATCCATGTTGAGTCATGTCGGTGTAACTACATGAAAATATATCCTTGGTTACTTTTCCTAGCTCATTCCCATGGCATATTTAATGCCTTGACCTAATGCTAACATTAGTTCGACAATTAAAAATGCTAACGAAATATGAAGGTAGTAAATGAATATAAGATATGGTTCTCGCTTTCCTACCTCGGGAAGAGGACATAACCATGAATTTTAATTTTATGAAATTTGATTGGCTCTAACATAGTGAGCAGGGTAAAAACTTTAGATTAGCTATCCTAAAACTAATGCTCTCTAATCATTTCCGATTACTATAGTCCCATCGCATGACGACAGGGACTAATAAGACTTCAATTTTCTGTGAGGGGATAAAATCACATGAAAACTTGTGAATGAACCATTCTAATTCATATCAAAGGAAGCATGCATAAAAAAGTTCTCTGAGAAAATTATGGTGTTACTTGTTTCCATGAACAACATGGAGTGAATGATTGTGATATGTTTGCACATAGAGAAGGCTCCACGCCTGATTTCAGATCGAAAATATTTTTCCCATCTCAGCCTACAAATTTTTCCATATCTCAGTAATCCTGAACCCCACATAAAAGGCATAAAACCATATCTCATTATGTTTTTGGTACTATAGAAAGGGAGTAATCTAATTTTATAGAAAATTGAAAATTTCAATCTGAAAAATGACACATATCCCAGTTTCAAGTATAGTTTTATAGATTTGAGCATTACAATGAAATAATACTTCTATAAAAAATTTCATATTTTAAGTATATTTAATCAATATTTCAAGTTAAACAAAAAGTATAACTTCTTACATAATGATGTGAAAACCAAAAATCATTCTTATACATCTTATATAAGCATCTTCCTATAATCTTTTAGAATTTTCTCACTAGAGATGGTATTGATAATGTTATTAACACAATTCAATCAAACTTTCAAATCTATCAAAACTATTGAGACAAGTAGAAAAATTTTTAAAGCTACCTAAGACCTTAATATAATTCATGCCATGCATTTAAAACTTGAAAATAACAATACCTGCATGTTTGGAAAGGGAGACCCAATTCCTGAGGGCATGGATTTGAACATAATGGATGAGGTTCTAGTCCTCTTTGGTTGTCTAGGGTCATCTCTTCAGTCCTTCATGATTCCCTCAACAAAGTACACACCCCAGAATCAGGTATATATCTACCTTTCTCACTACGGACTACTCTTGAAAATTATGTTTTCCTCTCCCTCGTACTTATAGAATGCGTAAGCCAGGACTATATATATATAACACGAGGTGGCTTAGTGTATGGTTTTTATATTGCATAAGGTTGGGTAAGGGTTCGTAAATGCAAAGAATAGAAGTGTTGGAAAGGAGAAGAGGTGGAAGACATAAAGTTTGACACACACAAAAACAAAGTTGTCGCACTTAAATTGATCAACCAAACTTGATTTGACTTGACTTAAATTGACTAAGTTAACTCACTCTCCAAATTTAGCCAACTCATGCAGGGGGCGTAATTAGAATTCCAAACACTCCTACTTAATTATGACCATATGACTCAACATTAATCAAACATGACTCAACTATGTCTATTAGACTTACAATAAAAATTGACTCAGTTATCACAGAAACATGTTTGTTGGTCTATGCCTCAGCTAGGCTTACAATGACTCAAAACTTTTACAATTTTTAATTTTTTTATTCTTCCACACTCTATATCGTCAAAATTGCTTCATTCTTCATTTTGAATTCTTGTTGTAGTCTCCATATTTCTTTACATGTTGCTGTTGCAATTTTTATCTAACCTTTATTGAATTTTATCTAAGTTGGTCTTCTATGGCTTCCCCTTAGATGATTCATTCAGCTATAGACTACTTACAAAACTCTTCATCTACAAACTGTATTCTTTGGACTGCTTCTTGCACTTCGTATCCCTCACTTTGTTTCTACCAAATTTCTTGATAGCTTAATCTTATCTCTTCTAGACTCCATTGTTGAAAAATTGTTTCAATGCGTTCTTCTTTGTTTTCTGAAACTTCCATGTCCTTCTATTCACTTTCATCATTAGGTACTCCTTTTTTCCTGTACTCTACAAACTCAAGATCATCATTCACCCTTTCATTCAATTATTTTATTGTAGTTGATGCTTTAAGAATCTCATCAATTTGTTGAATTGGCTTCTGAATACATTCTTCAATGAGCTTCAAATCTGCATCAAAATTATTAGCAACTTTGTTTCAACTTCCACTCGCATGTTATTTTGAACACCTATATATTCAAAATGAATGTTAAAATAATATTTGTTATGCTCTTCGGTGAGAGCTTCCAGCTCTACCTTTTCCTTCTCTATCTTCTTTTCCATTGTTTTACAAAAACATAGTTATCAATCAAACGATAATTTTACCCATTACCCATTTTTTTGAGGTAGAAAAAAAATCACCCAATTTTGAAAATTGGTTATTCACAATGCCCCTTTTATTTGGAGCACATTTTTGGCACTCTAAATTTTCTTATGTATCAAGTATGAACATTTTTTTTTTTTAATTTTAGTGATTTTCATGTTGATTTTGAGAATTTTTGATGCAATATCAACCCCCTTTTTTAGAGGACTTCTTTTTTACACTTAAAATTTTATAATGTATTAAGTGTGAATATTTCTTTTTAAATGTTCAGTGTTTTACCATTTTTCAAGTTGTCTTATTCACCTTCTTCTTTTTTCGTCCTAAGATGTTTATTTTTTAAGGTTTTCCAAACACGTGTTTTTTATTTTTCTTTGCAATGTCTTATTACAATGAAATTTTTTATTTTTTTTTGCAAAGTTTGAAAAAAAAATAACATTACAATTTTGAGGTTAATATTTTTTATATATTTATATATAGTTAGTCAACACATCCATACACATAAATTAATTGTCACTAAAAATATCAATTTTAAATACTCGACAAAAAATACACATTTTTCATAGAGATATAATTAGAAAAATATGTATTTTTGGATCTTTTTGCTAAAAATGACATGTTGAATAAAATATTTTATAAAAATATTAAATAAAAAATTAAGATAGAACAAATTTTATGAATTTTATATTCAAGTATGACGACATTTTAAGTATTTTTTCCAAAAAAAAAAGATTCAAAGTATAAATAAATAAACATATAAATTATTAAAAAAATAGAACATACAATTTTAAAAAGCCAATAAATTTAAAAATAAAAAACCTTAAATATAAATATTAGAAACATACTAGTTAAAAAGATAAGGAAAAACCACAATTAAATTAAAAAAATGATAATAAAAATTAAGGAAAACTAAAGCGAAAAAAAGCATTTTTTTTTTAATTAACTCAAAAATCATTAAAAAAAATAAACAAATTAAAAACTATTAAAAAACAATATTTAGTTTGAATTAAAGAAAAAAAATAGAATAATAATTAAAAAAAATTAAATTTTTTTAAGGAAATGAAAAACAAATTAAACAATATTAAAAAAACATAAAATATAAATAAAAAAATAACAATTTAAAGAAAAAAGTTTATTTATTTATTTTATTTTATTTAAAAAAAATCAAAAAACATTTGAAAAAAATTTAAAACATTTAAAAAAGAATTATTAAAAAAAAAAATTGAAACCTGGGTGGGCCTGGGCCTGGGCGAGGGGGGGTTCCATGTAGCTCCCTGCCCTCCTAGGCCCTAGGCCTGTGACCGCTTCGGTGAGCAAGTCAATTCCGAGAATCAACCATCACTCTCCAACACTATTGTCTATTGTGCTTAGTGATCCTTTAATAAGCCTGAGCTGAATATGTCTAACAATTGTTTGACTATGGCTGACGATAGTTGAATATCGACATCCATGTTCACCATGTTTAAAGTCTGATCACTATGTTTTGACAACGAATCACTATGGTTAACAATTTTACTATGGTTGAACATGGTGTAACTATAGTTGACCATGATTGACAATTGTTGAACATGGTTTGACTATAATTGGCCATTGTCTATCCATCATTTGACTTTGTTCAACCTTAGTCGAATATGATTGACTATAGCTCACTACAGATTGAATATCATTTCACTACGATTGACCATATTTTGACTATAATTTTTTTATAATAATAATATTACTAATTAAATTAATGTAATTTTAAGAATAATACATTAATCAAAATATTGTTAATAACAATATTATTATTAATGTAATATTTACATATAAGCTAATATTAATATTAACGTTAATGTAACACCAGTAATAACATAAGATATATTGCATTATTAATACACTATGAATATCATTTGTAAATTAACATTATGATAGGTATCAAATAATCTTATTATAATATTAATATCAAAATTTACATAAAATAATATTCCAACATTAAGTCCACTATTATATTTTCAAAATTTACATGAAATAATATTCCAAACATTAAGTCCACTATTATATTAGTAGATCTACTTCTACTAAATTTTATTATATTTATAATATTTTTTGTATTTGTAATTCTCAATATTAATATTAATGTAAACACTATTGTTAAAATTAATTTATAGATTCTCTTTGTAAAATTTGAAAGATATCCTATTCATTACTCATATTTAATAGATAAAATGTGATGACAACTGATTCAAGGGGTTTGTTAAATTCAGACTGCTGGAGTTTCAATCTCATTACCCTATGCATTAAGGTCCCACTGCAATCGCCTTTTTCCAGTGATGAAATATTATCCAACAACGGAGCTTTACTCGATTATAAATCCCCAAACTCCCAACATGATGACTCAACTATAACTATGGATTAGTCGACCACTTCCACCCAAAGGCACTTCCTTATGCTTATACAAGAAAGCCTAACATAATGGCTATGGAAATTTATTTTTTTCTGCACCTTAGTGCTTTACTTTGGTACCTTAAACATATAGTCTAGGGGTATGAACTGTTCTCCAGCCTAAACTTTGAATGTCACCGACATTTCTCTTTGCCCTAATCTAGGGGTTTTGGGTTAATTCTTTGTACGTCTTTGAGTTTTTTCATGGATGTTTATATTTTTTTGATTGGCAGGCTTCATGATGAGGGCATTTTGGCATTGTTTATTGATGGACTTTACTTCACAAATCAAATTCATACTGAATTCACAACTTACATAGCCCTCTTTTTTTGAGTGATTTTGTCAGATTGTTCTCCTCTCCATTACAATAACCCTAAACAACTATTGATGTGCATTTCCAAAACACTATGGTTCATATTTCACCAACCCTAATAACAGTACAACACAAAAGGGGGTTTTAAGACATTATTTAAGACAATTTTTGGCTAAATTGTCTTAACTTGAGACAAAAGAAAACTTGTGTATTGTATTAAATATTGTCTTTAAGCGGGTGTCTCAAATTAAATTGTCTTAAAGTATTGTCTCTATAAAGAAAATATATAACATAAGAATTTTTTTCTTTCGAGAGATAATTTCATTTTTGTCTCTCTAGAGATAATAGTTGGGATTAAATACATATTGTCTTTAAACATACAATGGCTTTGATCATAACTATTGTCTCTCTAGAGACATTACAAAATTACATTCAAAGATAATACATCACTTTTGTCTCTTTAGCGACAATATAAAATAATGAATCTTGAAAAATATCTCACCATTGAAATAAATCAATATATAAAATATTTAATCAAAGATAAACTACAATAACTACAATATCATTGATTACTTCATGTTAGGGCACAGTGGAATCGATCCACTGACCTCCTGCTTATAATGCAGGTGCTCTTCCATTGAGCTAGCACCCTTTAAATAATTATGATTAGAAATGTCAATGGGGCTCAACAAGTAGCCTGTAAAGAGTGTCGAGTCCTATCCACACTTCACCACACTGGAAATTGTCTGGTAATTGGTCATTTCCATTATTCGTCGTGAGTTTTTCCTAAGAACCTGTCAGCTTCAGTCTATTGAGATTGGCATCGAAGTCTATTCTAGATTGTTTTTTTTCTGAAAGTAAAAGGATCTAGTGCCATTTTTTAATCATTGTACATGATACTCTTCTATTTCTTTGATGGGTACTTCTATATTTTTTTTGCCATTCTCCAATTTGGACATGTTTTCCCATTGTTGCTTCAAGACATGTCCCGTTGCTCTTAGGGAAAGCCTTGTTGGACATCTCTGCACAAAATATCTCAACCCACACAATTATTCATAAAATAAATTTCCTACTAATATTACTAGGAAAACATATATTTTCATTACATTATATAAAACAAGTATGCATGGAAAGGCAATACCTGCCCACAATAATGGACAATAAATAGTGTCAATTGTTACTTCTATAAAAGGTTTAATCTATAACCAAATATCATTAATGATATAAAGAAAAATAAATCTAAGCGTAAGTGCTAGACAGAGTATGAGCCAGAGGCTTGAAGTATTTAATGCAAACAAGCCAACCAAACATCTTGTGAATGGCAGTTCAAGAAGCTCCATTCAAGGTTTGTTTGCAGTGGCAAAATTCAAGTTGGGTTATGGTTCTATGTTTGCTGGATTGTGGACTATGTGGGTGGTTCAGTGTTCATTGGTTTGTATCACTTAAATCTTTGAGTGCCTTGAAGAGGCAGCTTGCCCTCTCTCCTTATTCCTTCCCCTCAAGCTCCTGAGGCACCCAAAACAGACGTGTTCAAAGATAGAAGTTGGAGGTTCACACATGCTTCAGTGCATCACAAATTGGAGGAATCTTAGTGGGAAGTGTTCGTGGCTCAAGGAAATTTCCCCTATCAGAGGTTTGCAACCTCTTCTTTACATTCCAATTCCAGAAACATGGAAAGGCATGTCCTCAAATTCTGGCTTTTTTCCTTCAAAACTTTTGTTAATAGTTTGGCAGTTTACAATTTCTGTGATTTCTGGAAGGGCTCATAGTCTGTTTTAGTAAATCACCTTATGCCGAGATATTAGTTTTCCCTGAAGCTGGATTCAATTTGAATGGTCTGGGGCTATGGGGCTCGTTTCCTATTTTAATAACATTAAGGTCTACTTCTCATACTGGAAAACTCTTGTTCATAACAAGCCCCTGGACACTCTTTTGTACATAAGTTTGTAGGAGTCAGGGGAAGAGTTCCTGTGGACAACACGGATGTAAGAGAAACATGGAGTCTTACACTGTCATAAAGAGATCAACCAAGCTAATTGGAATACTCTAATGGAAGTTTCTTATAAAATTTCTAATTCGAAAAAAGCATTAACCACACACAATGCTAATGTAATGAGCATAAAATTTCGCCATAAATAGAGATTGCATACAATGTAAACTGAATGCAACAAACTGTGAAGCTTAATTTTCACTCAACAAATGGAATCTCTCAATGGCTTCTAATAATAAAAGAACTAAGAAATCACTCCAAGTTATGCCAAAGGAAGATAAAACAGTTCAGATTTGCAACCCAGGGAAAATTGAAGGCCGAAGCTCCCCTCAATATGATGAAGGGTGAGGAAAAGGAAGTGTCCATTTATGTCGTTATTGATATATTTCTGTGTGGTATTTATTTTGGGTAAATATATAAAACAAGTCACTTATAGGCCAACTTGGAATCTATGTTTGATAGTGAATTTTGAGTTTTTTATGTATTTTGAATTTTTAGAACCCTGTTATATTTTGTGAAAGGTGAACAAAATCAGCCCAATGTAATCTACTGCTAGTTTCAGCACAAATTTTTTTCGAATGAAAAATTATGTCAGTTAAAAAACCAATATTAGACAATAGAAACAAAGTAAAAGATATTGGATTGAATAACTGGGATCTAAAAAGACAGCTAACTTTATACTTCCATGTTCACAAAAAAAAATTAATACCTCCTATAATGAAAGCCTTGGATGAGGAAACAAGACCCATGCATATGATGCCCATGATAGAATCCAAGAAAATTCTATAATAGAACATAAAAATAGAGACCAAAACAAAATGATTTCAAGTCACACATAATGTCACTGCTATCTCCTGAGGAAGCACCCTTTTCCAAACCTAGACCATGACATAAAGTTGACAGATGCAAAGACACCACCATCTAAGGAAACATCCTCTCCAACATGTCCACACTACTCACAATGACCTCAGTGTTTGGGAAGCTAACCTCGTCTCTAGGCTAAAACGTCTATAAAAGAAAAGGGGCAGGAAACCACTGGCTCCCTAACAAGCAACCATTTGGTTCCAACATTGATGGCTAGGAGTCAATCATTATTAACTCAAAGCTTGATGTTACTAGCTAGGGCCAACTGATAGAAACGATGATGATCCACCATACAATGTTGTCCTCTACTCATCGTTGCCAAATGTTTCCCATCATGTCTTTATTCCTAGGCCACTGCACTTGTGGTGCACTATTTTTTGTATTAAATACACACACACGAGGGGTTAGCTCAACCCATTGCTTCCAATGTTATTGGGTATTTTTCTATGCAAGAAAGTCCCCAATTCGACTCCCCCTAGGTAAGTTACACTAGTCTATCAACAGGTTTACTATGGATGTCATCCATAATTGTTGAGAAGCATCCTGTGGTTTTCCTCGTGAATTTTTCCTTGAAAAAAAGAAAAAAATTGTATATATATATATATATATATGAAGGGAATCAACACTCAAAATTTTTATTTTATAGCCACTCCATGATAATATACAACACTAAATAGCAACCTTCCCACACACTTCTTTGTCTCACATATACAAGGACAGGAACAAGATAGCTAATG
Source organism: Pinus albicaulis (assembly GCA_034641835.2). Lineage (NCBI taxonomy): Eukaryota > Viridiplantae > Streptophyta > Pinopsida > Pinales > Pinaceae > Pinus > Pinus albicaulis. Next base: position 599,460,854 of record CM076583.1, read on the forward strand.
GCCTTTGAAAGAGGCATTGTGGTTGGAGCAGGGTGTTTGGACCATTTCAGTTTCTCAGCATGGGCATACAAATGATTCCATTCATGAAACTTAGCTGTAAAATTCTCTACAGACAGATATTCTGACTTCTATAATGATGTATTTTTTTTAAAGCCATGAGAAGTTTGTTTTATGTTGTTGATATAGCTCACAGGTTCTATGATAGTCGGAAAATTTCATAGCCTGCTTTTGAAATTTCTAATATATGTCCTTTTAATTCAAGAAACAACCATTTTTTTTTAATTAAATCATTGATATGTAAGCCATGTATGCAAAGTTGTCATGAGCCAAATGTGAGACCTCTCACCCAAAGTTAGGGAGGTTACAAATTCAACTCTCTTCATCCCCTAGCTATCAAGCACCCTAATTAGGGCCACTGCCTTACCAAATTCACCATCCATGAATTGTGGAAAAATACTTTAAGGGTTTTCCATGAGGTGTTCTCCTTAGAAAGAAAATACTCGTGAGGTTTCTTTGGAAGGGAAAACAAATATATGTGTGTGTGTATATATATAGATAGATAGGTAGGTAGGTAGATATATAGCATTGTCTTATAGCCCCAATGGTTAGTTCAACTAATTTGGCAAGCCATTCCAAAGCCATAATGACCACAAAGATCACAAGATATAATCCACTTCAGTCCCTTGAGTGTTAGCACATGTCTACCAATAACAAAACACCATTCACATTAACTTGAGTAACTTCAGGGTTGGCACATGTCTACCAACAATAGAGCACCATTCACAGAATGTGAAGAAACTTTTGGAGGGTTTCCCCAAGGAAGTTATTTATGGGAAAATGATATTATCATCGTTTATATCAATAATTAAAGAAGAGTTTTATGAAAAAAATCAAGGGGGAAATAACACTCTATCGTTCTGTTAATTAGGTTTATATTGGAGAACCTAGAGGCAAGACTGCACATGCTTGGAACCCATTGTTACATTTTGGAGTGTCAAAGTAAGGCTTATGTTTATTTTTTCTTGTCTTAATACAACTAATACAGCTCCAATGCTCTGGTGAATTATCACTAGCATAGTCCCAAGTGGCTCTTTATGGGGAGAGGATGAAATGAAAAATGCCCTCCATATATGGCTTAATATCACAATATGGAGCATTTCTTAGCATGTAATCATATGTAGTACAAACTTGAAGCCTATAAAAAAAAATTGGCACCTTTTTTTTGGATTTCCATGATGACTAGGGTTGTTAAGCATTGAAATTTTGTCTGTTGCCACTGTTGTTTTTTTTTCATTTCATAACAACCTGAATGATGAAAATTTGTAGGTTTAAGATCTGGGAAACATTTAGGATATATGTCAAATTCATGTTTTGCATTAAAGCCTTGTTCGCAGAAATTTCAGCAGATGTCCATACCAAAGTGAGGGAGGATGCTATCACATTCATTTGGAGACTTGCACCTAAAAATCAACTTCCAGATGGGTAAATATTTTGGTGCAGGTAATGACTTAAGCAATAGGTTCACTTTTATTTTCTTATGCAAATGTTATTTTTACCCCTTTTAGTTAAAACATTACTTCGTAGGTCCCTTCTATGAATATACCTTATCAACACATTTACTTTTCAATAAAGGGGCCTTTGTACATGGCTTCCCAACTATTTGAATAAATTAAAACAAATCATTATTTTTTATGCATGGCTAGTATATCATACTGTAGGCATCAAAATGGGGTATTACAGAGAGGAACCACCATTTCTTTTTTTTCAACTTTGTGCATTGTGATTAGGAAATGTCTGAATGGAAACACCAGTTGCCTCATCCTCTTCCAAATGATACCTATATATATGATTTAGCATCCAGCAATGGAATTTCATGGTGCCTTTTCTGCATGGGTTTAAAATACTCAAAATTCCATGCATTCCATGAGAAGACTCTTTTTTAAAAATAAGGGAACATCATTTTCTTTATCTGTGGGGTGATACGAACTCCAACTTGGCACTTTTGCAGAAAACTCACACTAGTGTGGGGCCTATCAAATTCGGCCAACTTTTAAGTTTTAACATCAATTGAGGCTTTGTGCTTACCAGGGTTTGAACTTGAGTTTATTGTGTTGATGTCTAGTGTTAAACACTATGCCACATCTACAATCTAGAAAAATATTCCATCATAAAACATTTATTCAGGGGATTTTCCTTGACCTCAATGCCATCGCCTTTGACTGTCCCTTATAATTGGTTTAGCTCTTTTAATGCATCCATCATTTCTAATCATTTCAATGCTATGAATGTATTGGATGGTGTTGGCATTGCCGTGAAAAGATCATTCAATGTTTGTGGTTTTCTAAGAGGTGCTTTTCCTTCCTATGTGAAACTCTCTATGTAATGGCAACATAGCTTCCGGTCTACATTTTTTGAGGTTCAAAGTTCCAAGGATTGGTAGTTTCACCCTGAAGGTGCAATTCAGGCAACCTACGAGAATCTTTTGGTTCCCGAAATGGATGCAATATTTGAAGAGGTGGCCTGAGGTTGTCGCTACTTTCCGATATTGTGCCATTCCTTGTGACCACATATCCAACCATCCTAGGCCAACTATAATCTATATGAGAGTTCTATGGCTTGTTTTAATTATGCATTTAAAAAAAATGGCTGCAAATTTTTCATAAGCCTCATTCCTTTGAAAATATTTGGAAAGGGATTTGCCAAAGAAACACACAATATTTTTTACATATATATAATATTTCATACAGTATAACAATGGAATTTTTTTATTATTTTCTGCAACCCTCTCTGTTGCGCTCTGAATATTAAGTGTTTTCTCCTAACAAAAATAAAATCTACTACTTTCGATCATATCAAGCAATCAATTCCAAGTGCAGCCTACATTAACAGCTTTCGAGGCATATTGTTCTATTGAATAGCTACTTAAGTTGCTAAAACTTGAAACACATAATCAATGATATCAATGGACATTTTGACACCTCAAGCACCCCAAGCCAATCTATCCCCTTTAGTGTCCTTTGCTAGCTAGTATATTTGGACTACAATAACAAGAAAGGGTAGTAAGCAGGAAAACAACTGTAGCTAGCCCCATGGGATAATTTTTCTACCTTGGGCAAGGCCCATCACATATATTTCATTATGTGTGCAAAAACCCTTAAGGTTCACACTAAAGTTTCACGTCTGTAATGGGGAACTCTTATATACACATTCACTGTCACCGTTGTTAAATGTCAGCAATGAAGAGAAAATACAAGAAACCAAGGGCCCTTCACAACAACCTAGAAACATGGAGCAATTTTTCCCTCTTGTTATCAATAAAGGCTATTGTCCTTTCAAGGTTATATACTTGGAGGATAAGAACTAAATATGGAGTACAGATTTTAGTTTGCATTGCAGAATGAAAACCTTCTCATGGAGTGTGAACGGTCCCCACAAGCGTAGTTATAAAGGTATAGTTGCAAGAATATTGGTCATGTTACCTTTCACATATAAGGGTAACTAGAGGGAAAAAAATTCTCCTATCATCCTAAACACAAACAACAACTCCACACATAACATCCCTGTTTCTCGATAGGTTGATGATGCTTTCCATTTCCCCACACTTGGGTTGGTTTTCATATGTCACAAATATAGGTTCATGCTTTATAATACCATGAAAAAAAGGAAGATTAAATATGTGAGGTTGATGTACCTAAAATTAATAAAAAATAAATAAAATCAAAATGCTAAAAAAAACAAACTACAAAACATAATAAAGAAATAAAGAAAAGGAAAAAAATCTAAGGAAAATCAAGCATTATCAATGCACCATTTTTTTGAGGATATCACCCCAAGTACAATGCCATTAATGCATACTCAAAAAGGGCTAGGTGAAGAAAAATAAAATTCAAGCCATAATAGGTTAAATAAGCACGAAAAATGGTGAATAAGAGGCGGAAAGCCAAGGTGCCAAGGAAAGGGAAACTAATGCATAAGTGCTCCCCCAACAAAGGCACTCATGTGGATGTATCATACATAACCTCACATGACAATCATGGGATTTTTACCCACATACTCCTTGGTGGGTTTCTTGGGAAATACTTCTATTCTTAGGGTACAAGCACACATAATATGGGCTAATGATGACCTTCCTATACCTAGTCTTGGAAAATTGTATGAAGTCTATGAGTCATTGTGATGTTTGAAGGCAATGTTTAACATTATCTACCTAGTGGCATTTACATTTTACATGTCTCATTTTTTAATATATATGTTGCATTTAACTTTTGTTCAACTACAATGGCTCACTTGAGCACCTTTTGGGATGATGCACTTTGCATGACCTTGACTTGGATTGAACCTTCCTCATTTTTAGGATGTTGGAGAGGCGACACATATGCTTGATGTGTACATTTATATTTCATTTGGAGGTACTTCCACTTCTTTTGGAAGATGTTGGGCTTCTTGAAGACATAACATCGTTGTAGAGAGGACCTGACACCTTTTTAAGGGGATGTTGCACCTCTTGGAAATTACTTAACAATTTTTGGTTGAAACATTGTACCATTTGGAGGAAACATTTCACTGTGGATACCCTACATGTGAATTTTGACTCTTAATCAAGTCATCCACTCTTTGAAGACCACAAGTTCCCTCATGAAGCACTCCAACAATATCCTTATGTACAATGGTTACACACTATAACTGGGGCACACTCTTAGCAGACACTAAAACTACATTGTTTTTCAATCAATGTTTGTAATAGATGTTATGTGGTGTAATAGAAAAAGACTATTATTCTATATTAACTTTTCAAAAAATTGATTAAACCTTTCAATAATACTGTGTCCTATGGTTAGAGGGTAGCCATAACTATTTCTTTATTCTATTTAGCTAAAATGTGACACACAAGTCATACTGCCTTGGCCTACCAACATACCTTATCATTGAACACATACCTAAATACTATCATTTGTTGCATTTTTTTGTTCTACATTAGGTGGTGGATTGCATGATTGGTAAAGTCTACCAGTAGCTCAAGGTGTAATCAATAAATAAGATATTTTTAAGGCACATTTTTTAAATATTGATCATTGACCTTCTTCATATTGAAAGGTGCAATACATTGATTGATCACCCTCAAATCAGACAGAAAATTCTTAATTATTGAAAACATTAACAAGAAACAACATATTTTATTATTCACCATGTCTGTGTATTCAAGCCAGAAGCCTTGAAAAGATGTTAAAGATGCATATCGTTGGAATTAAAGGTGAAACTGCATGTCCTGGAGAACTGCGTGAAACATCCTCCCAATAATAATTATTGGTTTGGTTGAAATTTTAGGCATCCTGTGCACAAATTCCATAGCTAAGATAGAGTCGATGGCACCAACCTGAAGAACAAAACAACACTTCCAAGAATATCAACATAAAAAATAAATTGCTAAAACAGAGTTGAAGCCACTAACCTGAGAACAAAAAAGTTCTGGAAATATCAATATACAAAATCAAGGGGCTCACCCTAAAAGGAAAAGGAATATAGAATCTAGATTAAATATTAATCAGTGAATATTGATTAAATAACTTTACATTTACTTTCAAAGCCACATTTGTTAAATATTGATCATTGGTCTTCCTCATATTCATAAGTGTAATACATTGATTGATCACCCCCAAATTGGACAGGAACTTCTTCTTCCCAGACCCTAAAATAGGGAATAGGTATATATAATATGAAATTTTATGGTCACAAAATCTTATTTAGCATCATAAAAATTAAAAACTAGAATTGTTCATTAACAAACAAAAAATTATAGAATCGCCATAAGGGTCATTGTTCTTCCTCTCTGGTGAGATGCGGAGAAAAAAATGAGGCAGCTTTGGATGTATATACTTCATTTGACTTAGCATCCTTTCAACCCTATCAATGGGGATCTTATTTTTGTCTTGCGGACTTTCTTCCAAAACCCTCAGGCAATCAGTCATTTCCTACAATAGGCATTTCAATTATGGAATGTCCCAAAATAAAAAAGATAACTACATTTGTTTAATTCATATGTAGCTTTACATAATAGATACCAATCCTGTTCAGACGCAACATTGTTGAAGCTCATGTCCCATGTTCATTATTTCATTTTAAGGAATTCTTGAATTGAAACATTCAATTTCCCATTCTCCAATTTTTGCTGCCCAAACCACGGTCTGAGAACAGGTGATTTGGATAAATTAAGTCTATACTCTAGAGTGAGTTTGCTTGAAATAAATTTTTCAAAGACTTCCTGAAACAAAAATACCATGTTGTTAAAGTTCCAATGACCATTCCTTGAAGCCTTTTCAATCTTCCCAAACTTTAGCTACTAAGAAACCAAGCAAGGTTAATGGTTAGAAAGGAAAATGATCTTTAATTATAAGAGGCATAATACGCATAGGAATATATAAAAGGACCGAAACACAAGTCGCTAAGGTAATAATAAGCATCAAACAAAACAAAAAACATAAACCATAAATCCTTTTATTCCTTCACAGATAATAATGGTATTAAGTTTGATTCCATAAATGCCATGAGATCAGGGCCCAAGGGACAAAATCTTACTTCAATCATGAAAGCATAGAAAAACAAGCACCCATTCATTCAATAGAGTAAATACATTATACATCTCTATGTAGTCCTCATTTCCTTGCCAGGAGTTTGCTCTGTGAAAGCGGAATGCAACAAAAGCATTCTCACTATAAGCCAACATTCAAAACATGAAATGTATACATCTCTTTTCTAATTCCCTCGGTTCATTGCAAATGAGAATCAACAGTCTGATTATGATGGCTTTGCATAGCAAGGAATCCAAATGGTAAATTCTAACCAATCCCTGACAAAATTCAAGAAGCTTGAGAAAATATCAAGGCTTTAAATATAAAAACCAGGTTTTCACTTAACAATTCAAAAGGCATATAATTCATGGAAGACAAGTAATATACTCTTAGAACAAGTCCATTCAATAATGAAATTTCTTGGTGTATTATCGTGGTACAAATTATGATTCGAACAAACCAAACCAAAGGGATTAACTAAAATAGCCATAGATAATGTTTCTAAGTACTTAGCTAGTTCTGCACCAACAGGTGTGTCATACAAATCCCCTTGGATGATGTTAACTCTAAACCAGTACTCTGAGGCTGTCAAGGAGACTAGTATAAGTAACCACAGACCATCTTTAGATTGGTATCGAGCCCTACCAACCAGAGAGGGCTCTCTCAATGGTCAAACTCAAAGGAATGACTAAAAAATGATCTTAGGCTAGGTTTTAAAGCATAGTGAGGTGTTTTGTATTTTAGGGGTTTGTTGGATAGAGGTTTCACAACCAAGAACATGGACTACTTTCTCCTGATGATGAGTTGTAGAGTTTAAAACAAGAGCAAGGTAGGTGAAATTGAATGTACAATCAAGGGTCGATGTAATGGAATGATGTGAGGAATGAAAAGAATAGTGTAAGTGAGAACTGTAATGTGAGTTCATCTACAGGAAGACATTAAACATTACTTCCAAATCATATAAAACATGCCCTAAGAATTATGTTCCATAACTAATCAGATTTATCTCAAGAAGAAACATGGAAATATATTATCAATCACATAATAAAAGAAGAAAACAAGCATACCACTTTCACCACATGAATCCTTGTAAAAACTTGCTGCAATTTGTATTAAGCTGCCGCAAAAATCTGCTACGATGGTTTTTAAAACTTCCCAACAATACTACCCCATAAACCCTCTTTCATTACATTGAGAATACAAATGGACGCAAAAATTTGGTCCTAACTCCAAGGGTCAAATCCTTTATATTAGGATCAGTTTCCCCGAAATATCTACAACAGAACACAAAATCTAGGAAGTTTGAACTGTCTCCCACATTTCCCTCATCTGACCTTTAACCTTTTGAAAAACATTAAATGACACCAAATTTACATGAAATTGACTTGACCCATCATATTTTAACTTATATTACATCATATGACCTCATATAGGTCGAACTACCACCTTTGACTTTAAACTAGATAGTAAAAATTCAAAATTCCGGATTTTTGTCAAAATCGCAGCGTCCACCCATAGAGGCGCAACGTCCTATTTGAGACAATGTTTAGGGCCCTTTTGATACTCATTTTTCTTCCTATTATTGGCATGAGATTTAACACTAGCTTATTTGCTTCATCAAACTCTTGAAAACAACACTTGGATATCCATCTTGCTGGAACCACTCCTTGGTAACTGAAAATGGTTGTCGATATGCCCCTCGAGGTGGTGTTGGCATAGGAAAGTTAATAAATTGATCTTGAACACCAGTGTATTGTGGGGATTCCACATAAGGACTCTGAGAGGAAAGGTAAGTTGAGCTAGTTGGAGTCTTTGGTATGTGAGAGGGTACCTTCAATATCAGCCACTTTTAGTTTCCAGAGTGAATTAATCATAAAATCTTCGTTCGACTATAGATATGCTTCCAAATTAGCTTCAAAATAATTCATCTCTGTACAAAGCTAGAATTTCATACCTTCTTCTAATTGTAGTAATGAAAAAACACCTGTTATTGGAGTGACCTGAGATTTTGTCAAATGCCCTTTGTTTTCAAACCATTCAGTTATAAATGGTACACCCAAATATATGTCTTTCATTCCAAGTTCCTTTTCCGCTTGTCTTGCATATATGTAACCAATTTTCGGCAACATATCACCTCCATAAGTTTAACTATTGAGCCGGTGAACCTCAGATTTGGCTTGTTGTATAAACCATTCCATGTCACCTTGTACATACTAATTCAGACAATCTTTCAAAATATGTGCAAGAGTTTATTCTATTTCCTTTTGGACAACCTTCATCTTCTCTTATAGTTTCCTAGTATCTATTTGTTCACCTTCAATAAACATCTCAAAAGAAGCCATTGAAGCCATCGCAAGCTAGCCTATATAGTATTCAAACAACATGATTCCAAACAGCACAGTAAAAAGTGTTGATGGATCTATTATCTTTTCCATGGATACACCTTCTTTTCCATGTGCATCATATGTTTCCCACTGTTCTAGCTCACTTAGAACTTGGTAAGCTTCTCCAAATACTTGAAAATTTTCTGCCGCCTAAGGATCATTTGGGTTTTTATCAGGATGAGCATGCCTAGGCCTTTCATACATATACTCTTTGTTTTCCTCAATTGTTGTCATCATGGCATCATTAATGTCCCTGCATGTTTGAGGTGGATATGGCTCTTTGTCATGTCCTTCATCTTTGTCATTGTTAAGATTTCAAGCTCCTTTGTCTGCACTTGGAGTTCCATTCCTTCTAAATGATCATCATTAGAAACTTTTATTTCATATTCTTTTCTTTTGTTTTTGAGAGTTTCCTAGATAGACCCTGCTTTGGTCTATAGCATTATATATAACTTTGATTTTTGTGATTTGACATTATATGCTACCTTCCTCCCTATGAACCCTGATTGTGATTGTGCTCTCAGGTGTGTAACATATCCTCCATATTTTATTGTAATTTTTAGTTTTGATATGAAAAAGAGATTATTACAACAAAAATTAATTTCATATAGGAAAATGTTGTTATAAACTTCATAGTACTAAATAGCCTCAATGAGACATCTATAGCTAATTTTAGGAATTCCCTGCTGCAGACATGGAAAAATAATTAGATTGACTATCTAGGAGTTATAATTGACGAAGAATATTGCCTGCAATACACATTTGTGTTGGAGAACCATTATGAGCTAGGCCAATTATGTGCATCCGTGCAGTAGAACCATATCTATTCCTGTAATCAACCATGTTGAAAATTTTCTCACACAGATTGACGCATATATCTTTGACCTCGTATGTTCCACTACTAAATAGTCCAATTATGAAAAGAATACAATTTTCCTAATCAATTAAGTGACACCCATTTTCACTGTCACCTATCCGACCATCAACTAGTTTAGATAGAGCTTCAAGTACTGTTAACACACATGACATTTGTTGTTCCTTTAGAAATTGTACTAGAGGCTTGATGGTGCGTGTTTCTAATAAACAGTAACTAGTTTCTAGGTGGGAAAATCAACAATGTAGCTTGCAGAAAATAGCTCTTGATGAGAAACAACTAAAGCATTTTAGAGGATCTGGCTTCTTGGTTAAGGTAGGGATGCTTTTAGAAAAATAGTATAGTTCTCTAGCTACTCTTTCTTTTGTCAGACTCCTTCCTGAACTTATAAATCTAACCATATTCTGAGTTACTTTCATCTATGCAATTTTTCGCTAGTGCTCCTTCTCCAAAAAAAACCTTAAAAGAGCACCACACAAGCCTCTAAAACTACATCATTGACTTTCTCTAGCAGATTAACCAATCGAGGAATCATATTGGCCTGTGGTAATAATGATGATATTTTCTTATCTTCTAGAGGAATATTACCTAAAATAGATGCAAAAACAACATGATTTGATTCATCATAACCATCTTTAAGAATATCCATAATGACATTCAAACTTCTTGGTTGTTCTTTTATAGTTGAACAAGCATCAACTCCAAATGTACTTGATAAGAAACTAAACAGTTGCACTTATCGTTCTCTAGCCTGTTCTACAACTGTCACCCACTGATTTATGGGAAACTTAAAAGAATCATTTTCTTTCATCTTTGGTTTTAAAATTATTCTTGTTTTCTCTCCATTTTCTAATCCTGTCATCCCTTGCAGTAAGTAGCAATGAAATAAATATTGCTTTGAAAGTACTTTAAATTAATATTGAATTGTGCAGAGTTCATGTTAAAATTTAGGTTTTAATTATGCGTCCCTAGTGATATGTAGTACAATGTATCCTTGTATCCCTATGTTTGAATTCTCTTAAAGCGCAGGTATAGAATCTTACATTATATTAAATGTTTAAAACAAAATATTTTTTTTTGTCTTAAAAAACGTCTTGAAAGCCCCTTCCCTATATTAATGTGAGCATAAAATATTCCAAATTCCATTTCAACATCTTCCCAATATGCATACTCCCACACAAAAAAAAAGAAACACAAACTCACTCTCAGAGATACGCTGCCAATTAATGGCTTGGCATTGTTCGTGTTAGAAAACACAACAACCCAACCTAGATATTCATATCACAAACTTGTTTTACTTGTATTTGGGAGAGATACTATTCAAATATGGTCAATTTTCATACTAATGTGAATGTAAAAGATCCACCTTCCACACGATAAAATTTAGGGAAATAATTTGTTCCACGGATGCTAGCTTGTGGTTCCATGAATGTAGGGAAATTGGTTTGCTTCTTTCCTTAGGTATGTGATGCTAGATTTAGGTCTGTGATGACAGCCCGATGTAATGCCAATGGAAGGAATGAATTATGGCTAAGTGAAGGGTCACGAAAGTGTAGAATGGCAACCTGGTAATATGGAAGGATGATGACGTGATGTATGAAAATGGAAGAAATATCAGTGACGGTTGATAAAACTTATATGGATATTCCAACCTTTGCACAAGACAAAAAGGAGACCAGTAAATGTAATATCATGGTATCAAATATCAAAAATTATGTGCCCCATTTCATGAGGAAACTAGGTGCATGATAGAGGAAGCTATAAGTGGAGGGGATTTGGGGGAAGGTGACCCGAAGGTGATTTGATTATGAGGACATAGTGCTAGAAGGGGGGTCCTTAGATGAATTCCAGATGGTGGGACTGAAAGTCAGTTCTCCTTCTGTCAGATAGAACAACCTTTCCTTCTCAACATTAACATCCTTCTGAGGAAGTTGTTGTTACCATCAATGTTCTTGTAAAAGTATCTAGCTTTTTGGTAAATTGACATACGTTCCCAACCTCATACTCTTTTCATTGAGAAAAGATGGAAACCTATATTTGTAGGTAAAGCTTCCTTTCTTGATGTTATAAAATTTGCATCACTGTAGAATATTCTATGTACTTCACTTCCCTCTATCATTTTGGATGTCACAATTCCTCTCTAGTGAATTTGCCATCTTTCAAACTAAGTTTGTTGAAAGTACACACTTGCTCAAAACACTTCGTAGCTAATTTTTTTCCTTTAATTGACATATATGTTGAAAGTATCTATAGTGAGGTGCATGTCTTATAAATTGATGTGTTAATTTAGTACGTAATACTCATGATATGTATTAAATGTTTGAGCAACAAGTCAACACAAGACTATGGCACTACTTCTCCACAATATCTATTTTTTTCTTATTATGAAGTTCCAACCGACTATAAATAGTTCAATATGGTGCCCCCCTTGTAATAACTTTTTTTTTTCCTTTAGTAACCATATATATCTATTGGTAGTCGTTTGTATGGATGAAATACAAACATTGCCTAGAATCACCCTCCTTGAGCACACCCTCTCCAAGACTGTTCATTGTTTGAATGGTTGAAACACGAAATCCGAAAATAATAATCCATTTTGACTACATCAACTGTGAATATCTTCCTTTCTCATTGTAATCATTAGCATGTGTGGATGAAAAGTAGGTATAATTTGACCTCAGGGAGAAAATAAACCTTGCATATATGGCTAGGTTGAATTTCATCCTGAGGAGTTTCCAAGAAGAGGTTCACATGCAAGGTGTGGGAATAAAGGTTTATTTTCTCTAAATAGTATTATGTCTAGAGACTAAAATAAAAAAGGATAAGGTGTGTAGAAATAGAAAAAGGCTCTCAAGCAAGGCACCCCTTCCTAGACTAGATTAGAGCTCTTAGGCTTACACGCACGCATGCAAACTCTCTTTAAAGCAAGCTCTTCACTATAAATAAGAAATATTCTCAAACACCATTTAGATCAAAATTAAGCAATAGAAATTTTGCAAACATTTAAATATAGTAAAATGAATATATTGTTCTTTTTCTAATGTGGACGGCTCTCAGTCAGTGGGGCATTGATATCTGATGCCCTAGACTCCCTTCATTTGCTTCAATATTCCGGTACCAATGTTGAAGCCAAGGATAGAGGAAATTAAAATTGTAGATCATAAATTTTTCGAAGGAGAAACACGTCAAGCTATTCTAGGGTCAAATGGAGTAAAAAATTAGAGAAAATCACTCTGGTGGAAAATTCCCAAATTGCATTTAGTGCTAAGTTCGCTAAATTTGAATTTGCTAGGACAACACTTTCCCCATATCCAATAAAATATGCACATGGTTTTTGGAGTTTGATGTAATGTTTATTGGTTTAAGAATAATCATAAAGGTAAATGATGGTCTGAAGGTAAGTGATGAGCGAGGAACAACAATTTTCAAACCCTATTTAGGAATGGTGAAGAGTAGTTTTAGCAGTCCAACATTTTCAAGAAACGAAAACTCCAAATGAGGATAGTGGCTTTGTTAGGTCTTACAACATCTTATTAACAATATAAATCAACCTAAAATAAATTTTATCCATTCATTTCTCATAGTTGACAAAGGCTACCTATGGAAAGGGTTGTTTCATAGCCTAACTCTAAATATTTAGATTTTTTTAATGGTTGCTGCAGGATTTTGTGATGAAAAGGATAACCTATAGCCACTTTGAGGATAGGTTGATAATTTATTTTTATGTATTTATTTCGAAGCTTAGAATTTTTTAATAAAGGAAACTTTAATTTAGTTGGAGATTGGCGCTTACGTCACAGAAAAATTCTTTTCACGAGTGCAATATGCCATATGTAACATTTATTCTAGCAGAAAACTTTGATGCTCCTATGATTTGTTTGCCCTCAAATTTAGTTACCATGGGAAAAATATTAGTCCTCAAAGAAGTATCTAATTAGGATTTGTATGCCACTTCCCTCAGGATAATATCCTAGTAGGCCTTGTAAATTTTTTATCAACTAGTCTTTTTCACCCATTCCTAGTTGACTAAATTTTATTTTATATGCAGTGATTTTGATCTCAGGAGTTGTATTTCTAAAGCTTCTAAGTACTGCACTGTAAATTCTATAATTTTAACTAATGATATGGGATCTAGAGAGACAAAATATACGTTATGAAGGGATAGATCTCATTTTTATTCATAGCAATGTACATTGTGTTGAGGTTGAACTATGTCTTCCAAGCTGTCTATATCTATGCACTGAAGATGGTTCCTAAGGGGATGATGCTTGAGGCTGGAAAGCAAGTATATTTAGTTCATAGAGGTTTCTAGAGTTAATTGTGTTCCTTACATTGGAAATATAATAGGATATATTATTCTACTTTGGATATATTCTTATAAATGTTTTTTTTTATATATTGAATACAGCTTCAATAAGAAAACATTTCCATCCATGTTTCTATAATGAATATGCTCATCAATGGTAACGGTTGGTAGAGGTTGTCCTCATGAAATAATACAAGGTATATAAAATTGTATACGCATTTCTCAAAATGCTTTATGAATTCCCTAGTGTGCGAACATTACCAAAGTTGCTAGTGGAGAATATTATATAGCATCTATAGAAAAAAAAGCGTGATGAGAATTTCATATCAAATTCCATGCAATGATTTTTTGTGTTCATTTTAGATCATATAATCGATATGTCCATCAATGGAAGATGTTATCCTTCTGAAGTAATAAATGATGTGAAAATTGTAAATTCATTTCTTAAATAGCTCAATGAATTCCCTACGATCAGCCTATTTTGTGTTTGACACTTACAAATTGAATGAAGCCCTTCACTCTAGAGCCATGTTTTTGTCAATGTTAAAAAAAAGGGGAGTTAATTATCCTAAAATCAATTTGATATTAGGCTTAAAAAGTTGTGGTTAGAATCCTCAATTAAGGAGTTTTGTTTGGTTGGCAATCTACCAATGTCCTCCAAACAAAGTAAGACATGCAAACTGTAGTTTTTCATAGCCTTTTCGTCCTCCCCGTCAGAATAAAGAATTAGATATTACACCTCTTGTGCACCTATGTGGCACACAAAATTATTTGGAACTGGTTACTTGTGAGGTTACAAATCATATTCCTCAGCGAGATCCATTGGAAAGTGTGGAGGGACCATGCTTCTATAATCAAGATTTACATAATAGGAATAAGTGATCACATCAGGATGCTGACAGTTTGTTTCATTTGAAAACCAGGTGTTCCTAAGTTTTTAATGGGTCCTCAATTTTAAAATTTAATGACTTGTCAAAAGATAGTCTTATCAGAATTAGCTCTCTTAGTTAGGGATGATCTTAAAATTTTCAGGAAAAATGCAAGGGAAGAGGATTTTTCATTGCAATTTGATGTCATCTCTTTTCTGTGACCTAAGTAAGAGATCATAGAAATCCTATTACAAAAATATCGCTCATAACAACCCCACCATTATAAGGACTCGCTAGAACTTGAGCAACATAGATCCTTTGGAGGGCCCATAAAGCACTCAGACTCTCTATAATTTCTCCGTGTTGATACTGAGATTTTTATTTCATGGAGGGAGCCCTCATGTATAAGGAAGAGATAGTTACTGGTTTCTCTTCTTGTAACTTCACTTGCGGTGATCGTTAGTGTTGTTAATCGAGGCAACATAGAGTTAGTACATGGGAAACATGGGACTCCTTGGCTATCGAGAATTTGTAGGAAACATCAGTAATATTGATGGCATTGAGGGGCTCATTCATGTTACAGATTGTTTATAGTGCTGGCAAGTGTGGGAAAACTCAAATTACTCGTACATGAATAACCCAACCAAGAAATGACTATGTGAATAAAACCCTCCCTACCGGTTGTGAATAAAATGTAACCAGTAAATTCTCCATACCAGCTTAGTTGGGATCGAATATTTGGATGTAAATGCTTCCTAAATGGTCAAATGAAAAACCACTAAACTAGTTTCCTTCTCCACAAAGAATTATTCACAGAATCTACCGACAAAATGTGACAAACAAAATATTGTTCTTAAATGAAAATTTTGCAAACATCAAGAAAATTTTCAAATAGTAATATAATTCAATAGGTTTCGACTTAAATAAAATTACGCCATTGAAACCCAGTAATTTTTTCAATGAAAAATCAACAGAAGAACCTTGTTACTGCTAAAATCGAAGAATTTTTTGTATGGAATATATAGTAAAACCCTCAACAAGTTTTGAGAAGAACCCTATTACTACTTAAATAAAATAATTTTTAGATATAAGATATAGAAAAACCCTCAAAATTTTTTGAGAGTTTAATCTCGATAAAAGACATCTTACAAAAGAAAAAAATAATGAATGCAATAGTAGAGTAGGCATATAAACTCTAAGGAAAAGACAAGGCTTACCTGTAGCATGCCATTCATGTCATTCAAAGAGTTGGGCAATTTTTGGGCAGAAAATAAAATGCTATGTGAAAATAACTTCTTCCTTTGCTTCCTGAGAATCAGAACGATTATTTTTCTATGAGCTTCTGTATTGATGTTGCGGGGTGATGAACTGCCATTGCTACTACTTCATTACTCTTGGAAGGAAGGTCTACTACTAACTCATAGCTCTATCCGAAGGAACCAAAACTATATTTAGGACTCGATTTGAAGCAATTGGTAATGAATAGGGAATGGAATACCCTTCCACCTAGAGTTATCCACAATCGGGCATCCTTCACATGCTTATCCAATACGCTCCTCTCAACAACGAGAATAGTGGTAGTATGTAGGTTGTATTTCCATAACTATCATTCTGTTTTTCCTCCTCAACATGATCATTATTCGTAGCTTTAGAATACTATAATGGCTTGTACTGAAATTCATCTTCTTCTTGACTCCGTGCTTTCATAACTTCCACAACTATTATCAATGCTGACATTATCGATGCCAACGTTCGATGCCAGCATCTCTACACTTCCTTTATGAATTTCGGTGTCCCCTACATTATCATGTGTCAACCATATAAACTCCTGGAAGGTTCCCTCCAACTCTGATAACTCCTTAATTCTCTTAACCGAGAAACTATTGATCATCTTCCCTTTAAGGGTTGGCCACTCTATCATTACTAGGTTCTCCAATAGTTCTCCTCTACAAACCCTTGAAAATGAAAAGTCCTAACCTAATATCCTAAAACATCCACACAATGAAAATTCCCAACTTACTCACATCCCGCCATGACTATGTGACAATGAAAATTTCTAAGCTCCCAAAAAAACCTAGGACAATGAAAATTCCCAACCTACGCACATCTCACCAGGACTATCTCAATGACTATTTGACAATGAAAACTCGATGTGCATAAAAAATAAGTTTAAAACAAAATTAAATATGGAGGAGATATACTTAACACTAGTAATATTAATAAGCTTAAAACAAAATTAAAAACAAAACTAAATAGTGAGGAGGAATGTTTAAGAGTATAATATTAATGTGGTTCATATAGTCGCTTCATTTGTATGTATTTATATCCATGATAAATAAGAAAAAAATTTCAAAAAAATCTTTATATATATATATATATATGACGAAATATATCTATACAAATCTAAATTTAAAAAAAATAGTATAATTAATTTCTATTTTATTTTGAAAGGGTGAAAATGTGATGTTGGGTTACACTTTTTGCCCTTTTTTGAGAAAAAAAAATTCAGTTTTTCTATTCTTCAACTTTTAGCAAGCCAAAACAAATTTTCTATTTAGAATTTCATTTTGTGATAAAAATAAAAGTTGTCAGAAATTTTATTAGCTTTCTATTACTTATTTTTTGGAATTTTTTTATATACATTTCATATGTCAACTTAGCGTTTCTTTGAGTGTGTGTTTTTTAAAAATCGAAGGATTCATAAGAAGTCATGTTAATACGCATTGTTGTATTCTTTGAAAAAAAAAAATTTGAGAAAAAAAATGTGTTACAACAATCGAGACAAAGTCTACTTCAGTTTCGTTATATTTACAAAGCCAACTGATGCATATCATAATTACTAGAATTTTTGAACTGGTCCAATATGAAAAAACTAGATATTTTGAATATTTTTCGCGATGCACGAAACTTCTTAACATATAAGTTATAAAATAAAAATCTAAAAACTACCCACTACAGACAATAGACTAATGTAATGCACCATCATTTTTTCAATTTTTTTACAGTGTATTTTGGAAGATATAGAATTATGATTTCACTGAATCATAATGACCTTCAGAAATTGTTTGCACCCATTTTATTACAAAATTAAATAAAATTAGTAAACATTTATGAAATTCCATAAAAGTTATATTTCATGAAAGTAGATTGAATTCTGAAAATGCTTGTCTTGGTTCTGATAGTTAATTTAGAATGTTTCATAGAGGTTAATTAGTCCAAAGTTGAAGATAGTATTTAGAGCTTGGTTCTGCGTAATTGCAGACGTGTTAGCTCAACTGAACTCTTAAAAAAAGTTCGAATGAATTGTTTTTTGTGCCGACGGCCTATCAAGTCTAATGACATAAAATTTTGGCTGAAGTTTTTATAAACGTTCATCTGGACTTTCACCTAACTTTTCGTCTGCCATAAAATACAACGAAACCCCTCCAAAAAAAAATTTCACGACAATATAGATTGACGCGAAAATAGTCATTATTTTCTCATAATTCCGCACATTTGGTCTGATTTTGCAAAGTTCTTGGTCTGATTTTGCAAAGAATTGTTTTGGGTTTAAGGACTTTTCTTGGAGGTACATTCAAAGGAAATTTTTGTAGAGGATTTTTTTGGGTTTAAGGAATTTTTTTGGAGGTACATTCAAAGAAATTTTTTGCAAAAGATTGTTTTTAGTTTAAGGAGATTTCTTAGAGGTATGTGATACAATTTTCGAATGTTTTTTGGGCTTCATTTTTTTAAGGTATTTTGTTTCTAGAGGATTTGGGCTTAATTTTCATTGTTTTTAGAGGTTTTGGGCTTAATTTTCAAAGGACTATTTTTCGGCTTAATTTCGAAATCTCTTTTTCAGCTTAATATTCAAAGGACATTTTTTGGAGGTATTTTTTAAAGTGATACATTTTTAGAGGTTTTTTTGAAGTGTTTTTCAAAGTGGCATTTTTTAAGAAGTTGGAATTAATTTTCAATGGACATTTTTTGGCGGTATTTTTTGAAGTGACATTTTTTTAAAGTACCTATTTTGAGTTGAAGTAAATATTTTAGAATGATTTTTTAAAGTGATTTTTTTTCTATCTTTTAAAATGAATTTGTTTTGCAGGACTTGGAAGGAAATATTTTGAGCTTCGTTTCATTTTTATAAGACTTTTTTTTCTCGGATTTTTTAAAATGTTGTTTTGGATTGAGGTATGTATTTTTTTAAAAAAAATTAAAATGATTTTTTTTTAAATTAAAACTTTTGTGATTTTTTTGTTAATTGAGTTTTTTTCTAAATTTTTGAAGGAAATTTTTTGAACTTCATACTCTATTATCATGGGAAATCAAAGGAATTGTGCGAGAGAATATGATCCAAAAAGAAACCCTGAGGAACGTGGATAAGAAATGAGAGAATCTCGCAAAATAAAGAGAGAAGCACTCTCAAATATTGAAAGGGAAAATAAACCTCAATTAGAAGTTGAAGAAGGTATGTACATGTAAATACTATGAATTTGATGTTTAAAATTTTCCTATTGTAAAATGTGAAGCTTAATTTTTATTTGATGAACTAATTTGAAAAATATTTTTCAATGTAAATAGAGAGAGATATTCCTCAAAACATTGATGATGAGATACAAAATTTTGAAAGAAAGTGAAAGAGATTTTGAACCAATGATTGAAGATGGTGAAAATGTTGAAAGAAATTCAAGTGAAGAAATTGGATCACAAGGTATGTATATATATCTATATATATATATATATATATATATATATATATTGAACACATACACGTATTATTGAAATTATACATATTTGTTAATTTAGTTATTTATTGAATATGTAAACTTATTATGTACTATTCATTCAAATATGTACAGATGAAATGAATGTCGATGATGAGATGTTAGAAAATGTTGACAATCACACATATGGAGATGAAAGTGATAACCATGTTATACGATGTGTTAAACACATTTTTGATACGTACTTCATAAAAGAAAATGTGACAGTTCAGGCCCAAATGTTCAAAGGTATCCTATAATTAAGGAAATTAGAAGAAGCTATGACTTTTTTGGGTATTTGAAATAAACAAAAGAGAAATAAAATGAAGTAAAACGTGATACAAAATATAAATAGTGTTATAAATTCAATTATAAGATCTAGACAAAAAAATGTTTTAGTTGTACGTAGATAAATACATATGGAAGTGGTTTCATCAAGTACTAAAGAGAATCGCTTGGTAAAATCTATGGCACAAGCATTAGTAACCTCACGAAAAAATTTGCACACACATCAGAAATTTCGGTTGCAAATAGATGTAAATGATGAAATCGATTGTTGGAGAGCTATTTGTAGGCAAGCATACAAAGATAGACTTGGAGAAAATGTTAAAAAAAATATACATGAATATTGGAAGAAAAATTCACGTGTTTTTCCAAACGCAAGGGATGTGATGTGAAGAAGAATAACACAAAATTAGTACAAACAACATGTAAAACATTTCTTGGAAACCACTCAAATAAAGTTTTTCAACGGGTTCAAAGAACAAAATCATGAAATTATGTCTCAATCAGTGCTTTTGTTCAACAAAAACCATGGTAAGTAAAACCTATCACCGTATGTGACACTTGTTGTTGTCATTATCATGTGGAATTTGAGTTATATTATGACACATTCCTTAATTTTGGTAGAACATTTTGGAAATATTTACCTCCTCCTTCCACTATCTGTGATTTCATATCTAAAATTCTATGTAAAAGAGAAAGTGATGAATCATTTTATGAAAATAAATGTGTTGGTGGTAAAAAAAGGGATAAATGTGGAAATTTGACTAAATTTCAATACAAATATCATATTGATATAAATGATCAATAATTGTCCAACATGAAAGTGAAATGGAAGAGATATGAATATATCCATACATTGATTCAAGGTTCAAATAGCGCTAAAAGAATTGAATTAAAAGAAAAAGAAATTTTTGTGATAGATTTTTTGAAAAAGTTTGAGGAAAAAAATTATAAATACACCAAGCATCCCATAGAGCTCAATGGCAAGACTTACAATTCAAAAAATCTCCCGAAGTTTTTCCACAAGGGACCATTTTTTCAGTAATTGATTTTGCAGAAAACTACACATTTGTTCCACAAAAATAAATTAACAGTGAATACTATCATTCTGACCAAGTCTCCATGCTCGTCCATATTCTATATGGACATGCTGAATAAAACGTCAATCATATAGAAAGCACTAGTTAAAATCGACATATTATTAAAGAATATCACTTTTATATCAGTGACGACTATACACACGATACATATTTTGTACAACACTGTTTTGGAAAGATTTATGATTCATTGAAAATTCGTGGAATAAAATTCAATGAACATTGGATATGGTAAGATGGATGTGCAGTTTAATTCAAATATTCATGATCATTATTTTGGTTGTGTTGTCTTCATAATAAAACCTGCATTAAACATTGTTGGAATTTCTTTGAGACTAGCCATAGAAAAGGAGAACATGGCAGTGCAAG
The DNA here is from genome assembly GCA_034641835.2 of Pinus albicaulis. Taxonomy (NCBI): domain Eukaryota; kingdom Viridiplantae; phylum Streptophyta; class Pinopsida; order Pinales; family Pinaceae; genus Pinus; species Pinus albicaulis. Next base: position 599,482,349 of record CM076583.1, read on the forward strand.
GGCATGCATAAAGCGAGCACTTCGAAGATATCAAATGAAGTCATCTGAAAACTGACTTGTGGACTCTAAATAAGTTGTTCAATGGTGCATCACTGCTCAAAGCCACGAGACTAATTGATCAAGGGAAGTGCGAAGGTACATTCAATTTAATTTTTATTTGATATCTAATTTTAAATAGTGTACATTTAGCACAATGATTATCTTTGATGGTATTTTCATATCATATTTACATTATTCTTTGAATTTTCCATATATAGTTCTTTTTGGCATATTGGGATCGAAGATGTAGATAGATCAATTGGAAATGATGTTGAAACAATAAAAGGGACTCAAAAATTGCATTCAATTAAAAAAAAGTCATCCACAAATGTGTTTGCATTGGATAAAAGAAAATATTCTTGTTTTTGTCATGTTTTCATATACAACACAGAATCCAATGACCTTTTTTGAAACAAAATGTATGTAAAAGATTGGAAACACACAAAGCTAAATACAAAGGAGAAAATGTCCCTTGCAATGTTTGAAGAAATGCAATCAGAGGAGACTACAATATCATTTGATGGTGATCGAGTTTCTGATCTTGTTAGAGAAGGTAACATTTGAGTTTATTTCAAATGATAGAGATCTAGAAATAAATTTAAATACATAAGTTTGTTAAGTTTGATTTATTTTGCAGGAGATTTTTTTGTTGTAATTGCACCTACTGATAATGATGAAAATGTGAAGTGTTATTTGATGCATTTCACTTAATGAAAAATGAAATTATTAGAAAACTATAATGATCATGGGTTTCCATATGAAAGAGGATCTATTATATTGAAAGGTTATTTTTTTAGACAAACTAATCGAAGTGGGGATTTTGTTTACTTTGAAGACTATGAACCTGAAGTCATAAGTTCTCAATATAGTCACTTGCTGTGTGCAGCACGCATAAAATTGATAGAGGTTAAATCAAATAAAAAAATGAAAATTAAGAAATGGATAATGTCAAAATCTGATCATGAACAGATCATTGAAGATGACATTCCATTAGAATTTTTTTGATTGAACTGCCCAAAAATTTCTTCTCTTTGGATTCATGTTTTAGAGCTTCTAGAACTTAACTAAAAATTAAGCTGCCTTGTTATGTTACCTGTGCAATTGTTTGCACATGTACATTGTTTTGGTACATGCACACTATTATCAACTGAAAGTAGATTTTATATACATGCATTGATGAAAAATGTTGCATTTAGTCAATATATATATATATATATATATATATATATATATATATATATATGTTCTAGAATGCAATTCACTAAAAGTAGCTTTTCTATGTGCACTGATGAAAAATGTTGCAAGTACTGGATATATTTGTTCTAGAAGTATATATATATATATATAATGCAATTAAAACTGAAAGTAGATTTTCTATGTGCATGAATGAAAAATGTTGCAATTACTAGATATATATGTTCTAGAATGAAATTAACTGAAAGTAGTTTTTCTATGTTCATTGATGAAAAATGTTGCAGGTACTAGATATATACATGTTTTAGGAAATTAACTGAAAGTAGCTTTTCTATGTGCATTGATGAAGACTGTTGCACATATTGGCTATATATATGTTCTAGAATGCAATTAATTGAAAGTAGCTAAATTCTATTGCCATTAATGAAAAATGTTGAAGTACTTGATATATATGTTCTAGAATGCAATTAACTATTCAAGTAGCCTTTCTATGTGCATTGATGAAAAAATTTGCACATACTGGATATATATGTTCTAGAATGGAATTAACTGAAAGTAGCTTTTCTATACATGCATTGATGAAAAATGTTGCGCGTACTGGATATATATACATTATAGAATGCATTTTTTAAATTTTATGATTATTTTACACATCTAACAAGACCTAGAATATTATGATTGTTTATATATATATGTATTGTACTTTGATTTTTTTAACCTATATATTCAAACATGTGTAAAACCATTTCTACATGTACATATATTCATGTGAATTTTTTGTTTGTTTGGAAAACGACAACTTGAATTTTAAAAACAAAACATAATATCATATAGTTCAACCATCCAAAACTTGAGTTTTAAAAACTTTCTGATTATATCACAACATTAATTCACATGCCATTTCAATTGTAGTTCAACTATCCAATAAAAACATTTAACATTATATCACATGCCAAATGTAGATCAACCATACAAAATGTAAGTTTTAATTAAACAAAACATTATAGATCACAACATTACTTCACATGCCAAATGTAGTTCAACCATCCAAAACTTAAGTTTTAAAAACAAAATAAAGTATAACACAACATTCATTCACATGCTAAATGTAGTTCAAAAGCAAAACATTAATATACATCACAACATTACTTCACATGCCAAATGTAGTTCAACCATCCAAAACTTGAGTTTTTCAAAAGAAAAACATTACTATAGATCACAGCATTACTTCACATGCCAAATGTAGTTCTTGACCATCCAAAACATAAGTTTTAATTTCAGAACAAATTATAACACAACATTACTGCACATGCCAAATGTAGTTCAACCATCCAAAACTTGAGTTATAAAAACAAAACTTTATAGATCACAAGTATCAAAACTTGAGTTTTAAAAACAAAACATCATAGATTTCAAGTATCAAGTATCAAGTAACATTACTTCACATGCCAAATGTACTTCAACCGTAACACTTTAAAAACAAAAAAAATTATTTAACACAACATTACTTCACATCACATGCCAAATGTAGTTCAACCATCCAAAACTTGAGTTTTAAAAACAAAACAAATTATATATAACACTGTAACATTACTTCACATGCCAATGCACTTCAACCATCCAAAACTTAAGTTTTAAAAACATTATATATCACATTCACATGTACCAAATGTAGTTCACGTAAAAAAAAGTCCAAAATTTGTAGATCTCACAAGTATCAAGTATCAAGTTATATATGACTACATCTAGATAAGACTAGATATATGAAGTAAATTTAAGACTAAATCTATTGAAAATATAATGTTGCACGTGTGCATGTGCATCATCCATCAAATACAGATGGATTTAGTGTCTTTCCCAGCAAAGTCTCATTCCTCGAGCTATCTTGCAAAGCATGGGGAACCTGTACACAATGTGTACAAACATTAAAATTTGATGTTTTAAAATTGAGAGAGAATATATAGAACTCCATGTAAAAAACAAAATGTAAAAAAAAGATCACGCAATAACTCATGAGGTTCCCTCTCCATTTGTTGCTCGTCCACTACAGCTTCTTCCACAGGCACATCTCCAATAGTAAACTGTACAATATACGTGTACAATTATATATATATATATATATATATATATATTAAAAAATTTCAAATGAAAATGCATATATATAAACTTATTTTCAATAATATTAAAAAAGGGTTAGACAACTTGTTCAAATGGTTGAAATGGTGTGGATGTTCCTATCTCTATCACTAGATTCTGTGGAGAAAAAAAATCCTCTATAGAAACCTAAAGTTCAAAAAATTTAAAAGTATAAAACAACTCAAGATCAAGATCTCAATTTATAATAAAACTTTTAAACTTCAATTTATAAATTATAACTTAAAAACATATATCCAAGTGAAAATTTGAATGCTTCTACTGGTGGATTTGGCACAACTCTTGAGAGAGGCTCCAAAAGAAAATCTCCAAAAACCTAAAATTCAAAATTTTTTAAATAACTCAAAATCTCTAGATCTCAATTTATAATAAAACTTTTAAAATTCAAATTATAAATTATAACTTAAAAACATATATACATTTAAGTGAAAAATTGAATACTTGTGCTGCTAGATTTGGCACATCTCCTAAGAGTGGTTCAGAAAGAAAATCTCCAAAAACCTAAAATTTAAAAAAATTAAAATAACTCAAGATATAGATATATCTCATTTTTTAATTGAACTTTTTGAGGTGGAATATATAACTTAAGAACATAAATTTTAAAAGTAAAAAATTGTCTGTACTTGTGGATTTGGCACATCTCCTAAGGAGGTAGAAGGTACATCTCCCAAAGAAGAAGAAGGTATCACCATCCCAAAAACATCAGACAGAATCAGAATCTGTTAAAACATTTCATTATATATATGCACATGTACATGTGTGCACAGTTATTTATTTTAAAAATATCTCATCATGTTTCGATATATCTAATAATAGATAAAAAATAATTGTACATGATCATGTTCACTTAAAAAAAACTAACATTTTCCAACATATCTTGATGGTGAGAACCATCTTGATTGTATGATTGATGGTGAGACCCATCCTGATTGTTTGAAATAGAGGCTCCAACCATGATACTAACATTTTCTTCATTCATAAAGCATGACAACTGCTAATGGTGTTAACATATAATGATACATTTTTGTTACATTAATGTATACAATAAAATGTATGTATATAAGTATTTATTAAAATTTGTAGATGTGTTAAAATAATTGAACCCTAACTATTAACACAGACCACTCCCATGCCCTCTTCCTCGTGAACAATTAGGTCCTACCAAACATTGCGAAAATTCTTTGCATATGTTTTGAGATCTTCAATACTCATGTTCTCAATCTCTTCATCTATATAATACACAAAATTAGTGCATGCATTCTCACGTGATCTTTGTCAATACAGACAAACGTCTACTCCACCCAATGCCCTGTGAACATTGTCAATTATGGCATCCCTTGCTTCTCGACTAATTTTATAAGTGGCTTCCATATCTGACTGCAAAGTTTCGACATGAAAAATTCGACTAACCAATGGTGGCTCAAGGCGAGGTAACTCAACATCACGCCTAGCGCCCCTATGGTCACACAATCGACCTTTCCCAAGACCAAAATATTTAGAGGGAATGTCATTGTAATTGGGTTTCATTTCCAAAAATAATTATGTATAAAATAATTTTGCAAAATGAAGCGAAACCTCATCGTTACGTGGGAGTCTTCCATATGCCGCAAGGTGTCTATCATACAAATAGTAAGCTATATTAGGGTGCTTGAAATATTTCACCTTCATCATCTTTCTTTTCATCTCTTATTTTAAATTAAACATAGACATGGCCATATTGGTTGTAACTCTTTGTTTAACAACCTCCCATTTATTGGGACCCATCATTGTTTCCTTTCCTTTTCTCATGACTTCTAAAAAAGTATAAGTGGTTGGCCCAAGATTTTGGTACACATCTACTAGTTCACCTAAAGAGTGTGTAACAATTTCCAAGCTTTTTCGACTATCAGCAGGTAGAGTCAAAGCCATGAGATCTCTCTGCAATTTTGCATGAAGATGTTGACACATTTCTAAGGTGCATTGCTACATGTTTGTTTCCTAAGGTATATCGGAAATGTCGGCCGGATAAGTCGTGGTTGGTGGAAAACCTTCTGTTGAAAATGCAACAAGATGATGGAGCTTAGTGAAATGAATTCGCCTTCACTAAGTGGGCCCGCAGGCTATTTTTGGCGCAAAGTCTATTTTTAGACATATGGATCATGGTCTATGAGTTGCAGGATGTTATTTATGGATGATTGGTGGAGTTGGTCAAAATAGATGGACCTCTATTTTTAGACATTGGGCGGTTTCTATTTTTAGACTGCCGGGCTAAAACTAGAACAGTCAAATATTATTAACCCTTAATAATATTTAGACTATAAACATTATCTTATCCTCTTGGAGCACTTCAGTTTGATGCTTGGATGTGGCACATGTAGCTGACAAAAGGAAATACGCTTTTCCTAAGGGTTAGTTGAGCTATTGCATGGTTGACTTCAGTTAGAACTCATGTGGCAGAGTTTGGTGGAGTTGATGAGACAGTTGGTGGAGTTGTGTTCTGTTTAAATTAGTTGAACTAGTTGTATTTAGTCTAACTGACAAATACACTAGTGATGAGTGGTGTGAATTAATTATTAATTAATTCACTAATTATTAACTCATAATTCAACTAAAGAACACATCATTTAACTGCAATGCATGGACAGTTCAGTGGAGACCAGTGTTAGAGGTGGGTGAAAGGGTGAGTCTACTATCAGTTGTGACTATTGGCTGTGCATTAGATTTGCACACACATTGATGGATATTGCCAATGAGGAAGCTAGTGGGATTCGAACTTGGATCTCATCATTAATCAACTTGGATTGCGAAGTAGAGGCAGGCAGACTTGTGGAGGAGATTTGAACCTGTGACTTGTTCATCTTCCGTGCTAGTTTGTGTGTAGCATGTGAGATAGTGCTAAGAGTTGTGAGAGCTTTGTGCTATGTATTGTTACATGTTCTCTATCATTATATTATACAGATAGTTGGGGGTTTTTAGCTATTGATTTCCCCATTACATACTGTGTTGATATGTGTGCTTGATTATTGTTTTATGTGCGCATGCGACTGTTTCTATTTCCGCATATTGATGATCAATTGTAGAAGAGGTTATGTATTATGCATGAAGCTTAAATAGTGTGTAATCAAGATAATCTCGGTGAATAATTCAGCAAATTATTCAAATTTCTACACCTTCTTCTTGAATGACGTGTTCTGCTCTATGTCTTTTTTGAGAAACATTTGGAGCAGCATTTTCAGCCTCTACATCAATATAAAAAAATTTGTATTAAAAAAACACATGTAAACAAATTTTTACAAATTGAATGAAAAAAATATTCAAATTGATGGCCACCTCGATGTGGTTAGCTAGCATCTTGCCCACCCTGAGACTGTTGAGAACCAGAACGACCCTGTTGAGAACCAACACAACCATCTGTTGATTGGCCTCTGGGGGAATACATGTCACCACCTTCATGCAACCCACCAGCACTTATGGTTGGCCCTCTAAGGGAAATTGAACCACCACCAACCTCACGAGACGAGAGAAAAGATTCATAAACAAATATGAATTTATAATCAATTCAAAAATACATTCATACATATAAATACATGTAAATATTAACTAATTAAATTGCATGAACCATACCACGATTTCGTGAACCATGGGCATGCTCCATTGATGGAGTAGACACCCTTCTCCTCTTGGCTCCAAAAAAATAAAAAATGAAAC